>CAXIVR010000003.1:40255814-40813314 GCA_964035755.1 Teleogryllus oceanicus
GTAAATCTACAATGGCGTCTTAACGGGGCGACCCGGATCTATGGCAGCTGTTTCGAAACGTCTATGAATTAATTTCACCCCGTTTCTTGGTCCGATTTAGGCCCGTGGCCTGGTTTGGATTCGGCCACCGCATGTGTGTGAGTGCTGGTGTGGAAGTGCTGACTGTGCTGACATGCGCACGGTTGTTCGCCATTTGGAGAAATCTAAGTAAACAAAATGTCTACGCGCGCGTTGTTTGCATTGTGCATAACACGTGGAATGGGGAAGGTAAATATAAGAAGAGAAAGCTTCCCGCTCGTTAGGGTGAATAATACATTGCGTATAGGTTGGGAAATGTTGATTTGCAAACAAAAGATCCAGAATTCCATGGTGGCAGCAGAGATATTGTGGTAATCCACTAATTTTTTTATTAAATTTATATTGTAATATACATTGTGGTTGATACCTCCGGGATTCTTAAATAATATTCGAAAGATAATCAAAGTATCTTTTGGAATGTATTCAAAAGAGCAAAACTTTATATTAAATTATTCTTAGAACTGCAAAGAAAACAGTGCAGACACCCGTAGCATCATTATTAATAACCATTAATAAATTATATATGATAACTTATGTACAAATGTGATATTTTTCCGTTGTTTTTTAATCATCCGTGCTAAATTAATTGTTCATTTCATTGTGTCAATTCTCTTTAATTAGGTGTCGGTAGCGTCGGGCAGTGTGGGGTAGTACGTTTGAATGCGGGGAAAGAATAATCACTTTTTCTTACAATCATAGACTAAAGAGGTATAATTATTTTCTTTATGTTACTATTATGGCAAGAACGAAGATGTAAACTAAAATTAAATACATAGTAGCGTTCAGGCCATCAGAGTTTCATAATTTCCTATTAACGTCCAGTTCTTCTCTAAAATCTAACATTCTCAACCAAACACCCACAGAGATGTAGCCCTCTAGGATGAAGCATAAGACAAGAAGAAAATATTAATGAAAGAAATAATAAAATTAAATTGATGAGATCACGATCATTGTTACCAAAACAAAGTCCCTAGTTAAGTAAGAGGGGAAGTTTTGTTTCTTACATCCTCCAGCAAATATTCATACCTCAATTCTCTGAAACATAGAATCAACAAATTCAGAGTGACTTCTACATTTTCTTTTAATATATGTAAGCAACAAACATTTTCGGTGATCGGAAAAACTTACCATATACAATTAGTAAAGAAAACAATGGTTAAATTACAGTTCATTACAAGTCCAATCTATTGTTTCTGGTGCATAATTCATTCTCCAAATTAAAACATCATAACATTTTATTTTACGACGCGAACCCCAAAATAACACGAATAAATTTATAGATTCGCGTTTGAAATGTTGCTGTGATTAATTACCGGCACATTTTCTCGTTACATGTTATAAATAGCCATTTGACTATCTGGAACCGACTTTATTACTAGATTAATAATTTTAGCACTACCAATAACCACAAAAATCCGCAAAATGTTATTTTTGACATTAAATCTGCATTTAAAAATATTCTCATGTTCCTTTTTCTTCCAATACTATCTGAACTGAGATGAATTTGAGGAAATTCAAAAAGGTCTCAGCTTTTCGTTTGGCATGTGCATATGTGTGGCAGAATATTCGGACCACCAAATTCAGGAAGTGGTCCCATTAAAGTTGGTCTCACAGTTTGATTGCTTGGAATGTTACCGTCGAGACATTCGAAAAGTGGTACCATAACCGTTAAGGACGAGAGCGAGCCGTAAGAATTTTTCTGCAACTCGAGATTCAAGTCGTTCAGAGAACGATGTCGCAACCCATTCAGTTCGCAACCTAATTTCTTTTCTTACCAACTACAATGGCGCTTCATAATCGCACCACTAAAAAGCTGACGCGAATTTTTTTCTCTTTCAATAATGAGTACGTCATAACAAGATAACCATTTAAATGTGGAGTTCATTCGACACCAATCAAAGGTGAGACTCGATCGACTGGAAAAAAAGCTTTCAAACCTCCGGCACCGAAAACTCCCTCGCTCACATTATTACCCATTAGCGGACAATAAATGTACCGAACCTGTCATTTAGTGCAATTAAGTGTCACCCAAGATTTACCGGGACAGTCGCCAACTCTGACGTCCATCTAACGCGAGCTATTTAACTTTTTTCTGTAGCAGAAGGAAACGTGGGCACAAATTATGACTCTCCTACAATCTGAATTTGCGAGAGAAAGCTGTCCTCTTATTTTGATACTAATGAGGGAATGAAGCCCTAGGCAGCTAACGGAATTCACATCTTCATGCAAATTGTGACCAGCGTTCTTCACTCGGTAATGAGTCATGAAATACTCTACCAACATTCATTTATAAGGGAGAGTAGTAAGCGTTGGAACAAGATTGGTACATATGTTACCGCAACTATGGTCGCCGACTTAAAACTGTATTTAATCTTTAAGTTGGATTCAGTTACCAAAACTGTAAACGATGAATGTTAACGAAGTTTCTGACACGAAATAATGTATTTCATTCATTACATCCAGAGATTAGAAGTGGATTTTGTTAAATCATGCTGAACACCTTAAACGCAACATCTGGATCTGTTAGGGAAAGAAATCCGTTGAAAAATGACATCAAATGAATTATCAAATATATATAGTTATTGCATTAACTTTCAATGTCTCAAAATACGAGTAAAAAACAGGAATGCGTTACAACCATTAAACTTAATTTTAATTACCTATTAACAGACATTTTGTTTATCGCATCTTCATTCTTAAAAAAAACTATACAAATTGAAACTACTGATAGATCTCATGAGTCATGTCCATTTTCACTTCAATAACTCGTAGACATGAAGCCAAACAAACCAATTACCACTATAAAGAAATAAAATAACAAAAAGCATATGTCTAAGAACAAATGAGAGGAAATTCCTTACCTTTTTAAGGCTTCTAACTTAGAAATCATCCACCCATATATTTATAGTTCTCATTTTCAACTGAATTTAAGTTAATTATCGTCAATTTTTCAAAGAAAAATAGACGTTATAGTATCAGTCTATCACGTACACATGGAAGATAAGACATTTTATTAAGAAGATATTGGAAGATATGATTTCATATACTTTTCCCCCTGCTCTTCGGTTAACGTAAGATGAAATTCCAATTCTGTTGAAATAAGGAGGACAAGCCTACATATAAAGCATGTTGCGTACCGCGACCAAATAAAAACTAAAAACGTGAGAGCATTAGATATTGAGTTTAGGTCAATGCGTAATTATTATCTACCATCCAACATTTGAATGGAGATAACGTCTAATGAAGCTCCAATACGTAGGCGAAACGTTTCTCAGTAGACAATTCTATTATTCAT
This sequence comes from Teleogryllus oceanicus, assembly GCA_964035755.1. Lineage (NCBI taxonomy): Eukaryota > Metazoa > Arthropoda > Insecta > Orthoptera > Gryllidae > Teleogryllus > Teleogryllus oceanicus. The sequence goes on from CAXIVR010000003.1 coordinate 40,259,188, forward strand.
CGTCTTAAACTCAAGAACCACCTTCCGTTCAAGAATAAAAAACGAAATATTAAAACACCGCTGAGAGGTGTTTGTGGGTGTCATATTATCTCACTGCTTAGAAGCTTCCTAGCCAGCGTCGGAGCAGACGTTTCGGGAGATTCGATTGGGCGGAGGTCGGGAGCGCGTCATTGGGCTGTCGGCACTGGCGACTGCGCCTCGTAAAGCGCGCTGCTTCACGGCGGAGCGCCGCGAAAGCGGAGGCGGCGCGGTGGCGGTGGCGCGGCTGGCGGAGGGAGCATAAATTCTCCGACGGCCCCGGGCGGCTCCACCGCCTTTCCTCGAATTCGCCCCCTCCCCCCCCGCCATCTCATTTTCCCTAGCCGTGGCCAATGCTGCGGTCATCGCGAAGAGGAAACAGAATGAAGTTGATGCGAAAGATTTTTCCTTTTTTCCTTTTTGTTATTTAAGGTCACATCAACAGCGAGGTCATTAAGGTCACATCATTAGCGAGGTCATTGGTGTTAATGATATGGTAACTGTGAAAATGAAATGTTATGATGATGATAAGAGGTGAAAGGACGAACAGATATACAATCATGTCCGAGGCTGGACTCGAACCCGCGATCCTTCGATCCGAGATCACAACGACACAACTGCCTTAGCAATCTCGGCCACCGGATTGGCGATAGAATGTTATTTAATATGTTTTTTTCGGAATTTTGTAAAACAAATGGGAAATAATATTTTGAAACATCGTATTGATGATTTTGATAAACCTTTATCATGTTTGGAAATGATTTTTGTCGATCAAATGTTCAAGCCACTTCCGAAACCACGTTTGACCACATTGCACTGCCATCTAAGTGGAATATGAAATGTAGATAGAAATGCAGGAAGTCTGAACATAAATGACTCTTTAGTGGACGTATAGTAATAAAGTGCAGAATAAAGTGCAGTCTAATCGACATTGTTCTGCTAACATTTTGCCTATTCATCCAAACCATGGAGTTTAACATTTACTCTCTTCTGTTTGTTCGGCGAATTTGTTCATTTAATTCGCTTCGATGTACATAGGAAAACGCTTGAATTGTTGCCCAAGAAAATTTGACGTGCTGTGAACAAAGGGTAACGTTTTACAATCTTATGCCTTGAACACCTCACGGGATTAATAGGGACACTAGCCGTCGTCGAAGCGCGATTGGCTGCTCGAAGCCAAGGATTTGAAAGCAACCTAGTGGTCTAGCGAGAAGTGTGGTTGGTGCCTTCGTTCAGCCACTGGAGCTGCGGAAAGCAAATGGAATCATCAATAGCAGCAATCGTCCCCCACATTCTGCGAAGATGGAAACCTACACCAAAACATTCCACTTTCTTAATGGTAATACGGAGGAAACATGGCCACAGCCAAAAGAGAAACGTGGAGCGCAGGTGTGAGGAGATCCACAACGATGAATGGAGCGACTCGCTCCCAGAGCAGCCGATCCGGCGGAGAGAACCGCATCAGGGATTAGCGCGCGAGGAGCGGCAGCACGTGACGTATGAGGCAACATCCGGCTAATCCGCGGGAGGCTCGTCCTCTTTCTCACGCGCGCTGGCGGCGGCCACGGCGATGGTCGTGGTGACGGAAGTACAAGTGGAGGTGCTCCTGAAGTTGGAGATGGAGACGGAGTGGCAGAGGTGGCGGTGGTAGTGGCGGCGGAAGGGACAATGGCGGTGAAGGCGGTGAAGGCGGTGAAGGCGGTGAAGGCGGTGGCGGTGGCGGTGGCGGTGGCGGTGGCGGTGGCGGTGGCGGTGGCGGTGGCGGTGGCGGTGGCGGTGGCGGTGGCGGTGGCGGTGGCGGTGGCGGTGGCGGTGGGGATTGCGGCGGTGGTGGCGAAGCGACGGGCGCCCGCGGCGGTGGCAGGGTCGTAAAGCCTTCCCAGTAAATTCGCGTCAAAATCCGGCGATTCGTTGCGCGGCTTTCGCCGCTAACTCGAGCGCCGCCCGCGACCGCCCCGGCGCTGAGGCTGGCGCGCCCTGTGGCAACCGCCGCCGCCGCCCGCGTCGCATGCATATGGATGGAGGCGCGGCGGAGGGGGAGGGGGAGTGGGTGTGGGAGAGTTTGGGGATGACGAAGGCAGCGGAGGAGGAGATGTTCATAGTAGTGAAAGTGAAGTTAGAATGGGACTGGAAGGTGGCAGCGAAGTCCATGGAAATTATGATTATATAATAATTGTCACCACCCTGTCACCTTTCTTGTACACAATTACGCTCGGAAAAATGTTCCGCGACAGTACAGAAATCTAAGTTGTGAACAAGTTACTGGGTAACAAATGTATGGTCTTTGTAAAAATTTAATCATGGAAATTATGATGATGTTAATGACGATGGAAGGAGACTCGATCTGACAAGGGTGGTAGTGACAATGAGGCAAGTGGTGACGGTAGTGTATGTTGGTGATGAAGAAGGAAACGAACGTGGCAATGTCGCAAAGTATGTGGAGAGTGAATTCAATTAACGATGCCCGAAGCCGCGGAGATGCTACACCGTGGTCGGCGGCAGCAACGTAATAGTGAACGGAGTATGTCCACCGGGAGAACACGTTTCTGAATGTGGTAACATAATATTTTCTAGAGACGGAGCAAATCAAATGTGTCTGTGTTGTGATAACTCTCCGTAGTCTTTACCATCTCTCTTCTTGAAAATGTTATTTTCCTGATAACTGCAGAAACAACTAAATGAATTACGAGAAGAAAGTAAACCAATATCAGATTTATATAAGATTTCGTAAATCGTTAACTGTCATAGAATTGTCATTAACAACAATCCAAAGATTAAAATATTTGATTAAATGCATAATATTCTATATTACTACGAATTCTTAATGGTTTCCTTACTTCTCTTAATGGTAGACTGACTTGACATCAGTTCCAAATCTTGACATCAGTTCCAAAAACACTGAAAATACTATATGATGACCAAAACTATTTCTCAAATGTATATATATTTATGCTCAATATGTTAAAACTACACTTTCTACGCACTTGTAAATTTCGTACACCTAAAAATGGAGTAACTCAAAACATGTGTGTAACTGAAATTCCCTATTATACTTTACACAACTACACAGGTCATATTGGTTTATTGGTTTATAATATGTATGTTATTATTAATCTTCAAGAAACGTTTTATCAATTTGCAGGGCAATTCAAATTTTGCATGTACCCAATGTGGCACAAACATTTGTAGTAGTATTTTGAATTACATACTGTAATTACTATAACAGCTTAAAAATTCCAAAAGATAATAATATTTGTTTGTTTGAATTCATTTATTTCTGCAACCAAAAATTTTTACAATAATATTAAAATATTCGCACAAGTGTCGAAAGAATAGAAACCCGGCATCTAACAAAATTCGCACAATATTCTATCTAGCCGAATGCAACCAGTCCTTCGTATTCATTTGCATTGTGTAATCTCCTTGGGAGCGTTCATCGCCCGCTCTCACTCCGGTTCAATTACACGTCACAGGTGAATGGAAAACTCACTGGACCATAACTAACAGTATCACGAATGATTTACGCCGGGACAATTTCGGTGCCCGCCTCTATCTTTGACGACCCTTTGCCACGTCACAGAAGTGGGAGTGGCGGATACACACACCGCAGAAAGGTTCCGCCCTACATTTTGAATAAACCGCAACGCAGTATTGTAATGAAATCGCGAGAGCTCGTCCATATACACGAGGGACAGCAAATGTGTTTACGGTTCAGCCTCTTATTAGCCACGCAAATGCAACACTCTGTACTGGAGAACAATTACAATGATAATTGCAAAAGATAACTTCAAGCACGGACGATTTCCAGAGAAATGTTGATCGTTTACAAATGTTTTCATTTTGCAATCGTTGTTTGAAGTTCAATAGTAGTGAAATAATGAGTATGGAATAATTCTCGAAGTTTTTACGGGGCATTTTCCAAGCAGCAAATTTTTACAAACAATGAAAGAGCTACGAATAAATTAGCATAAAAAAAATTAATGGACCATTGTGTGCTGCACATTTTTAAATTACAAATACTTACAAGAAAGTCGTTCATAAATATTATCAAATACCGTAAAATTAAACAGTAAATTGCCTCTTTCAAAGACTCAGACAATACTTACAAGCCCAACTTCGTAGTATTCTTGTCTGGAAAATAAATGAATACTTGCACGATTTATGTGATACATAACACAGAATTACATTATTGTAATTGTAAATATTGTAGTTAGTAGCTGTATTTTACACAAATGGATTCACATGACCTGTTCCTGGAGTTGAACTAATTCCGTTCGCAGAATCTAACAATTCACATCAACGGAAACATGGTGAGTGGAAGACTCACCTTTTTCATTGAAGTGGTTTCCCATCTCCGGTCCCCAGAGTCACATCGCACACGCTTTTGACGGCACCTCATCTCTGCATTTGCAGTATTCTTAACATCGGCGGGGCAAAGATTTAAGCAGAGCGCTTGCAAAACAGACTGTCAACAGCTCCGTTCTCGCAGCATATTAAATTAACGTAACAACATATGTTATGTAGATTGATTGGTAGATTGTTGAGTGTTTCCAGAGGCAACAACAGCTTTCGTCATTAATTTCCTAAATATAGTACATATTTAACTCGGGAGATAGTGTTTTTTCTCCGCTAGAACGTGATATTAAGCGTCGACCTACCCGTAGGCTTGCCGGGTTTCCTCCTCCAAGTATTTCTGCATGGGGGGTCCGACCCAGCCAGAATAAACTCAAACCTAACTGGTCTCCTGACAAGAGTTAGGTTAGTGCATGAAAGCGTGAGTGTGTATGAGTGTGTGTGTGTGTGTGTGTGGAGTGTGGCGCGGCGGTGTGTGGAGGTGTGAGGGGAGGGAAGAGGCAACAATGAGGAAGGAATGATCACGCGCGGTCCTTGACTCATTTGTTAGGGTACTGCTCCGGCATTTGCCACGTATTTACCGAAGAAACCACGGAAAACTATCGACCAGAGCAGCCGACCGGAAGAATTCTCCTTCAGAAATCAGGTGAATTCGATGTCGCTATGCAGCTAGAACCGAATATATTTTTCCGACGTTAAAATTAAATGAAAGATTAAAACTTAATCTCATTATAAATTTTAGAACTATTGATATTGATATCGTAATAAACAACGCAGTAGTGTCTTAATGGATACATATGAATTCTCATGGCATTTTACTTAGGGGAATGGTCCAGGAATTATTACAGTAATTTTCAGGTTTATTAACATGACTCTTTTACAGCCAACGCCTCGAAGCCTTATTCAGTACCATTATCATTCAACTATTCTCATGACATCTCTGCAACCAAACTGCACCAGATCTGTTGAAGTCGCCAGCCGGCCCACGTCGAAAGTCCCTTCAGGCTCCGCTCTCTCCTTGACATGGATCCCCATCTGCCTTCCCCAGCCCCACCACCCACGCCTTTCACGGCCACCCCAGCCCTGCATTTACGCGATTGTTCGCAGCGGCGGCGGCGGCGTGAAGATTTAAGCAGAGCGCTTGCGACACCGTCCGTCAAGAGCTTTGTGCCTCCCGCGGCATATCATTAGGGCGAAGGCGCGCGCGGCGGCGTGAATGGCGGTGGACGGCGGCGGCGGCGGCGGCGGGCGGCGGCGGCGGCGGCGGCGGCGGCGGCGGCGGTGGCGGCGGCGGCGGCGGCGGCGGCGGCGGCGGCGGTCGCGCTGGCGAGGGCGCGAGAGGATAAATCATCGCATTGTGTTTGGTGTCGTGAAACGTGCGCCGAGCGTCACGCTTCGCGCGGGACGTGCTCCACACGGCGCGGCGCACTTGACGGATTCGGGACCTGCACGACGCGACCGCCACGGGGAGTGCGTGGGCGGGAGGGAGACAGGTGGTGATAGAATACGACGGGCGAGTGAGGTTGGACACTGATACAGGTATGGGATTGACAAGGACCGCGTAAATTTGTTTTAGCGAATACATTTCTAACGGATCGTCATCAAGGGTAATCCCATGTAAAGACTATTGCACATGTTTCCCGCACACAGCTAGTGGGGAGACACAGGCGGAGATGAAGTGAGCGAAGTAAGTTTGTCGATGTCACGTGTGATTGGAAAAGTTGCTGTTAGATCATATTTAACTTTTCGTATGAAATATCTTTCACAAATAATGCGCAATGTGAACTGACGTCTCCGAAAAAATAATAAATAATTACAGCGCCACGTCATTCCCAGCAGTAAAATGATGTCAGATGGCAATAAAATAAAACAAGAAAGTTAACAGATGTGAATATAAAATTTCAAACAAACGGATCATACTTAGCTGAAAAATTTCCAAACGTCTTACAAGTAAAGTGATCGGACCTCCTCTCACCATTCTTACGTGAAAAAATAATGAGGGAGAACTAAGTTCGGGTGGGAAGTTGGGAAAGTGGAGGCAGGCGACGTTGAGAATAGAAGGGAAAGAAAATTTCTCGTCGGGAAGGCCGTGTAATTTAAATTGCGTAGCCAAATTACATCGAATTATTTTGACAGAAAGAGTTTTGAGAGTAAAATTCAAAGTAATATGGCAACATTTCAGGAATCTAGCGTGAAAAAATTATCATATGAACCATTTTCACGCAGCGTTGCTTAGTGGATGAGTTGAAATCATTTAACCCGAAATACAAAGAGAAAGGTGCTCGTCAACATATAGGGATATGGGTTCGCAGTAGACGATGTCAGGTAGATTATACTTCATTTATAGAAGTTCATCCTGAACTGATATCTCTTTAATCTAATATGAAGAAATTAATCAAATAGTATGCTGTTCACAGGGTTGAAAACGGATGATGTATAGCAACACAAGGATAAACGTTTTGTAGAGTTTGCAATAAACTTACGACGTGAAAATAAATTGACGTAGTGTGTGTGTTTGGAAGTAGGATTTACAATTTAATTAAAGATTTCCTTGACATTTTGCGTCCACCTTCCATTTCGGCGATACGTTGTCTCAGAGCGAGTATCAATATGTTTCCGTATTTTAGGAATCGACAGTGTTTGACTGGAAAAATTCATACTTTTTTTGAATCATTTATTCGAAAAAAAGGTTTGTTGTAATTAACTAATATAACGTTTAAAAAATCTAAATTATCAACGAGTAATGCACATGCATGACAAATACTTGTTTTGAGAAGAACGTTTGAATGAATTTAAATACTTACTTTCTAATGTAGATACAGCGTTTTCTTCAATAAAAGAAAAAACACGAGGCATAGTATGTGTAAAACAAATAAATACGTTATATTTTTCTGTTGTTGAAACATATCATATGTTACAAAATATCAGGTAATAATTATTTTGATTTGATAGAACAATATTAAATTATTTTTCAAAATTATTGAAATTCATTGTTTTTTTTAAACTCCACATATATTTTCATCCTAAAATGATTTCAGTGCGTTACAAAGAGAGCTTGCAAGTAAAATTACATTCATGAACTCAATATAACATAACAAATATTAAGAAATGCACAGACTAGTACACAAGACGCTTTGACACACAATGACACGTTCTCACACACGCTCACAAACCTCAGCATTTCCAAGTCATCGCACTCTATCCTCTCCCACGATTTCGCTGACGTAATTCCTCGTCGCGGGCAACCAGTCGCTGTAGTTACCGCCCTGCGAGGGACGTGTACGTCATAACGTGCACACCGGAATTATTCCACGTGACGCTCCTATGCGCGCCTGGAATACTAATGAAACAACTAGTATTCGCGTATTGCATGCGAAAGTTTCCGGTTGTGGTGTGCGTGCGGCCAAGCGTAATGAATTCACTCGCCTGCCCACTAAATCACTCTTCTTGCATGAATGGCAATGCAGTTCCTGCGAGCGCCGTTGCTCTCTATTCTACACGACAACCCTTCGTGTTCGGAATCTTGGGTGGCTTTGTCTATGAGATGTGGGCTAGTTTCATTGGCATAAATGTGTTGTACCGCAAGAACATTGCCGTTGTCTTGAACTGAATCGCGACATAAATTGTGGGAATGTTTTAAGAAATAAATACAATGGAAGCGAGATCGTAATGTGCTTTATGATGTTTTTGAGTACGACTGTTACAAGAGAAAGAAAAATGATCTGAGTTCTCATTCATCGTTCATATAAACCGTTAGTGAATACATTAAAATGTTCAAAGGAATAAGGACTTGTTTCATATTGTTTATAATAAGGCTGCTGTTAATTAAATACTTATAGATAATAGATGTTAGTAAAATCTATAAAATCTTTAGTAGTGTAATTTATTTCTGCGTAGCATGATAGAAACATAGCCAGGAGAAGCAGCATGGAGTGAATGTTCCATACGTAGGAAAACATTTTCAAAAAACCTTCTTTGGCTTTTATAAACATTATGGGGAAAACCACGCTAAAACATTTATGGATATAATTGAATTAAAATTTGAATATAGTATATAACAGCAACTTATCACATCACTCCCTTGTTGCAACATAATACTACGAAAATGGAATTATTGAACGTTGTGATCTATTGCATTCAGTTATAAACGAATCAGGTCTTATTTCGTACGCAAATTCCTGTAGCTACTACTTTCTAGTATTGTCATTTTGTCAGTGCTTTGATTAAAATTGAGATTTCTACTGATGGATTTAGGGAAGACCTGCTCGACTTCTTTTCCCCACAGAAGCCTCTGGTTGTCAACCCATCTGCTAACATGAATCCTTGCCACCTCCATCCTTCCTACAACTGTAGCTGAAACATTTCACCCTAGCATAAAAAGAAAGATTGTTTCTTTCATTCAATTAAATCTTTCTTATTAAATGAAAGAAACAATGTTACTACAAATTTTGTGGTAACCGTCACAACGTGACATAACCTAAAATGGAATATCTCTTTCCAATTTTTCCCGCCAATTTTTCAAATACCAAACATTCGTTCTTTACAGCAAACACGCACTCAACAACTCTAACCTCCTAGTTCAGAACCAACACGTTCTCACTTCGAGAAGCAGAACCATCAGAATGAGTCCTCGCGGACGGAAGCGTTGGAAGAAACTGACCGCTGGTAATAGTCGCGCGCCAATAGGATTTGTAGAGTTCATATTCTGTAGTTTGTAAAAAAACGAAATGTAGAGGTTAAAGCGATGAATATCGTTGCCATATCCATAATTCACTGTGAGTACAGTGTCTCTCTCTATTTTTTTTTTTTCATGTTGATCAAATTTAATTATTTGGCTCCTATCTTGAATGCCTTCCGGTAGCTTCTCCTACTTCTCATTTCAGGTCTCTCCATGCTTCAGTATACTCCTGTGTTCGATCTGGTACCAACGAGGGAAATTTCATTATTTTTACTCTTTGCTCCAACCATACTTTAGATATTATAAATTTGAAGCTAACTTTGGTAATTCAACAATGAGTCTTCTGAGCAGCGAGACGACCCCGCGTCATTTTCATCCCTTTACATTTCATATTTGTTAAATGCTGAGAAGAGTAGGGGGTTTTTAGATTTTTTTTAAAACCCAAAATTTATCTTTAGAATGTTATACATAACTTTTATTTGGGAGATTTGTTTATTCAAATAATGAAGAAATAAAAACCTATGATTTTGCTTTGAAAATGATTAACGTGCATTTTTAACAATAAGAACAAAGAAAAAGTTCATCTTATCTTATTCTTAATAGTTAAAGTACAGGTAGTAAGCTTTGAAACAATTTGGCAGAAGTCAATACCAGCGAAACGCCAAAAACTGTTCACTGCCCATTCAGCTCTTAAGTTTTTCTAACACAATTACATTTTGTACACCGTTTTGCATCAAGTGCATTATTTACGAATTACTGTAACGAACGCGTTTCTTATGCAGATGGCATGTAAAATAAGCCAAACAAGGCAAAAACTCAATGCAAAACTTGCGCTCGGAGCTATGGCAAATAACATCTGCATAACAGTAAGTCCGATGCTTCGAACTTATACGAGCACTCAGCTAATTGTGCCAATAACCGTTCGGGGGACGCAGGTGCAGCCAATACACCGCTCTGGGGCCCATAAATCTTAAGAGGTCCATGGAACTCAAGGGGGTTCACGGAGGCTAACGCGTGTCCATACTTTCTATTATATTTTGAACATTTATTTCGTATGATGTTTGTTGTACCTTTTCTTTTTAAACTTTATAACTTATATTTTGAATATTAAGTCACTCGCCGATCACTACGTGTTTTATAGCACGTTCTGAAACACGCTACCAAACTCGAGAAAGTTCGGAATTCACTAACTCGAGCTTTATATTTTTTGCAAGGCAAACACACCTCCTTTGTACCGGGGCCCGGATTGTCTCTGACGGCGGCCCTGGCGGGACGCACTGGATTTCCTCGCAAAGCACTACGTGCTCGTTGCCCGAAAGGGCCCCCGGGGCGCGCTTATGCAATGAGCATCGACATATTTTCATAATCCCAGCCACCTCGAGGAGGAAAAATGAAAGCGGCCTTGACGCCGCGCAGCGCCGCGCCGCGATCGGCCCCCGCACCGCGACGCCCACGAGACAGCGGCGCAGCGCGCCTCGCGCAGCCACGGCGCAGCTCGCGCAGCAGCGGGCGCAGCGCACGACTCTGCTGCTGCCGCCCGGAGGCAGGGGGAGGACATGCTCTGGGCGGTCGACGCAAAACGTAGTACAATGAATAATTGAGAAACTTAGCAATTCGCTGAACATTTTTTGGTCGTGCAAATGTATTAATTCCCTGAATATGTGGTTATCGGTACACAACATAGAGAAATGTAGAAGAAAATTAAAAACTGAATGGATGTGTATTACGATGTTATACATCTGTACTTTTAAGTTACCCTTATTATTTAGTATTCTTTATTTTACAATTGTTCACAATGTGGATACAGTGCGGTGCATCGTAGAGCGTGATAGTGAGGAATGCGTACGTTCAGAAAGAGTCAGCAATTCGCTAAATGACTGTTATTTTTTAACAAACTTACGTGCAGACTCTGAAAGAACAAAGGTTCTTCCTTGCTGAATTATGCCAGTTACGAAGATTTTTTTCAAAAATATTTTTAAAATCATGTAATGTTTTACTTGGCTCAGACGATCTGCAAAAATGTACACAATATTCTTCATTAAATAAATTCCTGTTAGTTTCAATAATAGCCAACTACAAATACAATATATGTAAAAATGGATACAAAGGATTTACGAAAGTTATAACATAGTTTTACAAAAGATGACATGGAATGAACAGCAGATGAAATATTTTTTTTTCAAACGAAGAAAAATATTTTGTAAATTAACTGAACGATACCGATTGTAAAAATTAGAAAGTAATAACAATTTATCGAGGAAAATTTATGAACATTTGTTTATTAACTGTTGCCTTGAAATTTAGCCAATTATTTACTTGAAAAACTATCACCATTAATATTTTCAAATATTTCAAATTCATTTGTTAAACCGAATATAGTTTGTTAGATTTCGACGATTAAACGCATCAAAAACCCAACTAATTCATCAAAACCATATAAAATAATCAAAGAAATCTAAAATTATAAATCAATTTATTTTTCATCTTTTAACCGAATGATTTCTTCAGTACAACCCTTTCCAGATTGTTTATACACTGAATTCTTTTCCAACAAAATCCTTCTGTAATCACATCGAAATGTTTATTCCTTGATTTTACCCCTACTCCCAACATGGCGTCGGAACGTCGGTGCGCGTTGCGTCCGTGACCCGGGCCAACGGGTGCGCGCCGCCCGCCAATGCCCAGCCACAGCACGGCGCGGAACACGCAACGCACGGCGGGCGGAGGGGGCGCGGCCGGGCCTGCCCATTACTCGCGCCCGCACGCCCCCCCCCCCGCCGCGCACGGCCCGTCGCCGCAGCCGGACAGCGCCGGCACTCGGCGGAGGGGGCAGGGAGCCAACGCCATTCACTTGCGCGCACGTCAATGAAGCGAATGGAACCTCGCCTTCTCCTACTTACCCCTTTTTGAAAAATTTAAGCATTTTGACTGCCCATTAATAAATTGTTTTAATAATTACTATTTTTTAGTAATTATTAGTATATTTTTTTAGTAACAGAAGGACATTATACTAGCATTTTCATTGTGCTAATATTTTTATTTCTTTGAAATATTCACCGCAACAAGTCATTAAAATATTCCACCGTCAATCATCCGATGTTCTGCCTGACGGCTTTGTAAGAAAACAAACCAGAACATGAAAACCTAAGAAATTTAAAAATCTATAGTGATGAATTTAATAAAAGAAGAATTTGGAACAATTCGAAACACCCCTCTCACTGTATTTGTATATTTATAAAATTTCAAAAATCAAATGTCTTGATAATTTACTTTTCGTTTTAATAATAAAAAGGCAAAACAGTACATTATTTAAGACTTCCAGTCTACTAAGGAGTAAGACAAGTAGAGGAAATTCTATTAACTACAGATTTCGATTTCGGAAAGATCTGTTCATTCTTATGTTGAAATATTCTTTTTCTCGAATGTCTCTAGAAATGATATTCTCTTTGAAACAAGCTTTCTTTCATTTTTGTATCAGCTTAGAAATCGCCGATTTCAAGGAGCGATTACATTTTCCTTAGAAGAGAGCGTTTATAATCCTAAATTTCGAAATAACGTTTTAGATTTTAAATATGAAATTTATCGTCGTAAAGCGAAAAAGTAATCATTATTTTTGTTACGAGGAATGTCTTGACTCTTAAAAATGCTGTCTATTTCCAGAAGTTGATTGAGGGTTCTGTCGAGAAACTAAATTATTTCTTTTTCAACACAAAGTTCCACCAAATTTTCCATTAACATTACAACTACAAGCTCTTCATCTTTTCCACAGCCAGATACACATCTGGCTTGGCGGCCCAACCTGAACGCCCCAACCTTCCCCAGCCAATCCCATTCGCCGGGCTGGCGTTCCGTCACGTCTCCCTCGCCGCGACGCCCACGGAGCGCTATCAGCGCCAGGATCCGGCAGATCGGGGATCGGCGCCCGGGGCCGTCATTTGCCTAATGCAGATACGGATCGCGGAATATAGAGCGCCCTCGCAAGTGCTCACGCCGGCCCGCCACCACATCCGCTCGACATCCAATTCGCCTGCCGAGTTAATAATATTCGCGGAGCTGCCGTTTGCCGCGCGCCCGCCGCCCGCCGCCCGCCGCACTGCCTGTCGCCCCGCCCACATCCCACTGCCGCATTTCCATTAACCACATCCTTCGCTTCCCAACGACCACACATGGCTATGTAGAATTCACCCGCTCTCTCGAGGTGGATTCTAGCGGTCGTCTGCTCCCATCAGGAGTTTTCCTTTGTTTCTCCGATCGATGACAGGCAAACACCGGAGCGGTAACCTTCACACACGGGCCAAGTGATGTCTTCAGTACAACCCTTTCCAGATTGTTTCTACAGTGAATTTCTTTTCCAACAAAACCCTTTTGTAACCACATCTAAATGTTCGTTGTTCGTCATTTAAGTTTCCTACTCTCCCTTTATACCCACTTTTACATGTATGAAACGTGACACGTGTCCATTCGGGAGTCGAGAGCTTGGACGTAGTGGGGCGACCCCACTAGGGGGAGATATCAAGAGCGGAAAACCCTGTCTACAGACGTGTCAATAGATACTGGATATCTTGATCCAGCGGGGATGAATACCACAATTTCCAGGGATATACAGTGCACAACACTTACTTCACTAATCATCTAAGAAGTTGACACGCCCAGAAACGATAAATACTGAAAGGAGCAGTACGCTAAATCCTTGAAGATCGAATTCTCACTTCCATCCACTAATAATAACCTGCACAAGATTTCACAATGCTTCGGCCTTTCCTCCCCATGATAAATTCGAACATTGTTTTGCATACACATGAGCACTGCGATCTTAGCATTAAACGCGCTTTCTATCTCTTCTTTGCGTATGTGCCCTTCACACATACGCTGGCATCCTGTTTTCCATTGGTGAAAGAGGCTGTCTTCCTCCACCCTTGCCGTCGTTTCTTTTATTTATTCCTGTCATGACAGACCTTCGTACTACCGCCGTTCCTATCGCTGCTACAACTCCTCCTTTATCACCGCTACCTCTCTCATCTGCTATTTCCATCTTCCTGCCCGTTCGGGATCCACTGCTTTAGCACTTTGTCCTTCTGTCCGCGCCGTTTCGCGCCTTGTCAACCAAACTCCCACCATTCTGCCACTTCCCCTCCAGCTTCCGCCACTTCTACATCCCTCTCCCCACCCCTCCCCCACCCCCGTTCCTCCCCCCCCCCTCTCTCCCTCGGACTCTTTCTCCACCTCCGCATCCATCTCCTGCTCCTCCACCACATTCTCTCCTCCGCCTGCCTCCGCAACGCGCGCACCGCGGGAGCCCTAACAACCTGTCAGCGGAGAAATGTTTATGGAAAGGGTGTGAACAACTAGATCCACACTCGACTTTTAATGCATGTTAATTGTATTCCCCGCGCCGCTGAACGGTTCGCTCATGACCCATCCCGCGGGCCCGCGGGCGCGCGCGTCTCGGATCGTGACAAACCGGTCCGCAAACACAATAGTGAGCGGATGGGCCTTTCAGCAACAAAATGGAGGCGGCGTGGGCTGCACGCCAGCGCCACCCTGTTAAGAAGCCAAGGAGACGGCCGCATGACTCGCCAGGTAGCGCTCGCCAACAAAAACATGCGCCCTGGAGGAGAATGCACACGAGATGATTATTTTGCAAGGTACAGATGATGGTTATTTCAGAGTGATATCGTCTGTAGAGATTGTGTATTACAAGAAAAATGTTTACAAATGAGTGTTGGAGTTAATATTTAAAGCTGAAGACGATTTCTTGTATTATTTCTATCACAACGATTATTTCCGTAATATTATTCAAATCTATATATTCAAGTTATTAACTATTTTTGGATTTTATATGCAGCAAAAATTTCATATTTCCTTATGAAGTTTCCAATCACGCCTTGTTTCAACTTACAATCGTTTTCTTGCAGTGAATGGTTACAGCGAAAAGGTTACAGGAAATAAACTTTTTTCAATATTCAACTAGAAGCTAAAATTTGTTTCGCAAAGTTGAACTTCCAAAAATCAGATAATTTCTTTGCTTTGTTTTCAGTTATTTTCTTAAAAACCAACACGTCTTCACCGAAACACTAAAATGTGTTCATGGCAGGTAGTTGCCAGCATATTTACCGGAAAAGTACCCCCGAAGTAATCTTGGAACCGAAATTGAATCAGACGTGACGAAAGTTCCTATCTCTTTTCAGCATTTAAATAATGGAAATTCTCCTAGTTATTTCAGTATTATTTCCATGAGTACGAAAATGCATTTGTCTCGAAAATTACAGTTATTGTGAAACTTCAACGTACTAGTGTTGTGCGTTGAATTGTATGCATTCAATTGTTGCTTTAGAATTGAGAAATAAACGTGATTTTGATTATATATGAGTGTTACTCGTTCACGAGCGTAGGCAAAGAGGAATGGTTACATTTTTATGACCCCTTTCCTAGGCAGCAGTGGAGGTTTGTCAATTATCTTCCATCCGATGGATATGAGTGATTATGAAGGGACAATGATAATGAGGAATGAACGATCAAGAGTGAGATGGTAGAGTGAGAAGCCAACATCAAAAACCTCCTGACGAAAACACTCATGTCTCATAGTCTGGAACCCGCACCCTTGGGCAGCGCATGTGATCGCTGCTTCAAAATCTTACGCTCCCGTAGAGGCGGATTTGGTTTGGTTTTGGTTTTTTCGTGTTTCCGGGCGCGTCAACTGCGCTCGTTTTTTCCGGGAGATGGCGGTGATCTTCCCGCGCTGGATGGCGAGATCTCTCCACCAGCGGGGGCACCGCCCCAGCGAGGACAAGCTCTAAGCTCCGACCGGATTCCCGAATATGTGCATGTAGTGTAGTGCATGTTAGAGTAAGTGTGTGTGTAAGGGAGAGAGGATAGGACAAGGAAGAGGAAGGAAAGATCGCGCGCGGTCCGTGGCCTGTTTGGTAGGGTACTGCTCCGGCATTCGCCTGGTGTTGATCGGAGAAACCACGGAAAACTACCGATCAGAGCAGCTGGCCATTAGAATTCTCCTCCAGACAGCGACTGAATTCGACCTAGCTGAAAAGCTAGTGTCGAAAATCCTGCCGCCGTCAGAACTCGAACCTAGGACCTCCCGGTCAGAGGCGCTGCAGTGACATCAGTTGATGCACTGAGCTACCGCTCTCGGTCCGTAGAGGCGGATGTAGCGAGTAACGTATTTAATAAAAAGTAATAATTGAAACATATTTTTAAATTATTAGCTTCAAATAAAAAAATGTACGAATATATACATAATGGGAATATTGTTTTTGGTGTGTACATAGGGTACTTATTTCTAATCAATGAAAAAATATTATAAAAATATGTTGTATTGGGGGAGGGAGTAGTATGACCCGTAACCCCTACCCCTGCATCCACCACTGCGCTACCGTGACAGGCAGAAATAAATGCAAGTAATCTAAAACCATCTGTGTGGTACTTGAGCGCCAACATCCTGTCGGGGATACAGCACACAAAGAAGACGCTGCTTCGTCGCCGGGTGCCCGCCCGCTGCCTGCTCGATATCCCCGAAACCTGTGGACCGCCTCTGCCTCTGCCGCCGCCCGCAAACTGGTTGCGCCGCATACGAAATCAAGCGCTCCCCCGCGGCGGAAGTGCGCCGACTCAGTCAACGACCCGGGTTCGAAGCCCGGAAACCCACACGCCCTCCCGTCCACTCAACGGGCTGAACCGCCGATTTAGGCTTTCGGCTTTGAGTCGATTCACTTATCCCATAAAATGTACAAGCACCCCGAGTAGTTTTGAATGTCTGACAAATAAAAATCAATGTAAACTCTCTATACTAAATTTATTTACAACGAAAAATTCCATGTAACGTAGACGTTACTTGAGTTAAGTAGGATTATCTTATAACCTGTACGCTATAAATACACTCACTAACGTGCCATATATGTTCTATAACGAAACATTTCGGTATTTATTAACTACTAATATGTGGTATCGGTTTCAAAAGGCTCCTGCAATTCAGCAAGAACTTCATGCAGCTTTTATTAGAGAAAAATATAATTGGATTGATGATTGAAGAATATTGCATTATATCCCAAGGCATGTACAAAATGCGTAAGAAAATACATACAAAAATTGACAAAACAAAATTTTCAGGGAAAGATAACAGAGTACATTTAAAATGATAACGTGAAATTTGGGTTACAAAATTATTATTAGAAATTTTTCTGTTTTTCTACTCTTTGTAAAATGAAAACTCTAAAACAAAGAAAAAATCTGTCTTAAGGTGTTGTAAAGAGTTTACCCAGTATAAGACATTATTATTTTGAAATTATGAGTTCGTTTTGATAAATATAATGACTATTTTTTTTAAATGTTGTCTCAAATAACAAGCGTATTTTGTATGTATTGTGGAATCTGTACGCGACCAGAAGTTACTGAAAATGATTAGAAGGATTACAAATTACAAAAATATATTGTTGTTAACATTTTGTTCTGTAGTACCATTTCTTTCTAAAGTATTATCCAAAACGATTATACAACTTGACTCCATCATTGGTAGTTAAATTTTTCATTTTAACCAATTAAAATTCAATGTCCCAATTCAATGAGCCAATATTCAATAAATAATAAAAAGGAAGAATATAATGGAAACGAATTACTTAAATTTAACAAAAATTAAAATGACCATCCAATAATAACATCATCATGCAGTTTCCGAAGTGTTAATGTAGAATTAGGTAGTAAATTTCTCCAATTGCTTTAAATTCATTGGAAACAATGATGATGGTTCCTTGAGATACGATGATAATGTTTCTTTTGAAAGGAAGACAAAACGTTGGTTTCGTTTTCATAACATCAGCGATAGACATAGACTATAGATAATATTTGTTGATAAAATTCATAAAATGTACGTAAAAAGTATTACGTAAAAAATATTACTAAAATTACGTGAAAATATTAATAATATACATGTTCTTAAAATGACTGGAATGAACCAATTAATTGGTTTCTTGTTTCCTTCCAACAAGATATTCATCGATTGTGTAGAGTTGTTTTCAAGAAGACGTCCGGTAATTCAGTGGTTCAACTAGTCCTTCAGGAAGAAGAAGGATGATTCACTTGTTTAACAGGTACGAACTGAAGTGACACGCTTTCAAGATGTAATATCAATGGAATGACCAGTGTGCGAATTGAACAGGACACAACGCTTCCCGTTACTTTAAGTAGCAGAACGAGTAGAGTTCTGGCTACACCTGAATGAGAGAGTATGGTATCAGATGGTGCTGTAGGGGAGTCGGACTTGTTTTAATATAAGTGGAAAGACACTTTTGTATCAATCAAATCCTGTTTTTACAATAGAAATTCATTTCAACACTTTTCAATTCAATAAATCCTAAAATCGTTCAAGAAGTAAAACAATTGAAACATGTTTCTTGCTTCGTTATTATCGAGGATTAGCATTTCTGCAGCCCCGCGTTTTCAAAGTGCACACTCTTTACAACTGGCGCGACTAATTTTAATAAGAATACAAATAAAGTTTCAGAATGAGTATACTTCATTATATTGTCATATTAGGGCTTATTTTCAAGAAATATTTTGTTTACACCTAATTCTTTGTCAGAGAATAATGAAGATAGAGCCGTTTTCAACTTTTCTCTCTCAAGATATGACGTTATTCGAAGCCTAATTACATTTTAACCACAATATAAGGTGTTCCACATTTTCATCACTTTCCTGACTATGTCGCGAAGTTTCTTGCACAACATTTTGTATGAGCTAATGTAGACCAAGGTCCTCAATACATCAGGCAGATCGCTGACTTCTCGGTACAAGCAAGGTCTCTCAGCATGAGTAACCATTCACGTCCGACAAAATTGAAAGTCTGAGGGCTGTTGAGAAATGTAACCAGTCTAAAATACTATCTTACCCTTATTTTTCTGGAATTATCTACTAAAAAAGTATTACCTAATAGAAAGATCTTCTAATTTACAAATTAACCAGATTGAGAGAAGTAGAGCGTCTAGTCATTGTATTTTCAATTGTATCAAATAATTTTGTGTTACTAATTTTTTTATCGTAATTTCTTAATATGAAAGCTGTGCAAGTTACATGATTGTAAAGTTCAGGCAGTGCGAAGCCGTTAGCGCTAGAATGAAAGAAAGATAAGAATACCTCAAAGAATCCATTCCCAATGCAGTATTCGAATACGTAAACCTTCTGCTATTTCATAATATGAGTAGGTTTGGATTCTAATCATACCAGACACAACAGACAGCTGCAACAATTTAATAATAATAACAACAACAATATCAATAACACATAACAATATACAATAATCAATAACAATAACATATAATCAATAACAATCAATACAATAACAATAACAATAACAATAACAATAACAATAACAATAACAATAACAATAACAATAACAATAACAATAACAATAACAATAACAATAACAATAACAATAACAATAACAATAACAATAACAATAACAATAACAATAACAATAATAATAATAATAATAATAATAATAATAATAATAATAATAATAATAATAATAATAGCCAGTCCTGATAGCCGAGATCGCTAAGGCAGTAGTGCCGTGACGATCTCGGACAGAAGGATCGCGAGTTTGAGTCCCGCCTCGGCCATGAGTGTGTTTGTGTATGTCTGTTTGCGTGTGCCGTGCATTCATCCTTCATTATCATCATCGTTCCATCTTCCATTCCCCCAGGAGGATGATAGAAATCCCCTCTTTCAGCTGCTTCCGGTTACTATCCACTTCCACGGCCCTTAGCACAATTAATGACACGGGTTTCTCTAGATGTTATTTTGACTGGAATGGATATGGCGTGACAAGCGTCATGCTTCAATAGGAAATTTCGCTTCCGCGAAAGAAGTAAACTAAATAAAATTATTACTAATACGTACTAAAGTACTTATCCGACATTTAGTCATCGTCATTTCTTTGAACCAGGACCGGGAGAGGTAGTACAGGGCATCAACTGGTCACTGCAGTGACCGGGGGGGTCCTGGACGAGTCCTGACGGGGAGATTTTTCGACTTTAGCTACACAACTAGGTCGAGGTCAGTCGCTGTGTGGAGGAGAATTCTAGCGGCTGGCTGCTTAGATTGATAGTTTCCCGTGGTTTCTCCGATCAATACCAGGCGAATGCCGAAGCTGTACCCAAACAAACGGTCAAGGACCGCGCGCGATTTTTCCTTCCTCTTCCTTGTCCTGTCCTCACTCCTTACTTACACGCACTACACCACCACACATGCAGGGAGACCAGTCGAGAGCTCACAACTTGTCCCAACTGGGACGTTGCCCCGCTGGTGGGAGATACCCGGCTAACCCCGTTAGCCGTCGATAGGTCAGCACCGGATCTCACCATCCAGCGTGGAAAGATCACCGCCACCTCGAAGACATTCGACACCGCCACCTCGGAGACGAACACATTCACTACACTTATGGGATCAATGACCCAGTAGTGGCCGCGCCCGGAATCACTAACCAACCAATCAACGCACCAGCAGGCCGTTAGCACATTCAAGCGGCCCTCCAGGCGTCCGCTTGGCCAGGCGGCGAGGCGGGGTGCCGCAGGGTCGACGCCGTGGCCCCTGCAGCCGCCGCCGCCGCAGGCACCTCGCGCGCCGCCGTGATGGAGATGTTTACGGCCCCGACGCCGCCTGCGGTAACACGACGGCGCGGCGGCGCGGGCCCGACAACGCGACAGCAAAAAATTCCCACAAGCAAATACGCCACGCGGCTTTGAGTTATCGCCCAACACAAACATTCCGAGGTGATAAATATTGCGTTGATTATAATTAGCGGGTATTTTTGATCGTTGTGATATCTGTTTTCTTGTCCTGATTTGGAGGGGGAGAGTAGGTTGTCATTTTTCAAAAGATAAACAAGCCAAATTCTGTGTCTACAAAGAAATTTAAAAAAATATTAAAAAAGATTGAACCTTAAGTTCTGAGAAATGTAAATGCCAAAAACTCTTCTTAATAACAGAGACGAAAATGTCAGTATGATACTCAGAGTTGCTTTTGAGAGCTCATTAAATTGAATGGGCGAGTGGATAAACAGTATAAGTTCAAAATTGGACATTTTTTTATAGAACTGCGCAGAAGGCATGGAACTATATGTTGAGACTGAAAACAGATCAATTGAAGTCATTAGACTTCGAATAAGACACTCCTTTTCTTTGGTGAGTGAAAGAGCAGTATCTGCCCTGGTCATGTACTGCTCTTCCACTCAGAACTTCAGACGTCTGGCGACTCGGGCTGCTCGCAGCGGTTAGTTCACATTTGTTATTTGCCAGTGCTACTGGGCAGATGTAATTTACATGTTGTGTAATTGATCGAGTGTGTGCCTGTAATAAACCGAAGAGCGAGAGGTGGGGGGAAGAGCCAGTAATTTTCATTATTTTACGTTGAAAGCATATGTTTGCCGTCAAGTTTGTAAACAAGCATTCACGAGCTTAAATGGAACATCACATAAACAGATTCATATACTGGCAGGAATTCTTTTGTCAGGTCTGTTTCCAATAGATGAAAGAGGAAAGAAAACAACGGACCTCATGCTGTTAAGAAAGAAAATTTTGTTAAGATAAAAATACACGCAGAATGCTTTCCAACGAAATTTGCACATTACTCTTAAGATTCCGTGAAGTTTATACAGAGTGAATTGAACGTCAAAACACAACCTGTTCACAAAAAATATCTTGAAAAGGAAAAAAGGATTCTATAAAGCTCTACTCCAAGTTTCAATTTGAAATTTGGTCGACCCCATGTTGCATTATTATGCGCACTCTTAAAACAATAAAATGTGATATTTTTGTGGTAAATTGTTATTTTGCAAGAAATGTGATTAGTAATCTTCCTTGAGATGAAAAAATGTACAAGTGCACAGTTTTTGTTGAAATTATAACACATTATTAATAACGATTTTATCGCAATTATACCTTGAAACATATTTATATGGCTTGGTACATTTTTTTCTGAAATAAAATTCTTTGTCCCAAGAGTCCAACAGTTCCCTTTGTTTATGTACTGTTTTTCACTTATCCATTATTTGTGGTACTGAATATTAAATCGAAGAGTATTTTCACGGAGATTGTTTTTCTTATTTAATTACCACATGATAATTTTATCGTCCTTTTAAAAGTTATGACTTCAACGTTAATATTATTGACAAATAACCACAACAAGAAATTTTCTTAGAAGTTGCAACTCTAAGAAGTTTTCGATTTTTCTAGTACAGGTTTCATACTCAACCACAATTTTCTTTCTTATCTTCAAACATGATTTATGCATTTATTTTTCCTAATTATTTCCTTATTCTTTGTAAACAGCTATTATGCATACACCATATTACGTTATGATGAATCGTCTTAAACTTGTCAAGAGGTTGAGACTATCACTTTTTAGTCTATCTCGTACGCTGTATTTACTTATCTGTAGTAAACAGTTCGGGCTTTATTTCCGCCAAACGTAGTAATTTTGTGTCTTAACTCTGCTATATTTTTTAGTTTACACCCAAAGAATGTTCTTTTCTTCGCAGGACGTATAATCTTACGTTACCTTGCATGTCCTTTAATTTTTTCCTTTCCGTGTTCTACTTAACGTAGATTTATTTCCCTTTTTCCGTTCAGTGGTATCTGGCTGTTGTATCACATTAAGGCAGCTTCTTTTGGCATGGGGTGCCACGTGTCGCAAGCAAATTTCTGCCACTTGTTTCCCACCCATTCAAGACATGTGTTCCACAGCTAGCTAATAGTTACACGGCGTAGTGCACGTGTCCAGCCGGTTTATGGTCAACTGCTTGAGAAGGAGATTGTTCTTTTGAGATAGTGTTCCGGATATTTGGACTTGCTCCTATAAGCTGACGTGCTCTTATTACATCCTTCAGGCGAGTATCGTGTTTATGTAGTGGAAAGATGAATCACACTATGTGATGTTCCTAGCGTATTTTAATGAAGCTATTTTCTCTTATTGCTGAGAAACTGAACTGTAATTCTTAGTGCTTCAAACATTCATTCGCGACATGTCTTATATTGTGTACATGTATCTAGAAAAATTATTCCATTTTAATGGTAACATAGCAACAATTTTAGACAAAATAAAACTGAAAAATGAAATCGAATCGATAATTATTTTCTATTTGCGAGATTTCATGCTCACCATGTAGTGCAATAAATAATTTCAACAAAATTATATGGACCGAAAGGAATCACTTTGTTAAATAATTATTACTTTTATCACATCTGACTTTTCCAAAGCATTTCTCCCCATCCACCAGAAATTTATCTAGATCGAATCATTTATAAACTCATTACATCAAAACAAAACGTATTATTTTAAATACAGTTCTGAAATTTCTACAATTAAGACCTATATTATTACATTTGTTGGAAAAACTTTGTGTAAACTAAGACTTTGGTGGATAACCAGGAGACGTTTCTGAGGACAGAATCAGAGCTAATTTAAATGTAATCACAAAAGGAATTAGTATTCAGAAAACAATAAATGTATGAAACCATAATGGAAAATATCTTGCCTATGAAAACATATAATATTTATGAATGATCGCTAAAGATAAAAACAAAACTCTGGGTAATCTATTTAGAGTGCCACAGACCTTCTCTAGAACCTTTGATATGCCATTACGAGGAATGTGAATTTGTGACGAAGTGACGATGAAACGAAAAAAGGTGACGGGTAATGAGTAAGGAGATGAAATGAGTAATGGAACCAGAAGCAAAGCAAATGCAGTAACCTGATTATCCGGGTTACCCACCAAAATCTCCACATTCGATGACAGGAATTTAACCAGAAATGAAAAGCTATTGTTTATCAGAAACGAAAGGCTATTGGGGCAGCAGCTGAGAACAGTCAACTATTAAAAGAATATTATTCATTAATTAAATACAGAAAAGTTATAGTTTGACCATTACCTTCATTGTCAATAATCACTTTCGTTCTTTTATGGTCATTTTCAGTGCCTTAAGTGTATCCAACGGCTTCCAGCGACACTGCCTTCATTGTATCCAACGGCTTCCAGCGACACAACCTCCATCAAGTTTTATCTACACTAGAGCTGCGACATCTTTACCCTATTGGATATTTAGATGCTCCCCCGTATGCTGAGACTTGTGCTCTAGAGCTGCGACATCGGGAACAAAACATCGATGTTAATAAACATAAATATCAAAAATTAAACCATCGATATTTAATAACATCGTTTCAAAAGTTTCGATGTTTTTAAACAAAACTAATGAGTATAGAAGTTCACGCTCCCGGACATCCGAATGAATCAATTTATCTGGAAACCACCACCTATCCACAACCATTTAATCAACAATTAAACATTCAATTAACTTCTCCACTACCGAAACAAAAGATGATATATATTCAAAATCTGAACTCTATCATCTCGAATAGGGTAAGATTCGATTTCCGAAGACAGCGAACTTCCAGATCGTCCCACCGGGAGCGGTAGCTCAGTGCATCAGCTGATGTCACCGCAGCGTCTCTGACCGGAAGGTCCTAGGTTCGAGTCCTGACGGCGGCAGGATTTTCGACACTAGCTTTGCAGCTAGGTCGAATTCAGTCGCTATCGGGAGGAGAATACTAGCGGTCGGCTGCTCTGATAGGTAGTTTTCCGTGGTTTCTCCGATCAACCCCAGGCGAATGCCGGAGCAGTACCCAACCAAACGGGCCAGGACCGCGCGCGATCTGTCTTTCCTCTTCCTTGTCCTGTCCTCTCCTCTTACACACACACTTACAACATGCACTTGCAACATGCACCACACTATCACATATTCCGGGAGACCGGTCGGGAGCTTAGAGCTTGTCCCGGCTGGGGTGGTGCCCCGCTGGTGGGAGAGTCCTGTTTAGGGGGATACCCCACTAGCCGACGGTAGGTCGGCGCCGGATCTCGCCATCCAGCGGGGGAAGGTCATCGCCATCTCCACAAGAGAAGGCATGCACTACACTAACGGGACTAATGAGCAAAGCAGTTGACGCGCCTGGAAACACAAAAAATCAAATCAAATCAAATCCAGATCGTGCCCGCCACTTGTGCCACCGCCCACGCCGTGCTGCACCTGTCTACGCAAGGCGGTTTCCCGGCGCCAGGCGGCGCGACTGCCGGCGGGGACCGCCCGCCACAACACATTGTGTCTCGCCGCCGATAATGGCGCGCGTCGGGGACGGCTTTATGTGACGATTGTATGCCAACGGATTCTGGGAAAGTGCGCTCGTTACTTCGAGGGGAATTAGCGTTTACGGCCGCTAGGGGTCGTGACCTAGGCGCCGCCGCGGCGACCGCCTGCCGGGTGGAGCGACCTCGCAACGGGACGGGGGGACAGGAACTTGTCGTCTAAGGGACGGGAGGAGGAAACATGGTGATAGTTGACGAGGACTGATTGATTTAAGTTTCCGAACACGTCAACTGCTAGTCATTAGCTCCGTAAGTGTAGTGAGTGTTTTTATCGCAGTAGGTGGCAATGATTTCCCCCCAGCTGGATGGCGAGATCCTCCGCTGACCTACTCATGGGCTCTGGGGTTTTCCCAGCCAGGTATCTCCCACCCAGCGGGTAGCAGGACAAGTTCTCACCTCCCAACTGATCTCTCGAGATGTGTGGTAGGGTAGTGCATGTACGTGTAAATGTGTGTAAGGGATGAGGATAGGACCTGAATATGAAATAAAGATCGCGCGTCCGTAGCTCGTTTATTAAGGTACTGCTCAGAGAAATTACGGATAACTACCGACCAGAGCAGTCTAATAGAATTCTCCTCCAGACAGCCGCTGAATTCGACCTAGCTATGTAGCTAGTACACACAAATGAGTCGTTTTGGATAAATTATTTGGGCAGGGAAACGGTTGAAGATGAGGCAAAGTGTTAAAGAGAGTGGATCTGATGGTAATAAGAATAATGCAAAACCGCAGCCGAGAAACAGATCATATATATTAACTCCGTAATGTAACTCCGTAAGGGCAAGCAGGTCTTAACAAAAAATGTTAATCTATACTTCAGTGGGGTCATTATGCTTGGATGCATTCGAGGGCATTGAATGGCCGCAGTGAAGTAAATATCAACCTTTTGACTTAAGATCTAAGCTTTTTTGCAGATGTCATCTGCAGTTGTAAACACAAAATATTTATAAATATTTTGCGAAAAATATTACATATTAATTTAATGATCAAAGGATATTTTCCCAATTAATATAAAACAAAATACTTCAATCTGTGGAAACCACGTTAATAGGAAAATATCAAGAAGTAATTCATTACGGTAAAAAACTTTACACTCATCTTCAATAACAGTGATTGTTATTGGCATATTGTCACGTTCATCTATAGTCGACACATCGATTCATCAGTAAACATTGGCAATGTCCTTGAATCTTTAGCTTCTTGTCACTTGCTACGTTACATACAAATTTTCACTGTATTTGGGAAAATACCATACAGTATGCAAATAGAGTCACTAGATATATTCCTGATTAATGTTAAATTCATTTCTACCTTGAAGTTAACAAACACACTCTCAAAAATGCCGTGAGAACGTTTCTTTTTTCATTAATCTCCTCCTCCTGGTTTCCACTCCAGTCAGGCCTGTGAAAAACCCTTTCCCCATACACCTCACATACGATCGTACTTGTTTTCAATGATCTTCTCTTCTTACTAAGCATTGTATTAAACTTTTAAAAGTAGTTAGTCGGAAGAGCAGGCCCAATCGCCCGAGCCTCGCCACAAATACAAGTACATACATTTATTTATTTTTATTTATATATTTAATCTCTTGTTACATACATACCGGAGAGGTTAGTTTCCAGATCTGGACAAAATAAAAAGATACATCAATTTTAGAACAAAAACATCGTAGGATCCGTTGTACTTCTCACATGTACCACTGTAGCTATAAGCGGTTCTCAGTTTGAGAATGTCTCATTTTATTATTTCTTATTATTTACTACTTATGAATTCTAAATACTTGTTTACCTGTCATGATACATGAAATGTTTTATTACGCTGTGTGTAACTGTTAGTGGCGGCGTTTTAACTACAACAGACAAGTAAAATAAGAAGAAATTCTTCTTTGATTTTGTTATGTTATTTAGTGAATCCAATGCACTCTTGGAAGCTGTTTGGTACTTAACTGTCGTCTGAAAAACTTATTTAATATTTCGAAGTGCCAATAACAATATCATAAAATTTACCTCCCAATCTGCGAAGAATAGGCGTGTTTTGTGTTTAACTTTTTTCCGAGTGTCACGTAAAAGCTTTCAACCCTTAATTAGAAATCTTCATTAAGGAAAGTAATGTAGTTAGACGTTTTATTATCTATTTCTGAGAAGAGATAATGCAAATACTCCTTACGGCAACACAACTAAACTCATCAATGAAAAAAAACGTAGAGAAGTAATTGGCGAAGAAATGAAAATAGTAAAATCGTATAAAGTTATGCAACTAAACTATTATGAGAAGTGAAATTTCACCAAAGTATTATCCTTTATAAATAAAATCTTTCCATCCCTAAACTGACATGGAAAACCTTATTGTGGAAGTAATACCTACGTCTTATTTCAAGGAAGAGATAATTGATTTTATAGGCAGGCATTATTGTCTGCTATGTACAGCAATGGAGCAATTGCGGAAAAGGTGAGGGAGGATACGGTAGAACCCAAAGAAACAACATTTGTCCGCCAGCAAACCCATTCATCCTTCAAACTCTGTCTACAAACTTCACACGAATTGTCTACGTTCTGAACTCGGTAGTCAGAGGTATACAGCGCGCTGTCGGCTTTGCTCGCTAGATCGTTCACCGTCGGAGTTTATTTCGAAACCGATATCTGTGCAGCGACTCTATGTCTTATAATTTGAGTGCCGACGTTGGTGGATTTTTGACATTATCTAATTAGCTAGGTTAAATTCAGCCACTGTCTTGAAGAGAATTTGCAGCTTGCTACTCCGATAATTTTCCGTGATTTCTCCGATCAATACTAGGCGAAACCGGAGTAGTTCCTTCACAAATGGGCCGGACCGTCATCTTCCTTGTTCTATCCTCTTCCCGCACACACACATACACACACACACACATGAAATGCACTACAACACATTTTGGAAAATGAGTCAAGAGCTTAGATTTAGTCCCGGCTGCTCAGGTGTCCTGCTGGGATAGATGTGTGGAGGGGAAATCTTCGTGTGGAGGGAAATCTTCGCAAGCCTACATTTAGGTTGGCACCAGATCTCATCATCAAGCAGAACACAGATACCGCGATAAATCATTCCTTCACTAATAGACTATTGACCTTAGCAGTCTCATCAATCAATGAATCAAACATTGAGTATTCTACATGCGGAGGACGAAATTTCAGTACCGGAGCGCTAAAATAAAATCATATTTTT
This sequence comes from Teleogryllus oceanicus, assembly GCA_964035755.1. Classification (NCBI taxonomy): domain Eukaryota; kingdom Metazoa; phylum Arthropoda; class Insecta; order Orthoptera; family Gryllidae; genus Teleogryllus; species Teleogryllus oceanicus. The sequence goes on from CAXIVR010000003.1 coordinate 40,287,633, forward strand.
CAGACGACTCAATAATAGAGCAGGAGTCACAATAATAAGGCGAGAATGTCAGTCAACAGGGAACGAGCAGGCACGTATTAAAAAGCTTTAGGGCAAACAAACTTACGGATTGACGGGTCAAAGGTACCTCGGAAGGTCAGGGCAACGTCCTGTGGACGCTTCGCGGACAGCGAGGTCATATTTCTCTGTTAGGCACGCCTTCTCACGATGAAGACATGGCTCAAGGAGTCGTGTCGTGCAGAGGTGGATCTGAAGAAGCCACTGCCTGACAGCTACGTAGTTGACGAGATGCCATAAAATTGACGGTAGTACACAACTGAGTAATGACCTCTCCCCAAGAAACATTCCGTCATTCAACACTGTCAAATATTTTAAGACAGAATACATCATGGTTTTGGTATTGTAAAAGTTACACGAGCGTGAGAAAAATAATGTTTTTTTCTTTTCTTAATTTTTTTCCTTGTTTCACTCAACATGACGCACTATTGTTCTAATTATCTTACTCATGTTAATAAAATAAAAATTATTATCATGATAATTTTGATCGTGATGAATTTTTAGTGATATATGCACTTGTTTCTTTGGTGTTGCTTTGAAATGCTGTAAATTTTTCCGAGACCTTTTTTCATCAACTTAAGAAGTGTTTAGGTCATGACGTTTAAGACATGTTTCGTTACATGATTCTCACGCCTTTAGTTCGTGCTTCAAAATAAAACGGAACTGAAGTGTAACCGAGGGTACCAGACCGTGAAAGTATACACATGTCGTGCGAAACTGATATCAAGTGTGTTTTCTCATGTTGCAAAAAGTGATTTGTAGAGCAGCTTCTTATTGGAGGTTTCTCTGTTCGTATGCAAATGCAGTTAGCCACAGGCGATTTACTCAGGTTTTCCTTAACTAACTCCTACAAGTACGCAAGACACGGTTCTCTAACCTTGACATACTGACGCATATTTTCTTCATATCAGATGGAGAGTCAGTTACAAGAACGACCCTGAGGTTTTACGGTGCAATTTTCACGGCAGGGCTTCCAAATATACTTACAGAATGAACATTGTTTACTCTTGTTTTATGATTACTCTCTTCATATTAATATGGAACATAACAATATTAAGTATTATTTGTAATTTTTAATCTTAGAAATTAGATTTATATTACGAGATTAAATTCATCTCATTCAAATGATATGATGGCATTATTCAACTACGATACCAACAAATTCATCCAATTCTAATTGTTGAGCAATTTAAGAAAGAAGGGAGGAATTGAGTCAAGTATACATGAAACAATTAATTCTTTATCATTCACAAAACATCAAAGTTCCTAAATAATGTTCTTAATTTAGACATTTATGCCACTTCTTAACAATTTGTATTTCTTTCGAAGAAATTTATGAAAATAATTCAAAGTAAGTTTATCATGATTAAAGAAATAAACGTCTTAATATCAATGTGCCCTCCCCCATACGGTATCATAATCGCTAAAGAAGCTGTTAAAAAGTTGTACCAAAGTGGCCATCGAGATCAGCCGAATATGGAACATGTAAACCGAGATAGTTCACATTATAATTGGAATCCTAACTCCGTAACTCTTAATTCAAAGGAGTTGGAGGATAAATCATGCAAGATCTCCGGGATTTTGCAGGGAATACCATCTCCAGAAGACGGTATTTTATGGGAGGGAGTACGTAGGGTACTTAGAAAATTGTCTGGGAGAAACGTTACCAATGCACCTCTCAGAAGTCCGGTTATGAACTAGAACATTTTCTTTTGAATCGATGAATAAGAACAAAAGTCATTAAAGAAATAATAATAATAATAATAATAATAATAATAATAATAATAATAATAATAATACAAAAAATAAATAATACATTTCCTCATAGATGTTACATTATCGTTAGCACTCACCAAAAATTATATTTACAATGAAATATTTTCGAAATACCAAGACCCGGCAAAGGAATTCGAAGTTGGCAGAAACTTTGGGGAACTAAAATTGTTTCAGTTGTTCTTTTGACAACCGGTTTATAAGAAAAAACATTAAATAAATCAATAATCCCCTCAATATAAATCTGAGTTTGCCTATCAATTTCTTAACAATTCGCAGAGCTTTGAAGGACTACAATTACACTTCAATATCGACATGAGAGGAAATCCCATCCTCACATCTCGCTGGAACCATTAACGATACCAGTGAATATTTCCCAGTTAATTAACCGGCTTAGGTGGCTAAGGGCATAATTGATGTCACTGCATTGTGCCTGACTGAAAAGTCTTAGGTCCTAGAGTTGGAGCCCCGACAGTCCCAGAACAATATTCGACACCATTGAGTCACTCTCTGGAGGAGAATTCCAGCAGCCGGATGCTCTGATCGGTAGTTTTTCATGGTTTCTCCGATCAAGTAGTACCCTATAAAACGGACCACGGATCGCGCGAGATATTTCTTCTCTTCCTTGTCCTATCGTCACCCTACTTACACACATTTACACTTAATACATGTTCTACACTACACACATATTGGGAGACCAGTTTAGAGCTTGTTCCGCTGCGGCAATTAAGCGTTGGTGGGAGGTGAATGGTGGTTGGGAAAATCCCCACACGCTGACATGTAGGTCGGCGCCGGATCTCACCAGCCAGTGAAGGAGGGGAGATAACCATCTCTCGCCATAAAACACGTACTCCCCTTACCGGACTAATGGTCTTGGTAGTTGACGCGCCCGGAAACACTAATCAATCAATTAAACTATGATTTAATTAGCTGAATTGTAATAATAAATAATGATAATGATAATAATAATAATAATAATAATAATAATAATAATAATAATAAAACCGGTCCCATGGCACAGGTGGTTGCGGCAGTGAGTCCTGCTTAGGCATGGTTGTATTTGTGATTTTCCCTTCACACCACATCATCACACCCTATCACCACATAATTAATAATTCAAGACTTAACAATCTTGACTTACGAAGGAATTAAGCGGAAATACTGATCCCCATAATTACACACGTCTCTCCTCCAGGATAGAATATGACTGGATCTCCGCAGAGAATGTGTAGCGTGATCAGAAAAAGCCGATACGCTAATAATAGTAAAAATAATAATAATTATTATTCTTAATTAATAATAATTAATATTAATTACAAATAATAGTTCATCTTATCTAATCAAATCAGTTTACACACTATTAATCCATGTGTGCATGTCAGGGCAGAGCAAGGCTTCCGCAATAGCACACAACGGCACCCGCGCGTCTACGGCGCGGCGCGGCGCCCTGCGGAGCCCCCCGGGGCGCGGCGAGGGCGGGGCCGGGCGGGGCGGCGGCTTCTGTATCTGCGCGCGGCATCTCGATAAGCGCGCTCCCGCGCGGGTGGCCGATCGCTCAGGCCATCGGGGTGTTCTCAACATCCCGAACAATGCGCCGCCGCCCGCCGCATCCATCAGCCGTCAAACGCTCAAACGCGCCTGCCGCCCCACCCTGTCCCGCCCCGTCCAGCCTTGCCCAGCCTCGAGCCCCCTGCCCGCCTGTGCCCCGCCCACACGCTGCCCAACCTCGCCCAACCCTGCCCAACCCCGCCCAACCCCGCCCAGCCCCGCCGCCCCGCCAACCCCGCCCAACCCGCCCAACCCCGCCCAACCCCGCCAACACCCGCCCAACCCGCCCAACCCCGCCCAACCCTGCCCAACCCCGCCCATCCCCGCCCAACCCCGCCCAACCCCGCCAAACCCCGCCCAACCCCGCCAACCCGCCAAACCCCGCCAACCCGCCAACCCGCCAACCCCGCCAACCCGCCAACCCGCCAACCGCCAACCCGCCAACCGCCAACCCGCCCAAACCGCCAACCGCCAAACCCGCCAAACCCCGCCAACCCGCCAACCCCGCCAACCCCGCCAAACCCCCAACCCGCAAACCCCGCCAACCCCGCCAAACCCGCCAAACCCGCCAAACCCCGCCAACCCGCCCGCCAAACCCGCCAACCCGCCAAACCCGCCAAACCCCGCCAAACCCGCCAAACCGCAACCGCCAAACCCCGCCAAACCCGCAAACACCGCCAAACCCTCCAAACCCCGCCAAACCCCGCCAAACCCCGCCAAACCCTGCCAACCGCCAAACACCTCCAAACCCTCCAAACCCTCCAAACCCCTCCAAACCCCGCCAAACCCCGCCAAACCCCTGCCCGCTCCCGCGGGGAGAATGAGCGAGGGTGAGCTTGCCACGGCCGCTGCATTGCTGCCTCCGCCCTTGTAGAGCCCCGACACGCGAGTAGTGCGTAGCAGTCGTAGTAGCGAGTAGTGCAACCGCCGCCATTTTAATGACTGTTCTCCTAGCAGATCGACCTGGCAGCAATCAGAAGCTGAAGGGAAATTATAACAATTGGTGGAATTATGAAGATTTTCGAGGATATTAAAATTGCTTTGAGATATATTCATGGTTCTCAACACAGAATACCACTCAGTTCCAATTCTCCTGACAAGTGGATAGAAAATGGTGGGATTGGTGACACAATGGAATTCGCTACTCTCTGTGTCTAGGGAGTCTACGCCCGTGGTGTAGTCGCCACCGCCGCTCGCCCACCGCTGCCGCCGCTGAAGGCACAGAGGTGTGTGTTCCAACTAGGAGCTTGTTGCAGTGACGGGTTTTGCGTGTGAGGGCAGGGGAGTCGTGGGACTCATGCTTCCCCTCAAAACTCAACAATTTACAGATTCTTCAATTTGTTCGGAATAATGACCAGGTGCTGGGTACGTTACGTTACAAAAGAGTGATCCAATTCAGACGAAGCTAACACGAAGAATATTATATACAAGAGATATTTTTTTCATGTGGGGGAAGTCAAACTGAAATCAATCCCCAGAACTATTATCCGGATACTACCTTAACTTATTGTAAGATCACCGACCTAACTACGAGTCCCGCTGCAGAACTCTTCGATTCCTAAAGTCTATTTGGCGAGAGATAATTTGCATATACAACTTTGCCACAAGTACGAGTGGGATCTTTACACTCTACAGTTTCTGTACGGAAACTGGAGAGACTGGAAATTTAAGCGAAAATGTTCGACGAGGTAGCTTTCCACCTTTGCACAGCATAGTTTAAAAACTTTTTGAGCCATCTGGATTTGTTTTTTATTTTGAAGTTTTGTTGAAGGATTTATATTACTATCACAAAATCATCAACTTCAATCACCATTCCATCATCAGACAATTAAATTTATAATTCACGTAACGTAGTGATTGTTTTCAAATTACCAAAACTAGAAAGTCAAAACACCCGAGTTGGACACCGATAGCAAGAAACTCTTACTTTACAACTCCAACTTTATTTGTTGTATTATAGTCAATACTCACAACGTAAACAATTGAACTATTGAATGACTTTAATAGTACAAAAATTCCACAAAAGCAGTTTTTTTTAATGTATATAACTGGCTACTGGAGGAGATTAAGTTCCTCCCTCCCTCAATAAATGCGCCACTGTGTATAAGTGGAGTGTCAATAACTTCTGTAGCTAGAATTTTGCATGTGGATCTCATCAGTGGCACACGACCTTTTACTTTCGAGCCGTTCCGTTTCCTTTAATGTCACAAGAACATGTCCGTCCACAGCACTTATCAATCACTTTTGGTGACTTTTCGCTTTCCCGTCGTCATCCTGATTCTGTCACACTGCTAACCTACTGTCCTCATATGTCTCGACGCACGAACATACACTATCAAGGGCAGGTATAACGTATCCAACATACTGTAATCGTAAATCATGCTGTGGCACTGCCATTCACTGAACACAACACACGACGTCTGTGGTTACGGCGTTGCTTACTGATTATGAAACTACATTATTCTGCACGTCACACCAACATAATTCTTCATAAACGATTTAAAACTTTACTAAGACTAAATTTACATTATTATTACTGACTTGTACTTCCTTTATTATCGCTATTTAAATATTCTATCGTTTCCGCGGTACCGTGTCTTTTTGTTCGCAGTTCAACAGATCTCTTCGACCTCATCGCAGTCGATAGATCGTTAACGCCTGTGATAACTCCCAGCTATTTTCCGCGCTATTTCCACCTGCCCATTCTACTTCTTGTCAACGTCACTCGCCGTCTAATATTTCCCTACGTCGACCTCGCCCGACTCTCGAGTCCTTCCCCCCCCCCCCCTTGTTTAACCCCCCCCTTAACGTTCTCGCCACCCTGCCGGAGACGTCGACAGTGCCACACGCGAGCTCGTTATGGGAGCTGCTGCCGCCCCCCGCAACCGCTGCCGCCATCACCACTGACCTACCGCCTGTGCCACGCCACCTCCATTGTCGCCTTCGCATCTATCTCCGCCCCCCCTCCGCCCTCCCCTCCGCCTCCGCCCCTCCGCCTCTGCCCCTCCGCCTCTGCCCCTCCGCCTCTGCCCCTCCGCCTCTGCCCTCCGCCTCTGCCCTCCGCCTCTGCCCCTCCGCCTCTGCCCCTCCGCCTCTGCCCCTCCGCCTCTGCCCTCCGCCTCCACCCCTCCGCTTCCACCCTCCGCCTCCCCCCTCCGCCTCCACCCTCCGCCTCCACCCTCCGCCTCCACCCTCCGCCTCCACCCTCCGCCTCCACCCTCCGCCTCCACCCCTCCGCCCCCCGCCACCCCCCCCCCCCCGCCGGCGCTCCATCAACAGCCTCCGTCACCGCCGTCACTGCCGCCACCGCTACCATCGCCACCGCAGCCGCCGCCGCTGCACTCCCATGTAGGATGCTCTGATCGGTAGTTTTTCATTGTTTCTCCGACCAAGTAGTACCCTATAAAACGGACCACGGATCGCGCGAGATATTTTCTTCCTCTTCCTTGGCCTATCGTCACCTCTTACTTACACACATTTACACTTAGTATATGCTCTACACTACCACACATATTGGGAAACTAGTTTAGAGCTTGTTCCGACTGCGGCAATTCAGCGCTGGTGGGAGGTGAATGGTGGTTGGGAAAATCCCCACACGCTGACATGTAGGTCGGCGCCGGATCTCACCAGCCAGTGAAGGAGGGGAGATAACCATCTCTCGCCATAAAACACGTACTCCCCTTATCGGACTAATGGTCTTGGTAGTTGACGCGCCCGGAAACACTAATCAATCAATTAAACTATGATTTAATTAGCTGATAACAATAAAAATGATAATGATAATGATAATAATAACAATAATAATATAATAATAATAATAATAATAATAATAATAATAATAATAATAATAAAACCGGCCCCATGGCACAGGTGGTTGCGGCAGTGAGTCCTGCTTAGGCATGGTTGTATTTGTGATTTTCCCTTCACACCACCCTTCACATCATCACCCTATCACCACATAATTAATAATTCAAGACTTAAAAATCTTGACTTACGAAGGAATTAAGCGGAAATAATGATCCCCATAATTACACACGTCTCTCCTCCAGGATAGAATATGACTGGATCTCCGCAGAGAATGTGTAGCGTGATCCCCTGCGTGATGCCCCTCCGCCTCTGCCCCTCCGCCTCTGCCCCTCCGCCTCTGCCCCTCCGCCTCTGCCCCTCCGCCTCTGCCCCTCCGCCTCCGCCCCTCCGCCTCCGCCCCTCCGCCTCCACCCCTCCGCCTCCACCCCTCCGCCTCCACCCCTCCGCCTCCACCCCTCCGCCTCCACCCCTCCCATGTAGGAGGCTGAATGCGGCGCGGCCCTCGCCTCTCTGTGTGGCGGCGGCGGTCGCTTTGAGCATGCGGTTGCCTACGCCCACACACGCCCCAGAGGAGCGTTTGTTCTAACGGAGCAATATAACGCTAACAATGCCCCAGTGCACCACCTGCGAGCAGAAGTTATACGTCTTAGCAGAAAATGAGATGTAGAATAATATTTCTTCGAGCGGTGGAAAGAATTCAAGGTATTCTAATCTGTTTTCCGTTTTGTAAAACAAGCTTTATTGTCTCATACGTTGAAATATTTCAGCTCTAATGATGAATGATGCAAATTTCTCTTGCGTTCATTTTGCCTGCATGGGTGCAGATAATTCGCTAAAACATTCAGAATGTATATATTTCAGATTATCTTGCATTAGAGAGAAAACGTCGATAATTTCGACATAGAGATTTGTTACAGCACATGAGATTTGTTACAGTTCGATGGCGACCATATTCAGGAAACTGATACTTGGCTTTTATGAGTAATCAAAAAGTTATTAATAGTGTTTAAGAGACAGGCGAGTTTGCTTTTGACACAATCACAGTGAATCCCAATGTAAAGTAGGTGGCATAATCCGTGCGGTCGCTGCATACACCAGCTGCGCTATTCACACCAACGCAAGTACCCCACAAAGATAGTGTATGTGCGTTTACTGAGGAAACCAAAGCATTAACATTAGTTTAAATGCGTTTTAAAATTTCGAAGAATTGTCGAAGAATGGATATTTACTGAAGTTGGATATTAATATCTAGTATACAACCGACGGACGTGATCTTTTCTATAGAAAAAAAAAGAAAAATAAGAAAGAGAAGAAGCAGTTGAAGAAGGAGAAGGAGGAGGAGGAGAGTAAGAAGAATAAATAGTTGACATTTTTCATGGTGCCACATTTGATCGGAATCGTAAGCAATATGAATACAGATCAGAAATTAAACTGAACTAGCAGTTTTTACCTCAATTGAAATTGTACTGAGATCTTAACGTCCGGCTTGCTAGGTCAATGGGTCACGATATAATATAATCCTTATTACCTCTATAATGGATTACAGGATCCGCCGACTATACAGCGCAGCTGAATTAAATAGAATGTTTCTATTCCTAGTTCATTACTGTTTGGATTGACTAAATGAAAGATCACTTTCTTTTCTAAAGAACAAAATTTAACAAAGTTTATTTTTACTTTTTTTATCAAACAATTTAATGAATTTAAATTAGGCCTTTGATCATGATCTCTTTCAATTTACAATTTTACACCGCGGTTAACTTATCTTTCTTTGTTGATGTCCTCGTAGACTTCTCAGTCGAAATATCTTGCGATCTTGCCGTAGTCCAAAGTTCCAACGAAATCCTCTTCTTCCCTATCAAGCTGTTCTCAAACTATCAAAATTACCAGTCCGATTACGTCCTATGACATAGTCCCGAACTTGATTACCACTCCCGACAAAGTTCCAATTTATACTTCAATATTGCTTCCACATGAAAATATCTACGAACAGTTCAGAAGCGCGTTTCAGAGCAGAATGAAATCTTCCTGCATGATTCATCCCTCGAAGACTTCGTATTAAACTACCTTCATTTTTTTTCATAACATTTGACCGTCTAAACTTCTCCGCCCAATCCCAAAGTTTCTACTTTCGGCATCAACCCATCTCTTAATGCATTTAGAAAAAACAAAAACTACATTGTTTATTCACGGTCGTTGCTATGCTCTAGCTCTCGTGATATTTCGTAATGCATGTTCCACCATATTGTCTCCAAATAAATGTTAATTTATTTTAACGTGACATATCGGTATGTCACAGTACCAATTCGTAACTTTGAAAAAAATATTGCAAACTTACTCTGTTTTCTCTTGAAAATCATTCATGGTTCATACAAATAATTACATGACGAAATATTAGCGATGTAATGTTAAACAATCGATAATTATTTTACAATGTTTTTTCAGCAACAATAGCACATAACATTAAAAAACGTTTCAGTTTCACGATTGCAAATACCCCAACAGCAAATAAAATCTTTCGAAATTTAGTGTTCCGCAATATATCATACAAAAGACAGATTGCGGGTCTTGTCACAGGTGTCATGTACTTCAGTTTCAAAAATATTACCTCAAATTAGTTGTATATGTGACCTGTCACTTTTCCTTACGCAAAATCACCTGACGTCAAGTTCCTTTGCTTCATTTCCTGCCGTCAGAGATAAAGCCACTTCTCTTAACTGTGACAAGTTGCGACATCCTCTTCCGTCTAAACTTTTTATGTTGCCGCGTTCTTCAAAGCATCCCGCGTATTCGTATCGCTACTTCACTAAAGGATTCCACTTTAAAAATCAGGAGCGTTTTTTCATCTACGAAATAAAATTACTCAACCGATCTGTGCTTAATTTCATAATGGGCCTCAAAATTAAGTCTCGTAGAAATTGGTGTTCGCGAAAGAAAAAGGAAGAAAACATGAGAATCGTGGTTACTCTTAATCTAGATAGATGAAAGTGAAGGAATGTTCGTCTGTAATACGAATTTTATGAGATCAAAACAAGGAGAAATGTTTTGGAATATATAATTATCGTGAATACTTGTTAGCCAGTTAATGTGTCGGCTTCGAATAAAATGGAACGTTTTACAACACCGGTGCAAGACGAAAAGCAATGGACAATGAGCTCCGATTTAGTCAAACGCCAAATTGTTTTCACCTTGTTTACAATGAATGCCCTCGGTGTTGTGTTTCGTGAAAGAATAAAAACTTGGTGGTGTACCTGAGGCTATGGCGGTACATAGCAGTCTCTGTGTAAACAACACTCGCGTCTTTTACTGCAGGGGATTACAGAACAAAAACAACAAAACGAAGCCAATTTAAGATGGCGTTCTAAAAAACGCTCAACACGATTTTTTCCTCCTAACTCTCGTACTAGAATAGTATGTATATGTACAACAACGAAAATGCTTGTTTGCCAAGATGTTACACTTAAAACAATTGTGCTAGATAAAAATAAGAATGTAAGAAATATTCGTGAAAAACGCAGATACGTTCCTATTTTTAAAAAAACTCCTATGTGAATTAGAAGCTACGTACAACATTATTTTCGTAATATTATATGTTGTATTATCAGTTAATATATTCTCTGGGCCGTATTCTGATATATGCACTTAACATCAACTCATTTAGAAAAAAAGATGCATTTTCTTTTCGCCAATTCTTCTGTAGACTTCTACTCGTTCCCAACGAAACATGTACTGACAAAGCCTCTAATGACATTATATCGGAGCGGAGTAGATACCGATGCACCCTCTGGAATGATTTATTTTCGAGCCTATGCTCAACATTATTATCCCGTGGAGATTTACTTGGGCTTTCAGATCACATTATGAGAAGTCTTTTCACTGGCATGTTTGTCTAGCTGAAACTAAAGAGATGTTTTGCATTGTGACAAAGAAGTCACTTTTGCCCTTATCAGATGGTTTGAATAATCCATTCACATTTAATGAAGCTAGAACAGTTGGACGGGAAACCACGTGTCAGTATGTGCTTTTAGATACTGGCATCAGTGGACTTAATTAGACATATTTCAAGTCTTCAGTCTGAAACGGTTGTATATTCAAACATCGTCGTGTGGGTGGAGAGAATGCGGAAGGTGTCACTTGAGAGGTAACGAGTGGAATGGAAAAGAGGAAGCGTGAGGAAGATAATAGTAAATGTGGAAAGAAATCATTGATGTCAGTGAGAAAGAAAGAAAGAGTCGACTATAGCTAGAGGTGATGAGAGTAAAGGGGAAAGGAATGGCAGTGGCCGATGGAAAAGAAATAATAGTTGTAGAATGAAAATAAGAAAAGAGAGGCAACGAAGAGGGAGGAGCAGAGAGAGAAAGAAGAGTAACGAAAAGGGAGGATAAGCATAGAGGAAAGAATTATTAACCTTCTTAGTCCACGAGATAAACAAACATAAACAGTGTTCAGAGTAAAGCGAGATGTAATAATAGCAATAGATGTAAAGCGAGTAATAATAGCAAAAGTGTAAGGGGGATGAAGAATAGCAATGGAAACAACATAAGAGGTAAGATGTGACTTAGTGAAATCGTAAAGATAGACAATAAGAATAAGAGATAAATAAGAAACATTAAGGAAAGACGATGAGAGAGAATTCAGAAAGGACCGATAGGATAACTATGACGATAAAATTAAATCGAACAAAAAGATGATGATAATATCGTAAGTGTTAGATACAGCAAAGAAAAAAAATATAACAGAAGGAAGAATATGAAAATAAGATTACCAGAGAAAAGACCTTGGCGAGATATCGAGGAATGATGACATAGAAGGACATATACTAGTAAACGAAGGCGAATAGAATGAGAATAGATGGTAGTAAGGACAGCGATAGATACACAAAGAAAGAAAATGAGAACAACGCAGAAGAATCAAAGAACAATGCGAAGAATTCGTGACTAGGGTGAGTCGTGAAGAAGGATAACAGAGAGAGAAAAGGGAAACCGTAACCAAGCGAGGATAACAAGCAAAACAAAAACACAACAACAGAAGAAACAAAGAAAATTAATAAGCACTAGAATACGGTATGAAGAAGAAGAAAGAGAGAGAAAGCGCGAGCGAGAAAGCAAGAGGAAGGGAGCAAGAGGGAGAGAGAAAAAAGAGGAGAGAAAGGGGGAGAGAGAAAGAGGGAGAGAGAAAGAGAAAGAGAGAAAGAGGGAGAGAGTAAAGAAGGAGAGATAAAGAAGGAGAGAGAAAGGAGAAAGAAATAGAGAGAAAGAGAGAAAGAAAGAGGGAGAGAGAAAGAAGAGAGAAAAAGAAAAAGAGATAGAGAGAGAACGAGAGAAAGAAAGAGAGAGAGAGAATAAGATTAACCAACACGAGATCAAGGCGAGACGTGGAGAGAGAGGAGAGAGGAGGTGCGAAGAGGCGACAGGGACCACCTGGCGAGACGGGCGACCGAGGAGCATGCGATCGCCATCCGTCCGTCCGTCTGTCGGGGGCGACTGGCACTTCCCGCGCCGCCGCGTGGCAGCCCTGCAAGAATGCTCTCGTTCAAAGGGCTGCCCCAGGGCCCGCGAGCAGCCCGTTCTGCTTGGGTGGCCGCGGACCCACGCGATCCTCGCACGTGAGATCCAGAAGAAAGAGCAGTGCACTAGGCTTTCTCAAGACTGTCAGTTCCTGTTGAGAGACTGAGATCAACATGGCTGCCACCGCAGCGAATCTGATCGGGAGATCATAGGGATTGAGTCACAAAGGTGGTGGACTGTCGACACTAGATAGATAGCTATTTTGTCTGGAGAAGATTTTTTGAAAAGTTCCGTCACGTAATTCGTAACCAAGTTCTATGTAATCACATACTGGCGTCGAATGTGGATTAGAGTAATCCTTCTTTAACCTAGTCAGTCATCGTCAGTGGTAATCAGTCATCGCCATTTATCCCTTCGGCCAGCGGTTTGGCGCTGTTAGATTCCAAGATCCCACGAGGATTACCCATGCTGGAACCCGCGATGTCTCGAGTTGCTTACCCTCGAAGATCTCACGCAGCGTTGTTAAGCATTTCGGCTAGCGACGCCAGCTAGCGGCAGGCTTCTTTAATCCGTAGTTTCCTGCGGTCTCCGATCAATATCAGGCAAATGTCGGAGCACCTCATCAAATGGGTCACGGATCGCGCACGATCTTTCCTTTTTCATTCTTGACCCCTCTTGTTCTCGTACACACGCACACGTACAGACACACACACACACACACACACAACTTTTATGTCCTACACTACCACATTCACTGGGAGACCAGACGTGCGTTTAAAGTTTATATCGGTTGAGGCTGCACCCAGCTGGGCGAGCCTCCTGAAGATGGAAACCATCGCAAACAAATGTGTAGGTCTGCGCCAGATATCACGTTCTACCACGGTAGGAATACCGACATCTAATGTTCACTAAACTAACGACATTATTGACCTTAGCTGTTGTGTCCGGATTCAAAAACTATTCAGTCAATAAAGACTATCAATTTTATATGAGTGAGTATCAGCATTTTCTGCGCTAGTGTTATAAAGGCGCGTCCACACGATGCGTCTTTTCGTTCGATTTTGCGCATGCGCTCAACGCACGCAACGCTAGCACACGTAGCGCATGCGCTTCGGCCATGCGTTCTTTCGTCAAAACGACGGACGCGTGCAATAGCGCGAGCTTTCTCAGAACTGACGGGAATTTTGTTCGTCTTTCTTGTGCGCTTTCTCCAAACAACGTGTATTTCATACCAAAGTCATCCAGAATATCGAGCCGTACGAGTTCTTTGAGTAGTCTTTGGTAGTCTTCCGAGATATTGTGTAGTGTCCGTTTGTGCTTTACTGCGAATTTCTTGCAGATTATTCTTTTATTATACATTTACAGTAATATAAATTGTCAATATTAGTTATTTAGCTATACAGTTTAAACTGGTGATAATGAACATGTGATTATTTCCATTCCTAGTTCGGTGTATTGCAGTGACAGGAGAAGAATATTTAGTTCTCCCAAGTTTTTATTTTATTTATCGGTAATGCCAATTTTCGAAATTTATTAATAAGTTATATAGCTGAAATAATTAAATGCAATAGTTTTCATTCAAGTATAATATCCTTAAAGGCATTCACGTTTATTAGCGTGTTTTCCTTGCTTAAAGTATGGTCTCATGCATATGGGCTCTCTCTTTTTCTCTTCTTTCGATTAATTATAAAATAAGCTGTCGAAATTGCCATGCAAATAGCTGGATCCGTTGTACAGAACAGATCGGAAGCACTGCACAGTGTTGCACCGTGTGGACAGGGAAGCGAACGTGCGCTTGTTGAACGTTCGTCTTTCAACTTTGCGCATGCAATTTTATTCCGTGACCACAGAAAAGACGCATCGTGTGGTCACGCCTTAAGGGGAGTACTACGAGAGACGCAGTCCAATAATGGTCTCCTTAATGTAAGAGCCCATTGGTACTCTAAGAGGAACAAATAAAGGAAATCAATTTATACGTTGAAGAATAATCTTAGAATTCACTTTGGTATTGGCCAACTGCAAATCAAACTTAAGGTATATACCATCTTATTGAAAAACGTACTATTTTCTTATAAGATATCTTTCTTAAATGAACGAACCAAGACAAATCCTCTTGTTATCCGAATTCCTAATTAAGTATTCTTTCATCGATATTTCGAAAAAACGTAACTCCAAGAAATTAAAGTTCTTTGAGGGAATAATCATACAAATATCTCATTTAAAATGTTAATAGTTAAGGCTAAGTTGAATAATAAAATATCTTGATAATAAAATACGAGTCAAACTAACCATCCAGCCAAAGAGAATTTTTTATTTTTTATATAATATAACAGTGCACGCTACAACCATCAAAGTAATGGTTTTAATTTTATCCTGTATAGCAGGAACACATGAATGAATAAAATGATATTTTTAATTAAATTTCCAGTGATCTTCATTTTTCTTAAAATTTTCCAATGGGTCTCGACTTTACTGCCTCCCTTAATATTTTAGTTCCTTACAGTGAGTTCTCGCATTCTTCTGGAAATACCTTATTTCAATCCCGATGTTCCAATCCACCCGTTGTTTTGACGAAATCTAAGAGAAAATGTACAAGTATTTTTCAAAATTTATTATTTCAAAATATTCTAACTGTGCTTTGACAATGAAGGTAAGTATATATACATCTATGATATTCAACAATCGTCTTTTGTATTTGTCAAGAAAAATACATACATTTTACAATTTAAGTAATTTTCTGTCACTATTAAGATTGTTTAATGTATGGTTAATTAATAAATATTGATTTTTTTGTTAGGACAAACTAATTAATGTTCCTGTATGTTCAGATAAATATTTTGCGTCTTTCCTGTATGTCCTTTCATTCCTTCTATTCATATGCGAATGAAAGAGCAACCATGCCAGCACGTAAGGTGCCAAGTGTCGGACACAAACAACACATTGTTTTATAGTGCTATAAACTATTGCGTCGAGACAACTTGACACCTGTTTTCCTGACATAAATTACGTATGATATACGATTCGTCCCTAGGAAATACATGACAAAAACTTTTCATATCAAACCTACAAAGCAAATGGAATGCTTTCTGTTTCAACTGACGCCATACGCTTTTAATATTGAATCTGCAATTGCGTATCTTTTCCTTCACTATTGTGGTTCCTAAAATAAATAATAGTAAAAAAAGGAAGAAAAAATATCAGAGAAGTATTAGAAAAATGATCATGAGAAATAGTAACTTCAGCGGCGGCGCAGTTTTATTTAGGATTAATTTAATTTGTTTAATTTTTTATGCTTTATACGAGGTTTATAATGTACTGAACTGAACTAACGAATGACTATCGTTACTTAAGAAAATGAGTGAAAGTTATATTTCTGAAGATGTGACATCGGCTTCTGAAAGAAAGAGACTGAATACCCATGTTCGCCCCATCTTGAATGTGCCACTTGACATACGAATAACATTCATGAAAGCAATTAAACGGAAATGTGATGCAACTATACACATAGTACCTTCAAAACTAAATATGAGTAATTAAAATCTATATTGAACAAAACATGAAGTAGAGGTAGCAAATGAAGTTTCAAAGATTAAATTTATAACTTGTTTTCCGTTACAGGCAACGTATCTGCAATTTAAAATGTTATTCATTAAAAAGTAATTATCTTCCACTGATTGTAAAATATTTAGAAATAAGAACCCATGCATCTGCTATCAAGGTTTCCACCATTGTACTTTTTCCGTTATCAAATAAAATATACGAAATAAGAAAGAACACTGACAAAAAACATGACCCCACCAACAAAACATCCGTTGGTTTCTTCATCTGGTGACAGAGTGCTCAGCAGTAAAGCTCGTCAAAAGAGGCACTGACTTTGAGCGACCTGGAACATTCATCGCCTCACACTAGAGCCGACACGCAGGGAATAAAGAATCGGCGGCGCGCATCGCGAGTGCCTTGGGGGGGGAGGGGCCGGGAAAGGAGAGAATGGGGCGCGCGCCGCGTAAGGGCCGACGGGCACTGACAGCCTCCGCGGCCCATTACTCTATCAGCGGCCGCCGCGACTAACGAAGGCGTCTCGACGCCACCGCGCGCGCGGCGGGGAGCGGAGGCCGAGAGTAAGCGGGCGGTCACAGTGAACCCATTGCGGCCAAAATGTCGGACCGGGAGCGACATCAACTGATTCACTGCACGTTCTGACCGGGCCCGCCGCCGCGACTGTCGCACCGGCAGGATTTTCGACATTAGCTTTTCAGCTAGGTCGAATTCAGTCGTCTGCCCGGAGAAGAATTCTAGCGGCCGCCTGCTCTGATTGGTAGTTTTCCGTGGTTTCTCCGATCAACCCCAGGAGAATGCCGTAGCAGTACCCTAACAAACGGGCCACGGATCGCGCGCGGTCTGTCCGTCCTCTTCCTTTTCCTATTCTCCCTTACACACACACTTACACGAACATCACTACAATACCACAAATCCGGGAGACCGGTGGGAGCTTTAGGTTGTCCTGGCTGGGGCGGTGCCCGCTGGTGGGAGAGTGCTGGTTAGGGAAACCCACTAGCCGACGGTAGGTCGGCGCCGGCTCGCCATCCAGCGGGGAAAGATCACCGCCATCTCCGGAGAAAATAACATGCACTACGCTTACGGGACTATGACCTAAGCTGTTGACGCGACCGAAATCACCAACGAACCAGCGGTCGGCCGTTTTCCAAGGGTCCTCTTCCGACGGCGTCCAAAAACATCAGCTGTCGGACAATGAACTGTTTCGTTTGATTTTGTGGTTCATTCGTCGAAATCAGTTGGAGGGTCAAGGCAATCTGTAATATCAAGGCTGCTTCCAACACATGTAGATGGTCTTGAGCGTGCCTCTCGCAAATTTTCCAAACAATGAACTGCGGAACTATGGGGATATTCGGCCGATTTCGGGTGCAACATTCGGGTGCATTTCGAATGAAATAAGTCGGATGATTTCTCGCAGTCGTCCGGTAGCCAGCGACAGATATTTTCGCTGCACTGTGACCGTAGCCTAAGATGGTGGTGATACTGGGGGTGGGAGTTGAAGTGGTTTTGGAGGTGGGGTGGTGCTAGCGGGTAAAAGAGGTGTTGGAATTTGAAGTGGGAGTGTTGAAGATGGTGGGATGGTTGTGGTGATGGAAGTAGTAATGTTGAAGAAACAGTGTTGGAGTTAGTGTGTTTTGGGATATAAAAGTATGACGTAAATAATATTTTATGTATGACGTAAATGTTCTTTTAAAAATATGCATGTATGAGCAAAAAATTTGAAATATGCACTTAAATATGCAATTTAAATTATCAATATACCATTTCCTCTAAAAACCTATTTTTATAAAATTCAGGAGAAGTTTGCTTGGAATTAAAAGTTATATTTTTGTGCAAATAATATAATCTACCCAACTTCGCGAGAGAAATAATTGAAGTAAATATTCACCTTAGTGAAGTACATTCTACGTCTTATTGTATTTCTTCCGTGATTTAAAAATATGTTATCAAGAAATATCCTACATTAGCACAATATTGTATCATCTACAAAAAACATAAAAACGGAACTCTGACAAGCTTTCTAACAATGAACGCTCACAAACAAATTATGAAAAATGAAAGTGTGATTGATTAGTCTCTATTTTAACAAATATGCAAAACCAATTAAAAAATTCCAAATATGCAAAATAAAAGAAATTCACTCCCTAATGATAATGACGATGATCATGTAGAAAGTAGATGTGGTGGTGATGATTGTGTGTTGGAGGTAGTGATGCGGTGTTAGAGACGGTGACGGTGTGGTGATAGTGGCGGTATGGTGGTGCTGGAGGCAGTAATGTGTTAACAGAAAAGTGATGGTGATGCAAATTGGAAAAGAGACGGGGGTGTCAGCTAAAGTAGTGATTCGCGACGGCGATGGAAGTGGAGGCAACGAAGGAAGTGGCGTGAGCCGACACATGGGGAGAAGAAATCGAAATAAAAGTAAGAGCGAGGTGAAATAAAAGGGGAGGTGATGTTGATGGGATTGCGTGGAGATAAGTACTCTGTTGGCGGGGAACGAAAAAAAAAAGAATAGTCGAACAGTATCGGATGGCAAGTAAGAAGGGGTTGTAGAGTCGACGACGGAACGATGAACGGAAGAATGTACAGGTGGTGGTGGAGAAGTCGACAGGTAGCACTGTCGGGAGCTGATAAGATTACAGTAGATGGGATGCAGTAGAGTCGGGTAGCTGTGAGCAGAGGGGAAATAGGTGGCGAAGAATGACTTGCTAAGTTACACAGTGCCGCTAGACTGCAACAATAGCTAATAACAGCGGATAGTTACAACGGGCGGTATTGGAAGGCGGCGATGGAAGTCGATGATTCAGGTGATATTGAAGGTCGGGGATGGTGGGCTGCTTTGGCCGGCCAGTCTTGAAAGACGGTAAGAAAAGAGTATAATGAGGGCATTTTGGGAGGGAGGTAGTTGGGGACGGTAGTTAGGGAAGTCAGTCACAAGAGGCTGTAATGACGGATGATGGTAGATGACGGAGCGTGGGCGGTGACGGAGTGGGCGGTGACGGGTGTGGGGTGACGGGTTGGGCGGTGACGGAGTGTGGGCGGTGACGGGTGTGGCGGTGACGGAGGGGCGGTGACGGGGTGGGCGGTGACGGAGTGGGCGGTGACGGGTGTGGCGGTGACGGAGTGTGGGAGGTGACGGGGTGGGGTGACGGTGTGTGGGCGGTGACGGAGTGTGGCGGTGACGGAGTGTGGGCGGTGACGGAGTGTGGGCGGTGACGGAGTGTGGGCGGTGACGGAGTGTGGGCGGTGACGGAGTGTGGGAGGTGACGGAGTGTGGGAGGTGACGGAGTGTGGGCGGTGATGGAGTGTGGGCGGTGACGGAGAGCGGTCTGTCACGCAGAGCGGTCTTTGTCGGAGAGCGGGCGGTGACGGAGATCGGGAGGTGTTGGAGAAAGGACAGTGACGGTGAGCGGGCGCTGACAGAAAATGGCTGGTGAAGGAGAGCGAGCGATGACGAAGAGGGGCGGTGACGGAGAGTGGGAGGTGACGGAGTGTGGGCGGTGACGGAGAGGACAGTGACGGTGAGCGAGCGCTGACGGAGAGTGGGCGGTGACGGAGACCAGGCAGTCTTGGAGAGTAGGCATTGACATAGGAGGATGGACCAAGAAGGATATCGTACGGCAGCAACGGTGGACATTGAGTAAGCAGCAGCAGCGGACGCTGGCTGAAAGTGCGAGTTGTAACTAGATATAGCGGGTGGGTGGGGGAGTGGTGAGGGAGAGCACAGGTGCGGCGGCGGCCGGCGCGCATCCGGCGGCGGGAGGGAGGGCGTCGCCGCGCGCCGCTTTTTCCCCCAGCGGCGGCGGCGGAGGGGCGCCGGAGGCGGCCACGGCAGCGGCGGTGGCGGCGGCGACGGAGGAGGCTGCGGCGGCGGCGGCGGGCAGCGGCGGGGAGGCGGAGGCGGCGGAGGGCGGAGGGGGCGGAGGCGGAGCGGCGGGGCGGAGGCGGAGGCGGAGGCGGGGCGGAGGCGGAGGCGGGGCGGAGGCGGAGGCGGAGGCGGAGGGCGGGGCAGGCGGAAAGGGCGGGAGGCGGTGGCGGGCGGCGAGAGGTGGCGGAGGAGGAGGCGGCGGCGGCGGTGGCGGCGGCGGAGAGAGGCGGCGAGAGGAGGCGGCAGAGGAGGCGGCGGCGGGGCGGCGGCAGGCGAGCGGGGCGGAGGCGGAGGCGGAGGCGGAGGCGGAGGCGGAGGCGGAGGCGGAGGCGGAGGCGGAGGCGGAGGCGGAGGCGGAGGCAGAGGCGGAGGCGGAAGAGGCAGCGGTGCCCGGCGACGCAGGGCGCCGCGCCGCGCGACCTACCGCGAGCCGCCCGCCGCCTCCCCACCTCCGGCACAGTGACTCGCTTCGCGAATTGCCTGGGTACAAACACCGCCGCTTCGTGTAATAGGTTTCAATAACTGGATAGGCCGTGTCAGTGGCGTAGCGTGGACGTCAGAAAATTTCGCCGCCCCTTATTTAGGTACTTCAGTTTAAAAGACCCGAGCCAAAACGTAAAGGTTTTTGGACTCCAGTCTGCGTGCTAAACACTTGGAACAAAAACATTCATATTTCGTCTTCGATACATAAAATTTTATTTTGAAACTCCGTAAAATTATATTAGAAAATATTTATTTTTTCCTTATTTACATATTATTGTATCGTTGTATTTATCTGTCGAAACACATAAGGATATATTTTATACAGAAATCCTTTGATGCCGGCATTTATCAACTGTGATGCTGCACGTTTAGAACTTGTTCTAACGCAATGAATAAAAACATCATAGTAATGTGAATATAAACAAAACCATATTCAAAATTCGTTCGTAAGTACAGCAAGGGATATTTTCCCTTTCTTCCGCGGAACTGATCGAACTCTGATGTAAACACCATAAGTCACAAAATGAAAGCCTTTCTTGCGTGAATTCCTCTTAAATAAAAAAAACAATTTTAGTAAAATATGTATTCTTAACTTTCTAAAACGAACTTTTCTCTGAACGAAAGAAGAAATAAACCATTTTAAATGACATTTCATTATCCTTTACTCTATTACTCTCTACCTCTTAAGGCGTGTGTTGGCTCACCACTATTGGCGTGACTCACGATTGATTGATTCAGATACAATTGTTTGTGTGCACGTTCAGCAGAACGTTCACATTTAAGCGTTTCCGTTTGTTCAGAATGCAAATTTAAATTAACATAGATGCTTGCAAAACAATTTACAAATAGCTTTATCGTGTTGTCTATAGAATGGTTATTGGAAAACAACTGTTCAAAAACTTACAAGATATTAGAAAATGTTGTGCCATACACATTTATTCTCTCGTCGATGGCAAATGAGTATTTCAATAACTATTAAAATTAATAATATCCCTATGAGATACATGCGAAATATTTCAAAAAATTTGTAAAAGGAGTAAAAGATTGATGAAACGGCAACTCACCTGCAAAAATTAACAATATATGACTACCATGAATTTAATAAAGCAACATACAAGAATAAAATGCAACTTAGAAAAATAAAAATAAACACACTGTCACCATAAGTTAGCGTACTTTTTATTTGGGTATTATAAAGGTAACAAGAATTCATATTTGTTTTTCCTCCATGATATTAATAGCCAAATATAGCATTGATTCGTTATGATGCTCTATGCAATACTGCTTTATGTAGAGGCCTTGGCTTTTGTCAATAACATAACCAGCAATTACAAGACATGATACTTCACAACATAAATGTTCTACAGTCACTCAACTTCTCAAAACAGCAAATGTGGATTTCGAAACAGAGGAATAAATAAAAACAAAAGGATATTAAACTTTTCTGAGAGGTTGTCTGTATAAAAGTTTTTTTTTCTCAAATCCCCTTTTAAAATAAAATAACATCAAACATGAAGAAAACACGTGAATACTTCTTGAACGTAAAAGGTAAGTAAATGTCGATTTCCTAGGCCACTGACAAAACTAATGACAATAATTGACACTAAATGCCGACAGATGAGACTTTAAAATTTCGCAACAGCAATAAACAAAGTAAACAGGCAAGGGCCTCTATGCGAGAAATAAAGATTCCAAATATGGAAGCCTATTACCGGGATGTTTGCAGCCTCCATTTTCACAAGACAACCTTGAAACGGACATTGCATTATACTGTTCGTTTCACGCATGACACTTGTACAGTGATGTCCGCCTCATACGCCATGCCCCTCGTATAATACTCTTTACAGGCACGTAGATCCAACGAGTGCCTTTTGCATTGCCTTGCAGTAACTCAACTCCACTTTCCTTCCCTTCTGCTCGCAAATGGCCAATTCTCTGACCAGGAGATTCGTTAAAAGTAATGATCCTCTTAGTTGATTGAACGTGTGCGAGATATGAAACGAAGTTGCGATATGGGCGCTTGTATCGTTGATAGGTCTCCGTAAAATACATCCGACGCCGGTTGTCTTTCAGACCCTTTTATTGGCCGTTTGGATGCGGCAAAAACATCTCGTTCCGATAATTCGATCCTATTCCGGACTGCACCCATCAAAGAACAAATATCGCCTCTGCAATCCTAAGTGGATCAGAAGCGAACAAGACACAGCATACAAAAGAGTGAAATGCAGCGATAAGGATGGAGAACAGAAAAAAAACAGTCCCTGCTATGGTGACAGCAAACAATCGGTTACCAATACAACCAACGAGAAGCCGAAAGAGCAAAAAAAACAAAAACAAGCTAAGTTAAGGCAAAAGTGGAAATTTAAAAAACCAAAATAACTGTTGAAAAAATTTTTAACAGAAGTCTAATTTTCAATCAAAACAACGTTTCGTTCGTATCAGTTCCAATACTAGGTCCCGTTACTGAAAACACACAAATAGATCATCGTATTCTTAAACAAAAACACACAAAATTTGAAGCAAAAACCGATATCATGGTTAAAAAGTATTACTTGCATTAAAAATAAATCTTTACTTTCATCGTTTGGGGAAAGTATCTCACTTCATGAAATGCCACGCATTTTCAACAGCGACAATTGAAAGAGTCACAAGAACTTACTACAAGATATTCGATGAAAAACACACCTAACAACCTAAGGACTTTCGAAAAGCCTACTATCAATTGGAAATCAATCTAGGCGGCTGAGCGCATTAAAAAGGCAATATATTACACGAAAGGCGGCGCTGGACGTGCTATGAATGGTGAGGATGGCAGGCGGTGGCGTAGCTCGATGGCGGCGAGGCACCGGCACGTGCAGACTCAGTCGGGCCAGGACGGCAGCGGCGGGTGGCCCCCGGCGGTGCTGGAGGTGGAGGTGGTGGGGTGGTGGTGGTGGCGGTTATATGTTGTAGAGTCGTAGGCTTCCGCGGCCGGAGTCGTTGAATTCTTGGCTGTCCGGGATTAGCCGCGTCCTGGTCGATGGAGCTGACGTTTCGGCCATCTTGCTGTGGCCTTCTTCAGAGCATATGTATATGTCATATGTATGTAGTGCTGTAACGGAGCTGGTGGGGACGGTGGGACGGTGGTGGCATCGATGGCTAAGACAGTGGCGTGATAGTGAGGCGATAATGGCGGTGAAAGGGGGCGGGGATAGGGGAGGTCAAGGCAGTTTGATGGTGGTGTGGAGTGTAGATAGAGACGCGACGGTGATGGTGATGGTGATGGTGATGGTGTCGCCGGCGGCGTTGGTAGAGTTGGCATATGGCGGCGAGATGCGTCATGGTGCGCTGGCTGGGGCGGTGGGGGCGATGGTGAGGGGTGTGTTGGGGGGGGTGGCGGTGGCGGGGGTGGTGGCGGCCGTGTGGCGGTTTAGGCGGAGGTGGTAATGGTCGTTGGGGTGGTGGGCTGCGGCGGCGGCGGCTGCAGCAGGTGTGTACAGCTCTCGCAACACCGCCGCCGTCTGCGGAATACTAACGAGGCAGTGACGATGACGGAGTCTGAGGCGGCGGCGCGCAAAGGACCTGAGGGAAGGCCGATGTTGAGGCGGACGCGAAATCCAAAGCACACGTTCTGGCAGAAGAGTGGGGAGAGACTGACTGAGATGAAAATTAACTAAGTTGCTGACGTAGCAGAGGTGAATGCAGACTAAATTTGCAGCAGAGGGATTAGAATGTGTGAGAGGTTGCGGTTCAGGATGAGTAACTAGATATCATAAATGAAATGGTCACCACGGTAAATGTGTTACTCTCAAAAGTAGGTTAAGTAAACTTCAAATGTAGGAAACCGGGACCTCCGCTAATAATAGAATTTGAGTCTATAAAATAAATAACTATCAAAACGAAGTTTCAGCGTAGAATTTCAGCAACGAGGTCACTGTAAACTATATTGGTGGTTACATTGGAAATTCAAGAAATGTTCGTTAATCCTTATCGTTGATTATTCTTTAAAGTTGATATTTTTAAATTTAAAGAAACTTTTTTCAAGTAAAAAGCGTACGATATAAATTACGGATACTTAAAGTGGGTGTAGACATAACTAAGATGTTGATTTAGAGATTTACATTAATTCACAATGAATAACCAACTTGAAACCCATCACTAGTAAATGTTTATCTGCAGTAAGTATCTGCGATTCATGAGAGATATTTAATCCCATCATATCGTAGTAATCCTTGCCTTCCTCTCAACCTTTTTTGATGTATTATCATTAGTCCGAAATTTTTGTTGATTGTTTGTAAGTGCAAATAAAATCAGTTATGAATATAATTCACGACACGTAATTTTCTCAGCGTTTCACAATGGGCTAGAATCCCAAAAAGCTGGCCATAATATAAAGAGTTGTTCAATTCGTACCAAAGTTAGTACATAAAGGTTATCGAAGTTGGGATTAAGAATATATAAAAAGTTTAAAAAACAACAAAATTCAGGATTCAAGATGGCGGGAAAATATTGATAAGTCATCTTATTCATATAAAAGTATGTTTTTTAGAATTAATGAGGTTGTTAATATTAAGGCGGACAAAAATAAATTAAAATAATTTAAAAGCAATAGTGGATTTTGATGGAAAGCTCGAGGAAAGGACCAAATGGAGGATAAATGATGGTATAAATTACAAAATGTAGTTTTTTTCAATTACAATTATTTGTTTAGTAAATGGTTTGTAACTATAATTTGTTGTCGGTTTCTTATTTTCCATCTACATCATTATCTTCTCTTTCTTCTGCTTTTTCAACTGAATCATCATTTTTAAAGACTGTTTCCCCATCATCTGCATCGGAATCATCACAAACTTCCGCCACAGGAAGTAAGAGGGCAACGGGTTCTGCCAACTCAATACAGTTTCTTTGGTGATATTTTGCGTTGAACAGAAACGTAGGGGTCTGTGCTTGCCCAGAATGTTCTGAACACGTTATCCATAGTCTTAACTGTGGAAAACTTTCGAGAAAAACTCAGGTGATATTGCTTTACCAACTTATTAGTTGATTCCTGAACATCCTCAGGCAGTTGACGGATGGGTAAAATGGCCGAAGTAATGAAGTGGATAAACTATCTATGGACTGCTGTTGGCATGTTGTACCTGAGGTATTCTTTGAAGTAGTGTGTCAGTTGATACGGCATAAAATATAACGAAAATATTCACTTTAATACAAGAAACCGAAAAGCAATCATTTCTTGAAGATTGTATAGTAGTAATCGCGACGCGGCGACCTTTGTCCTTTTCTAAGTTAATCATCCCACTGTGAAGGAGAAAGCGTAGTTTCCGTCATTTTTCTGTTTATTATATTCTTTACAATGCTTCTAGGCATCAACTGTAATTTAAATTGAACAAATGTAGCTCATAATTAATTGATTTTACTGTCGTTTTTCAAGATGTCCCAATAACGACATTCTGCAGGTGTTGCTTAAGACGTGACTAAACGCCGGAGTCGGTACTAGTTGGTGAATTTGAAGGTTAATTTACAAAGGTAATAATATAAGCTTACGGACAAAGTGAAAAAGAAAGCGGAATGTTGTGGAATTCGTAACTTATCTCTGTTTTTAAGCACATTTTACAATTTTCTTGTGAATTTTGCGGTATTCATTAAATTAAAAAAATTATAATTAATGATTGATGATTTTTTAATTAGTACATACCTCCTGGAATACCTTTCATATTGAAAATATTCACTTCACTTACACAGAACATAAATATTTATATTCAACGACAATACTATTTTGTAGCCTGGCCGGCTCCACGCACTGCTAACAAAGAATTGCCAAGTTTGAGCTGAAATACAACGAACAAAATGAACCGCTCAAAGTCCGCATAACCGGCATTCAGCATTCCCATCATTACTGTAGCCAACTAGTCCAAAATTTCAATCTAGAAACTTTTTTTCCCCTTTCTGTCCGGGTTTTGAAGATTCTAGCCCACCGTGCGTTGTGGTGAATTATCAAATATTAAGGTAAATGTAACAAAAAATGAATCAATGATGCAATAGAGTACGCAAAATTGCATTTCGCTGGTTATGGGGAGTTATTTTATGATTGCGATAAACTTATTTTCAACTTGTGCAAAAACAACTACTTGCAAATCTGTAAACCCTTCTCGCGATAGACACAGGGCCGAAAAATTGTTGCATTTTTTTCATTTTGATGCAATTATATCTTTTGCTTTACCTTTGTAATTCCTAAAACACCTCAAATTGGAGATAGTTACCAAATAAATTACTAGTACATACGTTGTGCCAGCGATTTCGAGAAAGAAGTCTCTATGCCACAACGATCAATAAACGTTGAGAAGGTAGTACATTAAAACAACAGATATCTTGCTATCCAACGGTCGAAATTGGATTTCAAGCATTCTTAACACGCGTGAAACAACACCATTGGCAAATCTGTATTCAACGAGCTCTTTCCGCGATAGCCACATGTTCTTTCACTCCAGACAATCGTTTATTTTTTTCAGCCAGATGCAATCATATCGTAATTCCTGAAAACATTAAACTGCAGAGAATTAACAAATAAATTACGAGCACATGGACCACTAGGTCACGGAGCTGTGTCATCGGTTCCGTGAAAAACACATCTTATACATCAATAAATGTATTGATGAAACAGACATCAATAAACGTAGAGAAGGTAGTACATTAAAACCACACATCTCTTGCTAGCCAACTGTTGAGATTGGATCCCAAGCATTCCCGACACGTGTGAAACCACACCGCTGGCAAATCTGTATTCCACGAGCTCTTTCCGCGTTCGACACGAGTTCTTTCACCCCATCGCGGCGGCGTAATGCTTCCCTCTAATGCAAAAACTTTGTTGCGGCGCTATCAAGAGCTGCCAATGAGCGCCTCTGCGGAGGCGAGGTATCCCCCGGCGACAGACCTCGTTCGCTGAACGGCAGATGCATTAGCGGCGGGGGCCGGGATCGCGAAGGCGCCTCGCAGAAAGCCCATTCGCTCGCCCCCCGCGAACATCCCGCCCCCGCGCTGTCACAACGCCTAGCGGTGTGGGGAACGCAAAAGGCTCGCAACGTCGAAGAGAATGAATAGAGGATGTGACGAATATAAATGTATGTTTTGTGAATGCTTCTATGTTTGTATGTATGCATGTTTGTATGTATGCATGTTTGTATGTATACATGTTTGTATGTATGCATATGTATGTTTGTATATAAAACAAAATAGAAACACATGTGCAAGAATGAGAATTGTAAACCCAACTACAAGGTAACCCTATTGAATTTAAATACTCTGTGTTAGAAGACCAACTGTCTGCTAGGGGTCCTTTATGGCTAAATATAAAAAAATAAAATAAATGTTTGTACGTATACTAGTTCGTATATATGCTTTTTTTATTACATTTATTTATAGTCGCATCAACTGCGAGGTTATTAGCGACTATTCAGTAAGTTACAATAAGGGTTTTTTATAGCATGATTACATACTTCTTTACATTTTTGATCAGTGCTATATATCAGTGATATATTTTTTAGTATCTTTTTGTATGAATGTATATTTTTTTTTTTCATTTTTTTTTTTTTTTTTTTTTTTTTATATGTACGTTTCTACGTGTAGAAACTTTCATCCATTGACCCACCAGCGTTATGGACGAAATTGGTAGAAACTTTCTAGTGGGTACCTTGAAATATACTCTGAAAAATTTTGACTCCCATATTATCTTCCAGGGAACGCCACAACAACGGCATCAGAAATATTCATCCGTTTTTTGAGGCGCTTCCCGGATGAGCGAATACGTGGTCTTACTGAGGTGGGAGTATTTAATTCTGACGGGTATTTTGCCTGGATTCTTTTACATACAAGTTGGACAGGGCCACTGTGCGTTTTTCCCTCTTCGAAAATCCACGCATTTCAACGGGGATCTATACCAAGCTTTCCAGCTTAAGAGGCCAATATACTAACCGCACTCCTACTCAAGTGTGTCTGTAAATGTAATGCGCATCTGACATAAGATCTGGATAATGTCAGGATGGATTTGTATGATCAAAGTGGCCTTTGAAAATTCACTATTTCTGTCATTTTATTTGTTTGGTATATAACCTCCATAATAAAATTATTTGCTAATAAAGATGTGTAATAAATATACAATGTGCAGCGTACAATTAATTGGAAAATATTCTGCTACCTGCTAAAAAGAAACAGCAGAGTTGCTGAACCAGCGAAGGCTATAGCTTCCGCGAAGAACTATATTTTCATCCTTGGATGAACTAAACAGTTAATAGACACCACAACATGAATAAAGATAAATAATGAAGGAAATTCATGATTAATTGCCTATAAGTTTAGAAACACACATATATAGAACTCGCTGAGAATTATTCGCCCGAGAAGTACAGATAATTGAAAATTTACCGGCAAAACGCAGGTAAACACTACTAGATGTCTTGGTTTTCCCTTCGGTTAACGTGCACTACACTGTACAAATCGATTTCCTCCAGATCGTAGTAAACTGGGAACGGTGAATTTCGAATGACATACCGTGGATATCGAATTATGTTCCGGAATGTTGGTCATCAAAGAACACCGCACGTAACCTTTACTCCCGCAGACACAACTTTACGTTACGATGTGCAGAACGAATATAAACAGTTCCGCATAAATGTCTAACATACGTAGTAAATTTACTATCCGTAATGAACGGTTAAGACTAGGAAGTGTTCGTGGATTTTCGGACCTCTAAAGTTACAATCAATTTTAGAGGTAAGTTTTTTAATTGCACAATTACATGCACTATGTTGTAAGCAGATTCATTTCCTACGGACGATAGAGAGTATACGTCGAATTGTATATTGATCTCCTAAGGCTCATGAGAGGGACCAATGTTTGATTTTATATTTTGTACGATCACAAATACATCGTTGAAATAGTATTTTGTCTCGGTGAATTAGTTGATTGCAACAACTCATCATAAATAAAATGTTCAGATGGATCGGAATGGAGCGCATTATGGCCACCTCTGATTACACTCAAACAAATATTTGAAAAATGCCACATCCTATCAAACACATTTTTTCTCCCCTGTTTTTCTTGACATTTTTGAAGATTGCTTTAAGCTTTGCCTTAAACCGTAAGGATAATCACAGTTCGTTTGCGGACTAAACTCGATGTAAAAGGAAAGGAAAAACGAAAAGAATAAAAAAAGAAGAGCGAGAAAAAATAACAGAAAAAGTTGTTTTGATCGCTAAAATACTACTTTGGCCGCAAAGTCGGCACTTGAGATCTTCCAAAGACTCAACCAGACATCCTAAACGGCCACAAAAACTTGGGCTGAGTTGGCTCATGGCTGTGCTTAGATTAGCTTCTCTGACACTAAACTCGTCTCGCTTCGCACCACGCTGCTTGTGATCACTTAAGGACGCAACGAGATGCCCACTCCCCTTCCTCGTGGACGCACCAAAGAAGCCGAAGCCGACCACATCACTACCGTCGCCGCCACCGCCTCTGCTGACACACGTCACATCCGTCGTTACCACCAGTCCTCTCATCTCCGCTTTCTCAGACCTCGCAGTCACCCCCATCGCTTGATTCATTGATTTGGTTATTTCGGGTTTCCAGGCACGTCATCTTTTAAGGTCATTAGTCCCGTAAATGTAGTCATATCTTTCCTCGGGAGGTAGTAATGATCTACCCCTGCTGGATGGTGAGATATGGCGCCGAATTGCACGTCGGCTAGCGAGGTTTTCTCCAACCAGGTATCTCCCACCAACGGGTCCTCGCCCCAGCCGGCACTAGGTCTAAGCTCCCGACAGGTTTCCTGATATATGTGGTAGTGAAATGGATGTAAGTGTCAGGATGACAATAGGGCTAGAAAGAAAAAGGAAAGATCGTGCTCTCGTGGCTCGTTTGTTGAGTTGATAATTGAGTCCGTCATTTGCTTAGTGTTGATCGATAAAACCACAGAAAACTATAGATCAGAACCGCAGGCCTCTAGAAGTTTCCTCAAGACAGCGGCTAAGTTCGATCTAGCTAGTGTAGACAATCCTACCCATGTCGTGATTCAAACCCTAGGGCCTCCCGGTCAGAGGCATTGCAGAGACATCAGTTGATGCCCTGAACCACCTAAGCCGGTATCCCCACCGCCTCCTATTCCACTGCCCACCGCCGTCCTCCAGATCATTACTAGCACCACTGAATTTACTAACACCATCACTATACTTACCACGATCACCTGTTCTACACGAACATTCTTTACACAAATTTCATAATAATCTGATTATGGGTTTATCATACTCTGTATAATCTATAGTATTATTTTCACTGCCCACAGAAATGGAAAGTAAACTACGCAGCCTCCTGCCATACGACAAGTCTCTCTTTGGTTTCATTAGATACCCGGGAACTCGGAGAAAATCGAAAAACAGTTAAATTTTCGATTTCGACTGAAAAACACTAATATATTACTGGGTTTTTTCTTTACGTTCATTTTGCGTGTATCGGATGAATTCTCACACTAGATTCGTCACTGCTTACGGAACAGAAGACGTCATGCGACAGCAAAGCTCCAAGGAAAATTCACCATTTAATATTGTATATGCTGCGTTAAAGAACGCTGTATTTTATTAGTTGTTCTGGAGCACTGTGCATCTACTTTCAGAAAAATCATTTGGGATAGTTCACCCATATTTTTGCTGCTGCAGTCCATTATTTACATCTAACATTTCAACTAGTTATACAAATAATAAGATGCCACCACAAAACAAGAGGTTTAATATGATGTTTGCAGCTAACTTACAGGAAATATGTTATAATAAAATTATTGTGTTTTTTAAGGATTAATCTTGTGTATATAAAATTCCCTAACACTATCATTCTTAATAACACAACCTACACTATCACCACTACCATCACCACTCGCCGCCTACCATCGCAATCTCCTCATTTACTTCACATCGGATTATGTTGGAAGTAGTTCCGTCACTTTGGAGGTGGACCACTTTTCTTCAACTCACCGACTCCCTCTTCACGTGTCCTAAATGCTAACAAGT
Source organism: Teleogryllus oceanicus (assembly GCA_964035755.1). NCBI lineage: Eukaryota > Metazoa > Arthropoda > Insecta > Orthoptera > Gryllidae > Teleogryllus > Teleogryllus oceanicus. Next base: position 40,319,261 of record CAXIVR010000003.1, read on the forward strand.
TCAATCGTTAGACTTTGTGGGCTCGAGGGCACTGCACTACGTAACAAGAAGAAGATATTGTTTAACGTTTGTCAGTCTACTGTTGTTTTGTAGTGAAAACAAATTAGAAAATGAGGACAAATCTTATTTCACAACACGATATCGAAATATGCATAATATCAAAATGTTTTGCTTTATTCCAATAAATTAACGGTTTCAACACAACAGAACGCATGCGTTTGCGTTGCATTTTGCGTTGCATTTGCAATTGTAATTTTTATAATCTAATTCTCCAAAAGAATGAGATATTAGTGTAGATTTAATTTCTTGAATATGAGATCATTGCATGAGTTACATCATGCCTCTCTTGATATTTGCAAAATTTCTTCACATTCCAGGACACTTTTTATTCACCTTATATTGTCCTCTGTTATAAGCAGTGACGTTTTCTTTGGGTGTGCAAGTCGTGTATTAACGCCCAAGAAAATAAAAGAAATAATTTATTCATTTTGAATTTATTCATATTTCTTTCATTTATTCGGTCTTCCGCGCGATCGGCGTATATATCGGCACCAACGCGTCCATGCAACGCAGGCAGTGCGCAAGCGATGTTTAGTCGCTGGCGAATGCCTCCAACGTCTTCAGGTCGAATCGGGAGGCGGCAGCGCATATCCCCGACGTCCCCCCACTCAAGGACAAAGCGTACCAAGTGTGTCCATAAATATTTCTTCATAGTTCTGTCTGTTAGTCCCTCAGGTACGATTTTGCGAACGACCCTGTGCAACCTTTTTCAAGTGACAATCGTCGTTTTCCTTTATTTCCCGTAACTATAATGTTCTTTCAAGAATATAGATGCGTAAAAGTTAAAAAAAAACTCTTCAAATATAGATATTCCGTTTGAAGGAAAAAAACATCATTCGCGATTAACAATATGCAACGGTCAAAAAATGACACTTGATTGGCCTCTCTGCGTGGGACGCATTGTGCTAGAATAACATCAACTGTCACCGATACCAAACGCCTGGCGACACGACGTTTATCGACGGATGGAAAAATAAAAGCTGACTGCCTGACAACATCCGAGCATTATACGTAGAAGAGTGAAGTAAGTATTATCATTTTAGCACACATGGTTTTTTAAGCTGCTCAGCTGTAAGACGATCCGCGTGTGCCGTTGGTTCCTAATTCGACCCAAAAGTCACTGGAGCGGCAAAGAGCGGTGTGCAGCGGAGGCCTGCGGAGGAATGCCCCTCCAGGCCCTCCCCCGCGGGTTGCTCACGCAGCGGCGGCCGCTTATGCTAATGGCGCCGCGTGCGTGTCGCGACGCCTGCCTCGCCTCTCCTCTCCTCGCCAAGCCTCACGCGCTGGACGGCGCCAGAGGACCACGAGCACCTGACGTCCTGCGGACCTAACGGCGCGGCTCAGAGCGGGTGACGCCAGTGGGTTTTGACAGGGGAAAGGGGAAAATGAAAAACGTCACGGGACGGGCAATGAAGAAAGAGGGGACAAGGGATCAGAGAAGAGGAACTAAGCACGACAGAAGAGGAACGAAAGGCGAGAGATGGGGGACGGAAGTTAAGGGCGGAGGAGGGAGTCGGAGGACGAGAAGTGGAGGACGAGGGATGGGAACGAGAACGGGAACGGAGGACGGAAGGTGGGAAACGGGATGGAGGGGAGGGTGAGGGACAGAGGGCGGATACGGAGGAGGTGAGGCAGTCCTAGAATGTGGATGAAGGCAACTGAGAGGCGGCGGGCGGCGGGCGACTCAGGCACCATTTGGCGAGTCCCTAGACAGTCAGGTAGATAAGGAAAAGATGAAGGTGAAGAGGTCAAGTGGTCGGGTGAGGAGAAGGAAGTCCGGTAGACATGTGGATTTAAGCTCACGCTGATGACGGATATCACGATTTAACGCTACGTACAAAACAACTTCGTTTGAACAATTAAAACTAATTTAAATTAAGAAAAACAGAGAGTTTTTTATGTATGTCTACAATTTTTCGTCAAAAGACGAAAACATGAATCCTCAAAAACTTTCCTTGATTGAAAGGATATTACAAAGAGCATTTAACCTACGTTATGTTATTGACACTAACACTCATGAGAATCTTGAATACGCAGGAGGACACAGGTGAGTGAAGATTGAATTCTTACGATGAACTTGCGTCGAAGAAGAGAGAGGGAATGGGTATCGAAGCAAGAGACGCACTCTACATTCATGATTTTCTGTAGAGATGGGTGTCATCAATACGATCCTATCATTATTTATCAATAAATTACTCTGAAAACGTCAAAAAAATTCAATTAGAAGAATGTGATACAAATGGCAAAAATAAAATAGAAAGATCTTCGAAAAAATCAACACAAGGTAGGTCCGGAATTGTAGAAAGAACTTGAAATGAAACGAATGATTTTAAGAAAATCCATACGTTGCATTGTTATATTCCCATTTCCAATATGAAAATGTTAATCATCTCTCAAAATCTTTTACTACGAATCAACAATCAATGGGAATTATGCAACACAAAGAAATGTGAACTTCTGAGGTTCCAGATCCTCAGAGGCCAATGAAACTGCGGCAGTGCAGAGCGTGGAGCGGAGGTTGCGAGGCAGGCGATGATGCAGGCCGAGCAGCCCGGGGCGCAGCGGGGGCGTGGGCGGGGCGCCCCACGCTCCAGTTGGCAGCCGCGGGCACCGCAGCCACGGCACGGGACGGCGCGGCGCGGCGCGGCGAGGGGCAGCTACCTGCGCCCCCCCAAATCCTTTTCACTTGGCTGCGCCCGCCACGACCCGACGAGCCGCGCCTGAGTTACGCCTGCTCCTCCGCCACCTCCGGCTCTCCCGTCTCCTCTGCCAACGCCGTCTTCTCCGTCTCCACTACCTTTGTTTCCACCTCCACCGCCTCCGACTCATTCTTCTCCGCCTCCTCCTCCTCCTGCACTGCCTCCTCCGCCTCTTGTTCCTCCGCCTCTAGCTCCTCCGCCTTCGCCTTCACCTTCTCCTCCGTCTCCGCCTCCTCCTCCATCTCTACCTCCAGTCACTCCTCTTTCTACTCATCTCTTGTGCGAAGGTCTCTCGTCGCTCATCTCCGACGTCACTTCATTCTCGTGATTAAAGACTCTCTCTCGGAGATAATATTGGTAGATAGAAAGAAGATATCTCGACTGATCTTTCTGGTTCGTGTTCTTCTTTTTATTTTATCATGTCCGCTAGTTTCTTCAATTCCTACTTTCTTCTAGTATCCGCAATAGCTAATCACGGCTCTCGCATGCCGGTTGGCGTCTTCAGGTCTCATACCATGACATTTGTCTTCCATATCTGGCTGACGATCCTTTTCTTTTCCTGATTAAAGTCGCCTGTTCATGAGTTGTTATAATACATACGCACTAAAAGACTAACATATCTTCATGTTTTCTTTTACCTCCACTTTCTTTTATTCTTGCTCATTTCTTTTTTTCATCTTTTTCTGTAATTGTCCTATTGATCTTATTATGAGCTTGTACGCAGAGCAAGGTGATTACATTGACAATACGAAGATGCTTAAATAGGTTCGATCCTTATTTTTCTCCTCTCGTTTCTCATGACTCAACTTTTGTTTTTCATCACGTCTTTTTGGTGAATCGTCTTTTTATAAGAATTTCAGCATTCTCAAACATTTCTATGCAACCTCACCTCCTTATATAAGAGGACCTCTAGCATAGAGGAAGGAGGTATCTTCTTTCCTCTATGGTGTAGAGTTTCAAAAAGACACGATGATGCAAAGGAGTACATTTCACATTCTCCTTCTTTTCCCTTTTTGGTGTCTTTGGGCAAGTTTTGATTTTAGCTCTTTGAGCTCTTTTTCCCTCTCTCCCTCTGCTCTCTCCTCCTCCTCTTCCCTCGCTCCTTCCTCTCGCTCCTCTTCCTCTCGCTCCTCTTCCTCTCGCTCCTCTTCCTCTCGCTCCTCTTCCCTCTCCTCTCCTCTGCTCCTCTTCCTCTCGCCCTCTTCCCTCCTCCTCTCTCTCCCCTCTTCTCTGCCTCTCCTCTCTCCCTCTCTGCTCCTCTTCCTCTCCTCCTCTTCCCTCTCGCTCCTCTTCCTCTCGCTCCTCTTCCTCTCGCTCCTCTTCCTCTCGCTCCTCTTCCTCTCGCTCCTCTTCCTCTCGCTCCTCTTCCTCTTTTCCTCCCTCTCCCTTTTTCACTTCTTTTACATTATTAATTTTTCCTTCTATTTATCCTCTTCTCTTTCGTAGTTTCGTCGTGCCGCAGCTCGTTCCCGTTGAGAGCACAGAAGGCATCGTTCTTCTCTGCGTCCAGCGCTGCCTCCGCCGCCGGCGCCCCCATCGCATGCTTCGCGCTGCCTCCGCACGGAGGACGCTCGCGGCGCGCGCGTCATTTATTTTCCGCTCGTGCTCTTTAAATTACGACGGAACGCAACAGCGCCCCCGGATTTCGGCTGATGCATGAGGTGGCCCGTTCATTTGGACGGAGTGGTCGCCGAGGTTGGGTCCGCTTTGCCTGCGCGTTTTAGTCTTCCGCTCGCTTTTCATTTCTCTCGTCCTCCCTGGTTTTAGTGAGTTTCTCTACTAATCTCATTATTTATACTTTAATACACGAATCTCCAGTCACTTTTCCAAACATTTTTGAAGAGTGAAGTTTATTTAAGTTTTATTGATCCAAGGAACATGATACTAAAAAAAAAGGAGACGGTTAGAGAATTGATGCAAAAATATTGTTTTCTCTTTTTTATTCGTTAATAAAATTGTCAATGATCGTTTAAGGTAGATTTTGTAAGTTAATATTCATTAATAATGGAAATATGAAAGAAGAAAATATTTGCTTTAAAGATCATATTTATCTGCAGGGTAAGGACAACTACGTGAATTTTCCTTTTAGTGGGAAATATCTAAATCAATAAATTATTTCGTGAGAAAGGTGTAGAGAATATCAAAGAGGCAAGAATAAAACATCTAAGGCTCTTCTTAAAAGTTCCCTCAAAAACGCATACAAATATTACAGAAAGTGACGCAACCTCACAGTGTTAGGGTTGTGGGCTCGAATTTTTCCGAAGGCATGAATATGTTTATCTTGTGATTGTGGCAAGAGAGGATAGAAAATCATCACATGCTACCTGAGTATCAACTTATAATTACAACATTTACATTCACTACACTACCACACACGTTGGGAGACCAGTCGGAGGTTTAGAGCTTGTCCCGGCTGGGGCGGTGCCCCATTAATGTCAGATCACTGAATGGGGAAAACCCCACAAGATGACGTGTAGGTGGGAGCCGAATCTCACCTATCCAGCGGAGAGAAATCACCTCTTTTTACGTGATAAAACATGCACAACGCATACGGGATTAACGACAATAGCCGTTGACGCGCCCGGAAACACGAAATAATCAACCAACCATCGCATCTTTTCACTGAGCTTTCGCCACATTGATTGATTGTTAGTGAATCCGGGCGCGTCAACTACTCCGGTCATTAGTTCCGTAAGTATAGTGCGTGCTTTTGCTCGTAGCGTAGTCTTCCCCCGCTGAATGTGTGTGTAAGGGGTGTGTATATGTGTGTGTCAGGGGTGATAGGACAAGGAAGAGTAAGGGAAGATCCCGTGCGGTCCGTGGCCCGTTTGTTAGGGTACTGCTCGGGCATTCGGCTGGTGTTGATCAGAGAAACCGAGACTCGATCAGACAGCTGGCCATAATTCTCCTCCAGACAACGTCTGAATTCGATCTAGCTGAAAAACTAGTGTCGAAAATCCTCCCGCCGTCGGGACTCGGACTTAGGACCTGCCAATCAGAGGCGCTGCAGTGACATCAGTTGATGCACTGAGCCACCGCTCCGTGTTTTTGCCACATACTGCACGTGTTTGAGGTAACGTGTGCACCGGCGTGTTCCCATTTTACGGGCGGAATATCGCTCTGTGCAGGCGGCCGAGCCTTGTCGTTCCCATGCCGCCGCTGGCCTCGGGCAGGTGCTTCACTCTTCATTTTTATGCGCCGCGAACTCCTCGTTTCCAACGCAAAGCAGCCGCGCCAATCCGTCCCACCGTTCTCACGCACCGCTAAGGATCTGATGAAGCGAAGACGAGCAGACGACATCGATTAGATCCAAATCGGAGGAGCTCAGCCGGTGAGAAATTTCCAGTAAGCGATCTACGCTTAGCAGCGGAGTGCAAGAAGTAACGTGCAAGGAGAATTGCAATCGGACTTGAGATTCCTGTAATTCGCGCGTTCCAGTTCCAGGAGGGAGGGATGCAAGAAACGGCGAGAAGTGCAAGAAAGCGCATGAGCAAGTAGGTTGGAACAAGTTCCTTCCTGCCTTATAGTGAGCATGAGTACACGGACAGGGAATACTCATTTTGTTCGAAACAAAAAAAGGTCAGTGAACACAGATATTGCTGTGACTACGTTGCCAGCACTTTGCCTCCAATAGCGACTGTGACGGACTGTTTCTGCTCCTTTACTAGGAATTCTAAACGATCGCAATGTATCAGCTTCTGCCACATCACTACTAGACTGAAGATTTTCTTTCCAATGCTGAACATTGATATAATTTAATACATCACTCGAACTTGTTAAATGGTGAATATTGAGATATTTGAATGGGTTCTTCAACCTCAGCAGGTGAATGACTGAATTTCAAGGAATGTAAATACTTCATTCCATTCACTCCAAGATTGGTGTAAATTAATTAAATTCTCTGTTCAAAAAAATGCGAAAAAAGTTGCGAAAAAGAAGAAATTCTTTCTTAATATTTCCCGTTCAGAAAACTTATTTTTATTGAAAATATTTCAAAACCTTTTGGAGATTGTATTTTTATCATATTGTAAACAAATTTAATGGTAAGAAACCGAAAAAAATATATGTTCTCTATAATATTTGAAGGTGGACAAGAGAGGAACTACAAATTACTTTGACCAGTTTCTTTCCATCATCTGTGAATGAATTCCAAAAAATCCATTCATTATCAGTTGAGGACATGGTTTCCACACCTCCAACATTATCATAAATCATTCCAGAGCCAGTAAGAACAACTTTCAGTGAAAATACTGAGTAAGTGAGTAATGAAACTTATACCCTTGTAACATCATTCACCAGCGCCAACCAACTTGCATCCTGAAGACAGACAGACACGAGACCTACGATACCTCTCGAGTTCACCCTCAACCTTGACCCGTTGCTCTCGAAGTCCAGAGATGCCATTTCTTGTATGAAGTCGTCTTTTTTCGAGACGAGTCGGTTCATATACCTCGTTCTGAGAGGTACCGAGTCCATATACGCGGAGAAGGGAGCCGAATGAGCCCAGTTCCAGAGGAAAGGCCAACCTTACGAAGCGCGTTAACTTTTCAGCGACCGCGAGAAGCCAAGATTGGGAAAGGTTATGTTGTAAGTCACTCGTAAGTGTCGTGTTCCAAAATGCTGTAACATCGTGACTCCTCGGATTGCTCGGTGGCCATTGCGAAATGAGACGCTCTCATGAGCTTTCCAAGTGTTGTCGAATTCCAATCCAGACAAGTGAGAATATAAATGTCCGGGCGTACTCAATTAATTACTTGAAATATGGGCAAAACTGAAAGTTAACGGATTATAAACATAAGTTACCCTACAAATATTGTCCCTCACATAAAATAATACTGAGAATGTAAAGGATATTAATATTAATTACGTTCAACATTAATACACTTATTGAAACTAGAAAATATATTTCTTTTTTAGTTGGTGGAAGCAAATAGGAACACACTCGGAAAGAATTAACTAAAATAAAATAAATAATTATTATAAAATAAATCAGAGACCCAAAGTTTACTTTATCTACCTAGACAAAGTGTGCTAAATCTCTAATTTTCATAAAGGTTACAAGTTGCATGTTTCAGGGATTAAGCAGATACAGACTGTAATGGATTTTTCCAATGAATTCCATTTAATATCACTAATAATTCCGGATATTTGTTCATTATTTTATTGTCTATTATAATATATAGAATGAATCATAATGTTCTTGTTTCAAATAAAAATCTAATACCACTAATATGTTGTTCTTTTTATGTTAACTAGTATATTTTTTGCATGAATTTTAGCCACAAAAGCAAAAATAGTTGCTTACAGTTTTACTTTGCTTTCGCTGAGATATACAGTTTGCTACTTTAATGATTTGTTTTAGGGCACGAGTGAAATTTCTGAAAATGGCAGTTTTACGATCTCATGGAGATTTCGGTGTCATCCACACAAAAAGACTAAATATTTGTGGTTTGAATGCTAGTAATAGGTACAGAGTTTCTTAGGGTAATTAAGGAAAGTCAACTGCAAAGGTTGAGAATTTGAAATGCAATAATTCATTTTATTCTACACTGATAAGAAAGGAGTGCTCATACTTCCTGTAAATATCAAAGGCAGCAGAGAAAAAATGTTAAGGCGACTTATAATGTTCGATGGAATGGAAATGCTTCGTAGCATTTCATGAAAAAAGACATCAGAAATTTGGTCGCATGAATGCGGATGGAATATATCTTTTTCGTCTTGACAACAAATTAACTCCGAAAAATTAAAGATGATGCAAGGAAGGCAATTGTTTTATTTCTTTGTATTTTATTATTTTTATACAAAATAGCAAGGAATTTGTTTAATGTTAAAAAATAGAAGCGCATAACTACAAATTTAAATATTTCAAGAATGAAAATTAAAATGTTCAAAAACACTGGAACAATCCTAACTTTGCACGATCCAGTTTCTTATGTTGTATCTATAATTAATATCTTGTAGGGGTATGAAGAAGAGTGCTGTCAAAAGGCGAATTCTGTATCAATTGTAAATATGAATGGAATACGTGAATTCTGTTCAAACATAACATAACACAGTTTTGACTCTTTACCAAAATGGAGTTGTCCAAGTTGTTGGTTACCAAAATGGAGGTGTCCAAGTTAATTCATTCGCGATTTGTTTTAGATATTTAATAAAAAACCGCCTTGGATACTTTCTTATTTTTTTTATTTTGTCAGTCTCCAATTGTGAAAACCACTGGCACATAACGTAACATACTTCACCGTGTTCTTTCCTCACCCTTCACAAAACAACAGACGCACCCACAGGCCCCGCCTTTTCCTCTCCGCACGCAACTCTCTTCCATTAGCCAGACACACGCGGAGGCCGTCTGCAGTCGAGAGCTCTGAATGGCAACGGCACCCCCTCCCGCCGTCCGCGGCCGGCGCCGGGGGGCACCCCCCCCCCCGTGTCATTTGTCTCGCGTGCCCCCCCCGCCCCCGCGTTGGGCCCCCGCCTCCCTCCCGCGGGCACCCAGGCGTACATGTGTCGAAGGGACCCCGCCACTCTATTAGAAAACGACTGGGCAGCACTCGCCTTATACGACGTGCCGGGAGAATTTAAATGTCTTTTTTATCCGCGCTGCACGCCGGGAATGACGCCATTTGCAACGTTGTCGGGCTTTGTCCTTAAGCGGCCCGCCGCCGCCGCCGCCGCCGGTCCGGAGATCTCCTTTGCATATTACCGGGGACTGATTGCTTGGGATCTTGAGGGAAGATGTGAACAATGAAACCATTCTCTGCATGGACTCGACTTAATAGGCTATTGCCCGATCGTGATGCATCATTACAGAATAATCGCCAAAGACAATGAATGCAAATTCCGTTTATTTCAGCCGTATTCGTTCTGAAGGAATGACCTGGTCGATTTTTGTTTTTTGCAATTCGCTACCACGAAATCGGAATAAGCTCCATCTTGTGATAGAATATTCTCTAATAAACCGTAGTGACGACCACATAACATGCTGGTGCCTCCATAATGAAGTTTCCTTTCATACCTAAGAATTGCTTTGAGAAGTCGTACGAGAACGTTATCCCAATATTGAAATTGTAATTGAAGACAATTTTAGAAGCCAATAGTAAAAGTGATCAAATTGCGATGTTTAAGTTTATCAATTTTCCGATGAAGTTTATCAACAATTCTGAGATCCTTACATATAAATAGCACATGTTTTCACTACAGTGACAATAAAGAAATATTTTCATTGATAAGAAATGTCAATTACACCGAAAAACTATTTTTTAAACATGTTGTACTTTTTCTGTTTTTGTCGTATGGTATACAATTAAATACAATGGAAAATTGAAATATGTATAAATGAACAATTATTTATCAATCGCTTGCAATTTTCAAAGCTATCAGAATTCTTCGAAATATAATACTACGCTGAAATATTTACTTTTCATTTCCCATTGTCTATGTCAATGCAGTCTTCAATTGGATTGTGTTCAATTTCAATATTGAATATATTTATGCATTTATCAATCTAATGTTCGCTCTGTCGAATAACTCTCATATCATATGATTTCTATCCAGAGATTCTTCGAAATAGTGCAATTAAGGATTTTGTTCTTGGAAGTGTATGCTTAACGAACTGTAACATTAAAATTCTTACATAAATGGTAATGAAAGCATTTACCACAAACCTCATACTCAGTAGTACAATAAGGAAAACTTCCCACGAATACGTCCAAACAATATGTAAACGAAAGTTGTAAGAACACAAGGGTTGTCCAAAACATAGTAGTTAATAAAAAAAATCTTACACCACATGAATAAATTTTTTGATGACTACGTGTAGATCTCATCACCAGAAATCATCTACGCTCGACGCACGACTTGCGTGAAACGCGGTAAAATCGGCGTGTAGCCAGTGAAGGAGGGAAAGGAGACGTCCCTGGCCCCAGCACAGAACCGGACCTGTGCACGCCCGGTCCTATATATACCGAAGCCAGTTGCACTCACGGGATCTGTCAACTTGGGACGATTTCTTCTTGCGCTTCCAATCACGATAGGCAGCAGTCTTTTAACTGCATACCAAAACGGTCGGGGCGCTTCTCGCCACTCGATATTAGTACCAAATGAAGGAAAAAAGAGCGGAGAACCAATCGCTTAGAACTTATCTCTGCAGAAGATCGCATTCCAATTTAGCTACTGAATTTCCGAACGAGAAACATGTTGTGTTTTTATGGTGCCAAATCACACAGTGGTAAAACGGGACCGCGGCTGACATGTCATGTAGTCAGCATGCCAAATTATTTCTTCGAAATCGAAAAACGTTTATCGGATCTATCGATCTCAGGAAAAAAAATCAATACTACTTGACTACCATCTTAAGAACGATATGTTATATCGCTCCTTTTGGCGACAGATTTAAGATCAGTCAGCTGCGTGAAAGCCTGTTATGTTTGAAATAGATTGATGAGAAGGCACACGAACAAACTTAATAGTGTCAAAGCGGGAAAAACGATCTGATAGACCCGCATTATAATTTTAGACGATTATAATGTTCAAAAGAGAGCGTGGTTACAAAAATAATAAGTGAAAGAAACAAAATTTATTTAATATTAAATCATTCACATTGACCATTTTATTACATCTATTTGATTATTTCTTCTTGTTTAGAAGTTTCATTCTAAGAAATATTAAATAATAATAATAATAATAATATAATAATAATAATAATAATAATAATAATAATAATTTCACATACAATATTTCGTAAATGAAAAATGTGTAACTTACACAAAAGTGTTAAGTTCCATTTAAAAGAACGCTCAAACATGACAAAATTACTAGATCCATACTGTAGAACTTCGGGGCTACCTTGTCGCACAATTCGGATGAAAGAGCGTTTTGCAGCTTCAAGGGAGACAACGCTTTGTTGCCCTGTTACACCTGCATAACGCGCCGGAGATGAAGGCAGAGTACTACAAGTACTTCCGATACTTGAAGTACCTATGCGTTTGCTTTCCAATTCTTCGTGGGACAGCTACAGGCAATGTCGAATCGATCGCAGTGAGTCACGGTATCGATACCAAAACAGCAAAACTGGCATTGAAACATCAGCTAATTGAACCGTAATTAATCTGTAGTATCACACTACTCTTTGCCCTTTCGGTATTTTGTAGAGCTTATTTCTATTATGAAGGGAAGAACTACATGTCTTTTCTGATAAGAAGCATAATCATCAACCAAAATAAATACAACATCAGGTGTACATCGTAGGCGGATGTTGAACGAATTAATAAAAAAAAATACGTAACTTCCAGCTCGATAATATCGACGAATTTCTATTGAATTCCTTGGTTGATATAAATTTCAAATATTGTATCGAATGAAGACGAATCTAACAGGCTTAAGCAGACGGGCTATTGCGCACTAGCTCTCCGAGAGCGCTGAATGTTTAATGTCTCCATGCTTATATGACATAATAGATTAGGTGGAGTTACATATTCGACACAGAGACCCAATAATAAATTTTCAAAAACACGACATGAATCTAATTTTAAAATTTTGCTATCTATTTGAAAAAAGGTTACGATTTTTGGCATGTAGGAGCGATAATTATCAGATATTTATCAAGTACATTTTTATCAATTTCAAAATATGCTTCATAACATTAACTCCAGTTGCTGATAAAAATGGATGAGCTTGTCAAGAATATTAGAATGTAGATTTAGATATTCACGATTTCATGTCAATTTTTGTTTTACATGCCATAATCCAGACAGAAACACATTTGATAAGGTAATAGTCAAGTCAGTTCAAACGTTGTGGAAAACGAATGTCGAAAATGATTGTAATCCTCAACAAAAGCTTCTTAAAGTTTTCCCGATTAAATGCATTAGTGAACGGGATCACATAATCGAGATAAAATGAGGAAATGGAATACACGAGTATCCCGAGAATGCTTAACAAAGTTCACCACAATTTTTAAAAAAAGTTGAGTATTCGATTGAAGTGCCAGGAGTGGAAGACTAACGATCTAACCACACCTCACGTCCCGCTCCCAATTGATTTAGTAGCGATGTGCTGTGGGCGCTGTAACGTCGACAAGACTTGCCAGACCGTCCGGTTGAAGGTGGCTCCACATATTCGGCATACGCGGAAAAGCGACTACACGTAGCAGCCGAGTTACTCACTTTAAACTTCCTTTGATGCCAAAAATACAGACAAGCTGCAGAAGGCGCTTACATCAAATTTTGACGATCGGCAAATAGCAAACAACCCGTACCTACAGTGTGCACCAACGCGGCCAAGTAATGACTTCATATAACATATACTAATAGTTAATTAGAATAACCTCTTCGCTATCTTGATAGCTTTTCTATGTTTTTATTAAAACATATTAAACATCTATTAAAGCAAAAATTGAAATTTATAATAATAAAAAATATGAATTTGAGAATTTAATTTTTATGTCAAACATATAAATGTGATTATTTAACGCGATGCTCTCATTCAAAAGAAGTTTCTCAAGGGTCGGCTATCATCAATTTTTTGTTGTTGAGTATGAACTTACGGCATGTAACTCGAATATTTTTACTAGCTTATTTTAAAAGTCTTATTCTTAAATGTTTAAAAGTTTTATTTGTTTTAGGAATGTATAGTAAAGATACATTTTAAATATAAAACAGTTGCCCGACTCGTCCGTTTCCTAGCTTAGAAAGAGTTAGATGCAAAACTATCAATTAAAATATAGTTTTCTAAATTTTTGTCTCGTTACAAAAATAGGAAGCCCTAAGAAGTGTAGTACCCCCACATGGTAGCGTACTAGCTGTGTGGTGAAGAAAGCCTCAGGCAAGCGGAGTTGGCTTGCTAGGTTAATGGAATACGTAATGTTCGCCACATGTCTGTCTTACCCCACAAGCGTTGAGAATTAAATTAGGCACAGGCATTGGGGAACATCGTTAGCTAGCAGGTAAAGTTGAACAATCGACCCAAAGTCGACCCTCCAAAAATCTTAAAAATATACAAAATTAGGTTTAATTATCAGCAATGTCATGGATAAAGTCGAAAGGTTTGAACTAAATGTCGGAAAGACAGAAAGTTTTCTAATATCTTTGAATATCTATCTCGAAAACACAAATTGTGTTCAACTGCCTTCGACCATTCTGTTGAGATACACGCTTTTAACACAATGAATGCAGCCAGCAACACATAAACACACATTCCCATCACAGAGAACATTACTAGATCAAAAAATGCTGCCAATTTCTAGAATCGCTTAAATGAAATAGCCACCATGCTGTTTGCAAGGGCGGATACAGAAGGTTCTCGAAGGAATGACTTCTTAGGCAAGCGATGGCTTTTCTACCTCTGCTACCTCTCCGCAGACGTCTCGTCCTGCCCTGGAGCCGAGGCCGTCGCAATTTTCCCAGATGCGGCCTCCGACACACCCCTGTTTCCCACCGAGAGTGGTAGCTCAGTGCATCAACTGATGTCACTGCAACGCCTCTGCCTAGGTTTCCACTCCCGACGGTGGTAGGATTTTCGACAGTAGCTTTTCAGCTAGGTCAGATTCAGTCGCTGTCTGGAGGAGAATTCTAGAGGCCGGCTGCTTTGATCGGTAGTTTTCCGAGGTTTCTCCGATCAACACCAGGCGAATGCCGGAGCAGTACCCTACCAAACGGGCCACGGACTGCGCGCGATCTGTCCTTCCCCTTACACATACACTTACACTAACATGCACTACACTACCACATATCCCGGGAGACCGGTCGGGAGCTTAGAGCTTGTCCCGGCTGGGGCGGTGCCCTGATGTTAAGAGAGTCCTGGTTATGGGGAAACCCCACTAGTAGGTCGGCGCCGGATCTCGCCATCCAGCGAGGGAAGATCACCGCCATCTCCCGAGAAAAACATGCACTCCACTAACGGAACTAATGACCAGAGCTGTTGACGCGCTCGGAGACATGAAAAAATCAATCAATCGAAGATCTGTCTATTTTATTTTCGCCATTAGTCTCACATTCTTCTAATTTAACCTTTTATTTTGACGTTTTCAGAGTAATTTATTGCTAAATAATGATTTAGGAATCGTATTTATGACAACCATCTATATAGAAAATAATGAATGTAGAGTGCGCCGTTTTTTCGATACACATTCCCTCTCTCTTCTTTAACGAAGTTCATTGCAAGAATTCAATCTTCACTCACCTGTGTCCTCCTGCATATTCAAGATTCTCATGAGTTTAGTGTCAAATAATGTAGGTTAAATGCCTCTGTATATCCTTTCGTTCAAGGAAAGTCCTTGAGGATTCACGTTTTCGTCTTTTGACGAACAATTGTTTGCATAGACATAGATAAAAACTCTCTGTTTTTCTTAATTTAAATTAGTTTTGATTGCTCCAACGAAGTTGTTTTGTACGTAGCGTTGTTTTGTACGGACCAAAGCAGTTGACGCGCCCCGAAACACGAAAAAATCATTCAATCAAAAAACCCTGTTTCCCCGACTCACCCTAAGCAGCCAACGGGTCCCTACTTATCGAATGGATTTGTCACCTCTGCCTGCCGATTCCTGTGGGCTCACAGTATTAGCCACGAGTTAACGGGCGTGAATCAAATCTAATTCAGTAGTCAGCACTGGTGTTACTCATACTACCGTATTATGCATTCCTGATAGTAACAAGACCAATTATATGGGAGGAGATGAGAGGAGAGGGGAAAGAAAAGAAAAAGTAGTGCCTCAACATTATATTCCTAACCCGGACGGGTTAGAAATGAAGGGATGTTATAGAAAAAGTAACGCATGATATATGGGAAAGCCCACTATACCGTAACACACAAGTAAACAACCTTGTCTACTCGGAACTTGACCCCGCGACCCGTTCAACCGAGCTCGCTGCTGCACTCGAGACTTCCCGACGACGGCTGTCCGGAACGGCTACTGTGATGCGATCAAAAATAATTTCAAGGGATTTCATTATATTGAGTAAAAAAAAAGGATTTGGATTTGAGAAGGGGAAAGAATACTTTTAGAATCCGCCCGTGCTGACTACTATCACATCTGGCGCTACCACCGCTGCCGACGTTATAACTCATTAAAAGAGAAATTTCTTATGAGCATGGAGACAAATTGTATATGACAGATAATATTGACAGTACGGAAGATGTCATTACGACCGAAGAACGTCACTAAAACCTGTTGCCTTGTAGTACCTAACACAACGCCTTCCCTTTTATTTTTAATTGATTTGTGATTCGAAGCGCCAACTGTTAAGACACTAGTACCGAAAGTGTAGGTGCATGTTTTTGCTCGGGAGTGGCGATGATCTTCTCGCTAGATGGTGAGATCCGACTCTGACTTACAGTCAGGTAGTGGTTACCCAACCAGGTATCTCCCACCGCCCCCCAGTCGGGACAAACTCTAAGTTCGGCTACTAGCAGTTGCGGTAGGATAGTGCACGTAAGTATAAGTAGTGTAAGTAAGGATAGGACAAGGAATGGGAAGGAATGATCGTGTGCGATTCCTGGCCCGTTTGTTAGGGCATTGCTGTGATAATCGCCTGGTATTGATTGGAGAAATCACGGAAAACTACCTATGAGAGCAGCTGGCCGATAGAATTCTCCTCCAGTCATAGAATTCGATCCAGCTAGGCAGCTAGTGTCCAAAATCCTACCACCGTCGGGACTAGAACCTAGGACCTCCCAGTCAGAGGCACTGTAGTTACACTTGTTGATGCCCTGATCACCTCTCCCGGGGCTCACTTCGATCCTGATTCGTTTCAATCCACGGTCGTATTTCTCAAAGAATGCTGCTCGCGAAAGCCTGTACACAACTACCAATCACACCAAAAGAAACCAGAAAGGGGAAAATGTTGCCAATTCCAAAATCGCCACCGTGTAAATCCGCTACCGCCAGCACTGCCTCCTGTTCCGCCACCGCCGCCGCCTCCGCCCCCATAGCTCTTAATTCCCCGGCCCCCTCCTAATTAATGAGCGCGCGCCGGGGCGGAAAGCGGCGCTCGTAAATTACGAAAACAGACGAAGGTAGCGAAGCGCGCGCCTCGCCCGCCACGTCATGATGTATGGGACGGGGCCTCCTCACTCGGCGGGGCCCGCGAGCGTCGCCCTGGCGGCGGTGGCGGCGGCCAACCCAGATACGGGATAAACCAGCGGCGGATGAAGCGGCTTCTAAATGTAACATTCCCTCTGCCCGCGGGCGCCAGTTTAACGTCCTGGCCGAAGGCCGACAGGATCGGCGGCGGAGGAGGAGGAGGGGCGGCGGCCACGCTGCAATTGCGGTGGCGGTGGCGGTGGGGATGAGGGAGGCGAAGGCAAAATGCAGCGCGCCGGAGGCCAAAGTTGGGAGAGTAGATTTCGATGTTGGTGAGTTTACAAAATTCCTTGGTAGTAGCGTTTATCCAACATTGCAACTGAAGGTTTGTTAAAAAACGCGAAAGCCAGTCTCAAACTTATAGAATAATGGCATCAGAAACCCAGCACTGCGTCTGTGTAGGGTCAGTGTAATGAAGAATTTTCAAATAAGGAATCCTGTCAGGGGACAAGGAGAAATGAGAACACTTTGACCATTTTAAAAAGTATAATAATAAGTTATAATGTGAGATGTATTGGTAATAAGTCACGGGTGTTATGAAAACAAAGTAAGAATTAAATTGGAAATGCAAAATGTGCTTGATAAACTAAATCAATAAAAAAATAAGGTCAAGAAAAATATATCGAATGTAAAGGGTAATGACAAAATTTGATGGCTTTTGGAATGATGTATAATCCTCTCAAATGGTTAAATGTGAACGAAATATGAAAGCATGTGGAGAGGAGGAAATATGAACAATTATTGGAGAAAGGCTTTATCGTCATGTATCGTATTGTCATACTTTATTTTCATGCAAATACAGCATAGTGGAAGAATGATTAATGCAAAGTTCTGCATCTAAAGGACGTGAGTACGCTGGCAGCTAGCACCAACATTTTCTCGTTCTGTACGTTCGTTTAGTGAGATAAGTCATCTTCAAAGCACTATGTGTAGAGATGAACACGTGACGTAAAAACACAAACCCATCGGTATCATAGTATTAATACAAATATTTATGGCACCGGCGCGTTCTGACAATGTTGCGTGAAAATACCTGCAGCATCTCTGAAACATCTGCGGCCACTTCATTCCCTCATTATTATTACGACCATCACCTGTGATACGAGCCCGGCAAACGATGAGCGCCCGTTTCAACGACGCGAGCGGCAGCAGGTGGCGGCGACCTGCTCCGCGGCGTCCGCCCGGGCCGAAGCGTAACCGGGCGGGGGGGCGGGGGAGGGGTCGAGGCGGGGCGGGGCGAGCCGAGGCGGTCAGACCGCTCGCGCGCGCGATCGCCGCGGGGACTGCTTGGGCGAGCCCCACGTACGCGCGCCGCCGCCGCCGCCACTGCCCAGTGGTTCAGGACCAACGAATATCGGAAACAGCTAATATCCTTTATTTTATTCGTATGGATAAAAAGGGTTCTCAATGGCCAATAGACCGGTAGCGGTAGCTCAGTGCATCAACTGATGTCACTGCAGCGCATCTGACCGGGAGGTCCTAGGTTCGAGTCCTGACGGCGGCAGGATTTTCGACACTAGCTTTTCAGCTAGGTCGAATTCAGTCGCTGTCTGGAGGAGAATTCTAGCGGCCGGCTGCTCTGATCGGTAGTTTTCCGTCGTTTCTCCGATCAACACCAGGCGAATGCTGAAGCAGTACCCTAACAAACGGGCCACGGACCGCGCGCGATCTGTCCTTCCTCTTCCTTGTCCTATCCCTCCTCTTACACACACACCACTAACATGCACTACACTACCACATATTTCGGGAGACCGGTCGGAGCTTAGAGTTTGTTCCGACTGGGGCGGTGCCCCGCTGGTGGGAGAGTCCTGGTTAGGGCGAAACCCCACAAGCCGACGGTAGGTCGGCGCCGGATCTTGCCATCCGGCAGGGGAAGATCATCGCCATCTCCCTAGAAAAAAACGTGCACTACACTAACGGGAGTAATGACCGAAGCAGTTGACGCGCCCGGAAACACGAAAATATCAATCAATCAATGGCCAATAGCATGTTGTTGCAGAGGGTGAGAGGGGGAAATGAGAACGCTTCGACTTGAATATCACCTACGGATGAAAAAAGGTTGTAATGGTCTACTCTCCTGGGCTCTTCAGATGGTGATACACAACGCACACCTGGCGCCAGTGTATCATACTATTTGTCTCGACGTAACCAATTACATTTTGTATTTTGCGTTTTAATAAAAATATAAATAAATTAAAATCGAATTTTACACTAGACGATAAAGATACTTTATCTAGTAACTTGTAAATCTATTTATTCCCAGTCGGAGAGATGTCATCTATCGGCGCCTAAGGAACCTCTTAGGTGTACTCGTGGAAATTACTTTTCCCCTGGGGTCAATTTCTAGAAAAGGAACCTCTCGTTCTTCCTGATCAGTACGTTGAGGTAGCCCTGAGGCTCATCTCGTTTTAGCACTGTTGCAAATATCCCTAAGTTCACCAATGGACCCACCTCGCTGGTTGAACTATTAGAGAGTTTGTGCACCCTCGAACGTTAAAGCATTATCAATCTTCTGAGCATATGCAGTTCACATTTCGCATCACTTTTGTGCATCTGCGCAAGCGCAGAAGATCGATATTGCTGTCCACTATGGCGTGCACAACTGTCTTTTGTACTTGGTGGTTGAGGCATCTCTTCTTAATCGTGCACGTTTACAAATCAGAAACACGCACCCGTCAGGAAATGGGATAATGGAAGTATTATGGCACAGGCTGGTTCATCTTTGCTGCCATCTAAAACTTCACTTTCTTCGGCTGGTCATCGAACTCTTCAAACTCGTCTATTATACAGTCTTCCTGTACAACATCAACGCTCCCTGATGTCATTGTTGCATTAATTAAACCTAATAAACTGTTAGGTTAGGCTAAAAAATACCCCCAAGTAAAGTACCCTCTTTAATAAAGTACGAGACACTTCCTTTGTAACTAATGAAAACAAAATTTTCTTAAAATTAAATTTATGTGGGTTTGTTTCAATTAAAAGTTCTATCACTCCAAAAAAAACTTTATGTATGTATGTGGGTATACAGTAGCTTTACCATGCGTCACCCAAGTACCATGGTTTCGACGCCCAATCAAGAGATCGTCGACACGGTATTTTCTGCATTCTTATCACGCATCAGGGCGCACGGTCCATGGACTATCACCTGGATTAACGCCAGAATGTGAGCTCCAAAAAGACTCAAAACACGTAGTTAGGGCGCCCGTACAGCTAGGAGGTACTAGCTCTGAGGAAGATAGAGTGAAATGAACTACAAATAACTCCGGCAACGAGACACATCCGCCACTCAGTTTTACTTGGAAACAATTGCCACGTCGACTGAATCCAACTGGGGACCACACGGACGAATCCGGAAGATCTCGGTTCCCCGTCGCGACTGCACCCTTTCAGTATAACAGTATATCAGTAAATCTCAGGAAAATGAGTGGTTTTTACTATTTACAGGCAGAGCCAAAGTGTTTCCAGGTGAACTTAAGAAACCCTCCCTCTCCGAATAGCGGTGCAGAAGCCGACGAATGACAAGAACCTTTAAATTCAAGTATTCATTTAATAAATCCATGTTTACACGCTTGCACAAATTTCATTTTCTCAGATTAATATTAGTTTAACTGTTTTATCAGCAGTATTGGATTCATTAGAGCCGCATAAAAATAATCTCAGTTCCGACTGTTTTTGGATGAAAGTCCGACATTGCTATTATCGAGAATGAACGATACCAATATTTGCCCGACAACCAGATGTGCGCCCTTCGTGTCGGCTGACGAAAAGGGAACCATGGATACAGAATGGTGGAGGTGTGTGTGTGCTCTTGGCTGTCCGAATGACGCCGCGTCGCGAGCTGTGACGCCGACGTTTCGATCATTTTGTTGCGGCCTGGGTTCAATTCCTGACGGCGGCAGGATTTTCGACACTAACTTTTCAGCTAGGTCGAATTCAGTCGCTGTCTGGAGGAGAATTCTAGTGGCCGGCTGCTCTGATCGGTAGTTTTCCGTGGTTTCTCCGATCAGCACCAGGTGAATGCCGGAGCAGTACCCCACCAAACGGGCCACGGACTGCGCAAGATGTGTCGTTCCCATTCCTTGTCCTATCCTCTCCCCTTACACACACACTTACACCAACATGCACTACACTACCACATATCCTGGGAGACCGGTCGGGAGCTTAGAGCTTGTCGTGGCTGGGGCGGTGCCCCGCTAGTGGGAGAGTCCTGGTTAGGGGAAACCCCATAGCCGACGGTAGGTCGGCGTCGGATCTCGCCATCCAGCGGGGAAGACACCCATCCCAAAAACATGCACTACACTACAATCGGGACTGATCGGGCTAATGCCATTGACGCTCCTGTAAACACGAAAATAATCAATCAATCAATTGTTGCGGCCTTCCTCAGGGCTGGTCTGCGCGTGATCGGCGCACGGATTTATGGGTTAAAAAACCCGAGTGCGACCACTCCGACACAGATTACTCTTGAGGAAGACCACGGGAAAATGGTCGAAACGTCGGAATCTCAGCGGCGTCGGCCAAGAGCACTCACGAGACTGGCCGCGGAAGCCTACGACTTCGCAAATGGGGGAGGCGTCACTGGATCTCTCGACACTTTTGCTGAAGCGTTTATATGTAATATCATAAACACATTAGTTATTCCAGTTTAAAAAAGGAAGTCACTAAACTATGTGAACAAACTAGCATGGTATGCTTTAAGGCGAAAACTAATACAAATCTGTTCACAGAAGAAACATTGCAGTCCTTTGCATAGTTGTGCAATTGAAACAGTGTGGAGTCCGAAATATCGTCTTCAAATAATCAGTTTTAAACTATATTTATAATTAAAATTCTGTATTAAATTATTTTCTCCAATTTTAAGATAGCTCATGGTCCTTATCGCATCCGAAACACACCGGAACTGCGCACTGAGCCCACTTCGCCAGTAGTGCCGAGAACAATCGACAATGAGTGATAACGATAGTTCCGATCGTTGAAAGAGACCTAAGGGTAGATTTTACTAGAAAATAAAAAGTCCGCTCGCTCTCCGAGACGACGAAATCAAGCCTGTCGGAAGATTCCATAACAGAATGCGTTTTGTCAGCCTGTACGATTCATTCTTACGTTCTTAATTTAATTTCTGAAGCATTGCATAGTTGATATAAAATAGGAGAAACCATTAGAAAGTAAAGTCTAACAGTTCCGTAGTAAACAATCAGTTTCTTTTCCCGACATCTTAAGTTTACAAAATTATAATAAAATCAAAATCCTAACAAAACAAAATTCTATGGAAATCCCTGGAATATACTACGAAGTACCATTAAAAATAAACAAATTTCCAAACAAAACAAAAAAACACAAAAAGGTGATCATCTAACTAAACAAATAAAAAGATGAAACCTCTAACCTGGAGACACAGCACTACAACCGAGGCATGAGCTACCGTCTCTGTGTGGCAATGGAACGGTGGTCCAATTTCCTTCGTTTTCCTTTCATTACGAACCACTGTTCCCCGCCGTCGCCGTGGCGTCGGCCGCCGACTCCTCTCTTTTTGCAGGTTGCCTGCGCGGCCAGTGGCGGCGCGGCGGGCGGCGGGTGGCGCGCGCCTTCATTTCCTGCGCGTGAACCGGAGCGCCTCCCCTCCCCTCTCCTCTCCTCTCCTCCACCCCATTTCCTCCACCTCACCCCGCGCGCGCCCTCCGACCATCCGTGCGTAATAGTACGCGTAAGTATAGAGCAGGCCAAGGTCGGGGCGAGACGGGACGGGATGGGACGGGGCGGCTTCAGAATGGGCGAGAGGGGATCGAAGTGAATCGGCGAACCCGGCGAGCATGCGACCCGAGGCTACCTGATTTCCTTGGTGTTATTGCCCTGGATGCATGCGGGCGGCGACGGGGTAGTTTCGATGCGCGGGCGGTAACAAGCGGCTAGCCCAGTCGCAGAAAATTTGATCTGTCCATTTTTGTATTTGATGGGTGCGTTGAGAAGAGAGCCCCTTCTAGTGCGAGGCGATTGATTGATTGATTGATTGATTTTCTCGTGTTTCCGGACGCGTCAACTGCTTCGGTCATTAGTCCCGCTCGTGTAGTGCATGTTTTCTTTTCTTTCTCGGGAGATGGCGGTGATCTTTCCCCACTGGATGGCGAGATCCGGCGCCGACCTACCGTCGGCTAGTGGGGTTTCCCCCTAACCTGGGCTCTTCCACCAGCGGGGAACCGCCCCAGCCGGGACAAGCTCTAAGCTCCCAACCGGTCTCCCGGGATATGTGTAGTGTAGTGCATGTTAGTGTAAGTGTGTGTGTAAAGGGAGAGGATAGGACAAGGAATGGGAAGGACAGATCGCGCGCGGTCCGTGGCCCGTTTGGTAGGGTACTGCTCCGGCATTCGCCTGGTGTTGATCCGAGAAACCACGGAAAATACCGATCAGAATAGTGGGAGGTGTATGTTGCAATTTCCAGACAGAGGAAATATTCGAATAGATGTATTCCATTATACGTGTACACGCTTGAATACCATATTGGAGACTTGCATTTAAAACGATGAGGAATTCTGATAACACGACGGAATGAGTAATATTATATTTCAACATTGTTTTATTTTCAGACGAGCGCTTTAGAATGCTTATAAAAATTGTTCCAAAATGTTAATAAAAACATTAATCCATTTTTTTATATTTCAATGCCATTTCCGCCACTGTCCCTCCTTCATCCTTATGTTGGAGCTTTTGACCACTTTCAGATTCAGTATGACCAACGGGATCTTGTTGAATCGGAGTAAAATCAGTTTCCTAAATCAGGGTTGGGAAAAATACTTTAAATTTAGTATTTAAATACTTCGCCAAAATACTTTACAAATACGTATATAAATACACACACACAAATACATTAGGACGTGATGGCTCCAATACTAATATACTTAAAATACTGTAAATATACAATAATTTTGTATTGTAATTAAATTAATTCCAAGTTTTACAAAAACAATTTTTTAAAATTTTTCAAACAAATCATCAGAAAATAAACCCCTAGTTGGCGAATGTAAACCTGTAAAGGAAAACTGTCATTCAACTGACTTAGATGAACATAAACTAGTGTGATAACGAATAAGCGTTCTTTTAGTTCTTTTAGTGCTCCAACATTTTTAATGATTTCGATTTATCATTTAAAAATTAAGAGAACCCAAATTCAACTACCGAAAGGAGCTTTTATTTTTGTTTCATTGAGGTGCATTCACCAGCAAAATTACACGAAAAGAAACTATCCTCATACTAAACTATCTTATTCTTCGTCTGTATTTTAAGTATTTCTTTTTTTTAAATACACCTACTTCATGTATTTCAATACATCTCTAAAATACATGCCCCAAATCTCAAAAATACAGTTTTTCAAATAGAAAATGTATTTAAAATGCGTATTTCAAATACAAGAATTTAAGTACTGCCCAAACTTGCCTAAGGTTGTAGAGAGATTGCCCTAAGAAGAGACCGCTTTGACAGCTACTGCTTCGCCATTTTTGGCAACATAACTGCAGATTATGTCCATGCACTCATTTTGTCAGTTAGTTCGTTTGCAGTTTGCGCCATTTATAAACCTTGCATTTTCCTTGTTCTGCATACGTTCATTTGTTTCTCGACCTATCTAACAGGTCCTTTCTTAGAGTCTCCGTCTCTACCCGGTTTCCCTCATATGATTTCGGGGATTGCTCTCGCGGACAGACTTATGGAGACTGATCTTCAAATCCCGTTGTTGTGATATTCGAGCGTTAACTATCGGCTGTCTGACAGTTCGGAAATAATACTCGCGATTTTAGCACTTTGATGATTCATATGTGCCAATCAAAAAATACAAGTTCTAAATTTAGACGAAATTATAGAATCCATATCATGAACATATTGAATAGATGTATCTCATACATAATCAGTAACCCACTTTCCAATGACGTAAATAACAAACTCTTATAATTTCTCTTCTCTTCAAACGAGAAGCTAAAACCCCAATTTCTTTTAAAATGTGAGTAATCAACAACTGGGTACATATTGTTTTTAGTTATTAATTCAAAGACGTTTCTACAATCACAGCATTTCTCCACGGCTACGTGTCGGACTGTGACCTTTTTCGGATTCACAATTCATCGACGGGATCTCGTTGAATCGACCGTGTAAGGAAGATACCTACTTTCCTTGATGTTATTGCTCTTCAACCTGCCCCTTACCGACGGAGTTTTTTCGACGCACCGCCTTGCGATGTTCGAGAAGTAACTAGTGGCTGCCTAAGAGTCGCGGAAAATTCAACCATCGTGCATTGGTGTTTAAAATGTTCTCAACAGAAGAAGCAATAAACAACCTTTTTAAAACAGCGGCGGTAAAAAACATTCCAAACGTTGTACATCTTCGATACGTTTACGAGTCTTTTACAGCATTTTTTATTCTCATAGAAATCACTTCATGATATAAAAATAAGGAGAAAAATGCCTTAAAAATTTACAAAGTTCTTGGTATGCTAAAGCACTTTTTTTTGTTCTAAAATACGAGTAATCAATAAATTACAATTAAAACGTAAATGCTGTTTTTGTGCTATTCAACTGTGGGCATTTTATTTTAGATAATTGTTTCTTTATAAACACGATCTAGTTGAAGTTATTTAGAATGTTCTTCTCTATATCCATATCTGGTCCGCAAAATTCTTTGGGTTATATTTTTACTTCCCGTATCATGGTAGATGATATCTCTGAAAAGTGTGTATCTTACTCGTTACTCTTGTTCTATCAAGTGAAGATACACGATAAATTAGTTATAAGTAGGGTGCGGATTTCAATGAAATTTTTTTCTTTTCACTTTAGAAAATGCCGTTTAGTATAGAAATTTATTTTATGTTATGACAAAAAGAAATGGCCCATTTTTATACGTCTTTTTTGCATTGTTTATCGATTTCGGCTAATAAGACATCTTTTAACTTTTCCCGTCATTTGTAATATTTTTCCCTGATTTTATCGAGTTTATTTCATTTTAATGGTACTTCTTCAAATAATATTTTCGAGATGCAACAAGTAGCTATTCGATTTCTCGCTCAGAAGTTGTAATGTCAGTCATTGTGAGTATGTAACCTAAAGTTCCTGTGACCCTGTCAGCGTCATTGGGGGTTCAGCCGATTTCGGGATAACTAATAAGACAGAGTTTTCTGGTAAAGAATAGTCCATACCAAAAATTTGAAAGCTTAGTTCACTTCAACGAAAAGAATAAGCCTCTATTACATCAGTGACATATCCAACAGCTTAAGTTTTTCATCTGAAGGGGTTTTGATCACGTTTTTTCTTTGCTTTTACGGAATTTTAAAAACATTTTAAGAGCATTTTATTGATCATTTCTGGCGATGTTTTAGGTCATCAAAATCCGCCCCCTAGTAATAAGCATATGTTACGACTCTTTAGAATCCAAATGATCGCATTGCAGATTTAGAGACTGCTCAACTGCGTGCAACGTGAGATGGCGGCGTTCGCCCGAAGCCTACGCATAAATCGCGTTTATTGCGCAGCGCAATTGCCGTCGTTCGGTCGGGCGATGAGACCTTTGGGGAGAAGGGAGGGGGAACCATCGGGCGTCGATGCCCGACACCGCTCAAGCAGCCCCCGGCGCTGCGGAGGCTCACGCGACGGGGCTCCGGCTGTCGGCGGACCGTTCGCCACCCAGCCTTCTACCTGGATAATTCGCGCCGGCATCGATTTGGTGAAAAGAGAGTTAGAGGACTGCCAGCGGTTCACATTGCTGAAGCAAGAACTAACGCGCACGTCCTATGATTCATATAAATATTAAGTAATTGGATTGATTCATTCTGGGAGCGTCGTCTACTATGGTCATTAGTCCCGTAAGAGTAGTGAAAGGTTTTAATGCGTGAGGTTACGATACCTTTCCCCACTGAATGGCAAAATCCGGCGCCACCCACATACGGATTGCAAAGATTTTCCCAATCCAGGTATCTCCAACCAGCGGTGCACCAACCCAGTCGAGACAAACTGCAAGCTTCCGACTGGTCTCCGAACATATGTGGTAGTGTAGACCTTGTAATTGAACATTTCGTATGTTTCACACACAGTGCGAACCTGTATCATCCCCGAATTAGCTGATTGATATACTAGAGTATATTCTTGCTCGTTGGATAATGAAAATCTCACAAAACAAGAAGTTTTGTAGTTTCTGATTTGGAAATTAGTATTTCATTGGGTCCAGTCCGGTTTTGAAACTTCAGGAACAAGCTAATTAATTCCTTCCTAACTGTAGTAACCTTTCCTTACTGTAGAAATAAAAACAATTGACATTGATCAGAAATTTGGATAATTGAATTCAACAGAATAATAATCCATTAATGAAAAAAGCATTGCAAAAAAATTGGACATTATTTTTTGCATATAATAAAATTAAAATGATAATTTTGAATTAAATTGTGTTTTCAAAAAATACAATTAAATCTAGGATAAATTGATGTAAAGAAACCATTACGTAGCGTCTTTGAACACAAAATTCTTACCGTCTACTATTTCTACCTATTGTATTATAAAGACAATATGTTGCTACTTGAGCATTTGTATATCTAATAAGTCTAATAATTCTAATATCTAATAAGTTAATGAGGCTGTTGGATTAAAGAGTGCGTATGAGGCTATGGTTGTTGAATGTTTCGTTAAAACTGTAAATATATAACAGAAAGAGTGGATATTAATTGTTTCCTTATTAAAGTCAATATTTTTGTTTATCGTAATACCTCTTCTCTGTCATAAAAACTAAGTGTCCGTGTCATCTTCACGAGCACATTTCTATTTTGAAAGGAAAAATTAAGATTTTTATAGAAGATTTGTGTCAGTAGGATAGAAGAAAAATTCGTGAGTGTCATTAGGCAGAAAGTCCACTAAAACACCTGTAATAGAAGTTTTAAAAACTGTGACAGAGGAAATGTCAAAAGATTCAGAAACTTATATAATAACATTATATCCTTATTCATTATTCGTTATTAATGAGCCCCTTTTCCTTTCTGTTCAAACCGAACCATCTTAAATTTAACAAATAAGAGTAAAGGGTATACTACTCGTATTCTATAACATTCCTCAGATTTCAAAAATAAATCGTTCACGGCCATTATATTTCGCATTTTCTTTACGTACGACACAAATAAATGTATAATATATTGGAAAAAGAGGGAACATGTGGTAATCGTTGACGTATCACCATGCACGGACAAACAAGGTACTAATAAGCGGAGATCTGATCCAGATCGTTAGAGAAAATTGAAAGTCCGTCGTTAGGAAAGATTTATAACATCGCAAAAAGGCAACCTGACATTTGCAGGCAGGTGCTTACTTATGATATACAACTAACCCTACGCGTTTTCTGCAAATGGTATGGAACGAATTTAGTTTCAGATTCAGTTTGTGTATGGATGTGAGCAAGGCGTCGTCTATACAAATGCTAATAATTTCGTGAAAACATAAGTGGCAAATAACATAACGCAAGAAATCACAATTTTTGTTTAGAATAGAACCATGGATCCTGTTATCTTGGAGTGATAAATGATTATAAATTTTGAAAATTTTCAAAATTTATAAAATATTCATTTTCGTATTCCAAATTCCTTTCTAGACAATTATAAAAATATTAGATCATAAATGATCGACAATCTTTCAAGGTCACATAAAAATCATTACCTTGCATATCTTAATCTATCCACATAATCAACAGACCTTAAACGTGAGCATTCCATCATTACAAATGATTGTAGTTTAGACTCGAGGACGATATTTATGAAAATTAATCGCGTACACAATTATTCCTTTCCCGCAGCGCCCAGCCCAACTTGTGCACACGCACCTGGGCGTAAATGACCCCGCCGTGCCTCGAAACCGCGCAACCATTTGTCTCCGCTCTCCCCAGATGCCTCCGCCCGTTACCACTCGTATATCTTTCACTGCGTTATCTGCCGTCTAATCCTTTCCCCTGATATATTACTTAAAGCTTCCCGGCAGCAGCAGCAGCGCTTCGGTAGTGGGCACTTCGAAAGCGGCTGGGAATCGCCCCGAAACGCATGATCGATATAAACCCCGCTTTTTACCGCCCATTACGAAACGAAGAGGCGTCCAGCGCTGGCGACCTCCGCCCGCGCGGGCGCACCCACGCCGCACCGCCCGCGAGGCCGCCGCCCAGGGCGGGGAACGTGGGCAGAGTAGATTTTTGTTTCTGGTCGCGTCAACGACTTAGGTCATTGGCCCCGTAAGTGTAGTGCATGTTTTTTATTCGACAGCGGTGATCTTTCTCCACTGAATGGGGAAATCCGGCGCCGACCTACGTCGACGGCGGGGTTTCCCAAACAGGTATCTCCCACTAGCGGGCCAACGCCCCAACCGGGGCAAGCTCCAAGCCCCCGACCGGTCTCCCAGGTGTGGTAGTGTAGTGCACGTTAGTGTGTGTGGGTGTGCAACGAGTGAGGATAGGACAAGGAAGAGGAAGGAAAGATCGCGCGTGGTCCTGGCCCGTTTTGTTAGGGTATGTCCGCATTCGGCTGGTGTTGATCGAGAAATCACGGAAAATACCGATCAGAGCAGCCGGCCGTTAGAATTATCCTCCACACAGCGACTGAATTCGACCTAGCTGACAAGCTAGCGTCGAAAGGAGGTTGCGGTATTCATTCTCCTCTGGATCCGGCGGAGACCTCGTAGGCTTGCTTAAATTTTCTAACGTTACTATTTCCCCTGACAGCACCACCCCGGCTGAGGGAAACTCTAAGTTCCGATTGGTGTCCCAACATATGTAATAGCATAGTGGGCGTATGTGTGTGTGTGTGTTTACAACTGTAAAATATTGTCACAAGATTGAGGAAGGAAAGATCACGCGTGTTCCGAGGACCGTTTGTGAAGGTTCTGTTTCGACATTCTCCTGATATTGATCGAAAAAACGGAGACAACTACCGATCAGAGCACGAGACTGTTCTATGAATTGCCCTCAAGATTGTTTTGTATCTAATGTGGAAAATCCGCCACATAGAGTACGTGTGTGTGCGCGAGTGTATGAGAACAAGAAGGGAGGATGAAGAAGAAAAGATCGAGCGCTGTCCCTGAACCTTTTGTTCAAGTAATACTATGGCACTCATCTGATCTTCATCAACCACATAAAACTACGGAACAGAGTAGCTACTACTACCACTACACATCTCTCCACCCAGAGGCTGAACTAAGCTAGTGTCGAACATCAGACACCTCCTAACCGCGCGCGAGCGAGCGCACCCACGCGAACGGAGAGGCAACCGCCTAGAACGTGGAACTCGGGAAAAATTGGGAGAACGTAAGAAGCGACCGGCAGTGACCTGTTTGTAAAGGTACTGCTCTGGCACTCGCCTAGTATTAATCGAAGAAACACTGCCGCAGGCCACTACAAATCTCTCCACCCAGTGGCTGAACGTAGCAAGTGTCGAACATCCGCCACCGCCCGACCGCGCACGAGCGAGCGCACCCACGCGAACGGAGAGGCAACCGCCCAGAACGTGGAACTCGAGAGAACTTGGGAGAACGTAAGAAGCGACCGGCAGTGACCTGTTCGTAAAAGAACAGCTCCGGCACTCGCCTAGTATTAATCGAAGAAACATTGCCTCCGGCCACTACAAATCTCTCCACCCAGTGGCTGAACGTAGCAAGTTGCGAACATCGCCACCGCCGACCGCGCGCGCCCACGCAACGCCCAGAACGTGAACTCGGGAGAAATTGGGAGAACGTAAGAAGCGACCGGCGGTGACCTGTTTGTAAAGGAACTGCTCCGGCACTCGCCTAGTTTAATCAGAAACATTGCCTCCGGCCACTACAAATCTCTCCACCCAGTGGCTGAACGTAGCAAGTGTCGAACATCCGCCACCGCCCGACCGCGCGCGAGCGAGCGCACCCACGCGAACGGAGGGGCAACCGCCCAGAACGTGGAACTCGAGAGAAATTGGGAGAACGTAAGAAGAGACCGGCGGTGACCTGTTTGTAAAGGAACTGCTCCGGCACTCGCCTAGTTTTAATCTAAGATACATTGCCGCAGGCCACTACAAATCTCTCCACCCAGTGGCTGAACGTAGCAAGTGTCGAACATCGGCCACCGCCCGACCGCGCGCGAGCGAGCGGCCGGCCGCCGCCCAGGGCCGGGAACGTGGAACGTGGTGGAACGTGGGAAGCGAGCGGCGGTGACCCCGCGGCGCGCGGAGCGGCGATTTTGCGTCGCCCCGTGTCGGCGCGACGCTGATGGATGCGCGGCCGGCGCCGGGAGCGCGGGCCCCGCCTGCGCGCTGTTCCCGCTCTCCAGGGCGCGCCTCGCCACCGCTACTTCGCTTCGCTACGCCCAGCGGTTGTTGAGGTAGTGCTTTGGAGGATGAATGCCACAGCGTTACATTCGCCAGTTACACGATTTATTTTTTTTGTGGAAGGCAGGGTCGGATGTGAGGGTGGGCTCAGATGGGCCAAGTGGCTGCAACTCAGCGGTCATCACCTCGGAAGTGCCGGCAACTCATGAAAACAATATAAAATCAATTTAAGAATGAGCTTCTTCAAAATATTTCAACTGATAGGTCCTGTACTAAGGTTTGTTTTGCTATGGTGGCTAATTTTCGACACTAGCTAGATAGCTCTATAAGTAGTTTTTTTAAAGAAGCCGATGACATTAGGTCATTGTTTCACGTCCTGCCTTATAAGTGAGGTAGTGTTTTGGAGGATGAATGCCGCAGCGTTTTATTCGCCAGTTACACGATTTTTTTGTGGAAGGAAGGGTCGGATGTGAGGGTGGGCTCAGGTGGGCCAAGTGGCTGCAACTCAGCGGTCATCACCTCGGAAGTGCCGGCAACTCATGAAAACAATATAAAATCATTTTAAGAATGAGCTTCTTCAAAATATTTCATCTGAGAGGTCCTCTATTAAGGTTTGCTCTGCTATGGTGGCTAATTTTCGACACTAGCCAGATAGCTCTACAAATATATTTTTTAAGAAGCCGATGACATTAGGTCATTGTTACACGTCCTGCCTTATATAATGAATCTTTGTAACAATTGTAAGCACATTTCTGAGACCACGAGTCCCGTTGAAAAGGACATTGAGAAGGCGAATTAATTAAAAAGATTTATTTTATAATGCAGTATGTATAACAATGACCTCATTTCATGTGCCATTATAGAAAAATCGAAGTACTTCTCTAGAGGAATTCAGCCACTATCTGGAGGAAAATTCTAACAGCCGAATGGTTTGATTGATAGTTTTCTGTGGTTTCTCCTTTTAATATCAGGCGAATGCTCGTCGGAACCCTAACAAATACTCATTGTAAAAGATGATTCCTTTTTATCCTTGTTGCTCTTCTTTTCCGTCACACACACACACACACACACACACACGCACACACACATATTTACAGTTAGATTCACTAGACTTCCACACTGTCGGGATAACTTATCACGGGTAGGCAATGCAACGCTGGGGAAGATTGTATCGTATCGTAGAGAGAGGAAAATTCTGAAAAACCTTCCAATAGAATGGCGCAAAATCTCATGTTGATGCGGTATAAATAAATACTCTGTCACTCGTTCAGTCAAATGATTTTATCTAGAATAAAATTTTCAACCTAAGAATTAATACCATTTTAATTAGTAAATATTTTATCAATTTCAACTACTTAGGATTAGAAGTCAGATTGGCCTTCTTCTGTTCGCTATAAAAATTTTATTCAGAAAGGGGGATATTTTATCACGTTATGAAAACTCATACATCTAACATTTGGCCACTACTGCTACCGGGTGTAGTATTAGGAGTTAAGATGATAAATATTGCCGAATCCTTAGGTTTTGCCAGGTATTTTAGTCACTGCATTTTAACTGAGACAACTTCAACTCATAAGTTTTAAATCAAAAGATTATTTCACTCAATAGTATTTCCCAGAAATACTTTTATCTCGAAAGGTAATTTAAATCAAAATTTATTTTTACCCAAAACCCATTTTCGTTCCAAATGTATTTTAGTACAAACAGTCACTTTCTTATTATGTCCATCTTCGTACATGGTGCCCGAGTTTTTAGTTTTTGTACTGATATTCGTCCTTTACATTTGTTCCAAAGATATGCCTTTGCTGGTCTGTGACAGTTTTTATTTTCCTCTGGAGGATCATAAAGCTGTCAACTTCTGACGTAGATTTATAGCTCATAAAAGAGTCCTTCAGTGATGAGAAAATGTTAGCGAAGTTTTTCATCGACCGGTGAATTCGAAGTAGTTTAAAGAAGTAGTCTGCATTCAGAAGTGCGCATCTCCAAAACCACGTCACGAACCTGGGCTGCCATTCGTCGTCGCTTCGTTTATCACCCCACTTGTCATCTTTTATTTAACAGCTCTCTATCACCTATCCCCCTCTACTACCCATTCTTCGTTTATAGCTCCACGCTTCGTCACATCTCATGTAGTTATTTTTGTACTATTTCTGTACAATCTATTATCAATTAACGCATATCCGTCTCCAATTCTTTCTTTGCATCTCTATAATTCATTAGCCGGGTGTCTCGTTCCTATTTCAACCTTACCGTATTCCTACTCTATGTTTATCACTCGTTTTCTGACGTCACCTCCCGCCTTCTACTTCTATCCGCCGGTATCTTTTCGTCATTCCCCAACTATGTGCCACCGCTGGCCTTTTCACGGGCTGTCGCCTTCTCGCGCGCGGGGAGAGAAGCGGGCGGTGGGCGCGTGATGGACTATCTGCCTCCCCACCATCACCACCACCACCAACCACAACCGTACACGCACACACCGCAGGGCAGCGGTCAGCTGGGGATATCGACCGCGCTGCCAGGAGCGACGTCCCACTAGTCCCCATCGCGTGCCCGCAGACTTCAAGTGCACAGTGTAGAGCGGTGCGGATTTAAGTACTCATCAACTACGATTCTCTGAAGCTTACGCGAAGAACGTAATCCAGAGTAAAAGTTAAAAATGTCGGCAGTGAAATAAAAAATGTCTTGCGTAGGATCGAAATGATAGATATTTAGCCACAAATTGATAGTACAGTCAAGAAGTCTCTTTATTTGTGTCATTTGTTAATGTCATCGAAAAATCCATCAGATTTTTCGAAAAAACAGCCTTGTTAAAGTAACAATAAGATCACGTGTTAAATTAATAATAATAATAATAATAATAATAATAATAATAATAATAATAATTTATTACCAACATAGTACTCTAGTGTTTTCTGGAAAGTAATGTTCGGGAACATAATTTCCAAAAAATCTTTAAAGAGATAAAATATACGAAATGTCATAGAAGTGAACATATGATTACATAAGGTTTTGTAAAAGAAATAATTTAAACATTGAATGAACGTACAAAAGCTAGATATTGAACATAGGAAGATATACTGCAGTCTTGTAAAAAGTTGTCCTGTATAATGTTTGAAATACTTCTGCCTGTAAAAAGATCGAAATAAATACATGTGCAAATGAAAAGGAATGTAAGAATTCTCGACATACAACGAAAAGAGGAAGGAAAGGACACAATTTATTTTATGTGTGGAATGTGCATTCCTAACTCTGATGTCATAGTTTGGGCAGCTCAAATTAATTGACCAAACATTTTGAACAAATTGGAGTGCCAAAAAAAGGAAATGGAATTCAAATACTCTTAAATGCTATTAAAATATCATTTGCCTGCTTACAATCATGAATCTTTCATGTAAACTGAATTTTATGAAACGGCTTTAAAATAATAAAAACCGTCAATAAAACGTAGGTGACCAAGCCTTTTCAGCTACTTTTCCTGCAGACCTCAGTAGGTTCATTTCCTATAAATTCACATTTACAACAAAATTTATTAGAATACAAACCGAGCAATTAGTCAGGAAATGAAAGTCTAAGTACGAAAGTCGTTATCATCGCCATTAAGTCCCCGATCTCTTAAGGAAATTTTATAAAACACACTACGAAAATTGACTGATTGATTGGTGATTCCGGGCACAGCAACTGTTGAGGTCACTAGTTTCGTAAATTTGGTGCACGTTTTTGCTCGTCAGATGTCGGAGATCTTTCCCGCTGGCTGGTGAGATCCGGCGCTGACATACTGTCGGCTAGCGGGGTATTCCTCAACCAGGTATCTTGACCAGCGGAACATCGCCCCAGCCGGGATCCCCACTCCTGACTGATCTCCCAAGATGTGTGGTAATGCAGTGCATGTAAGTATGTATGTAAGTAAGAAGGGGTGAGGATAGGACAAGGAAGGGGCAAGGATAGATCGCGCGAGGTCCGTGGCCCGTTTGTTAGAGGACTCCTCTGGCATTTGCCTGGTGTTGATCGGAGAAACCATGGAAAACTACTGATCAGAGCAGCTGACCACTAGAATTCTCCTCCAGACAGCGGCTGAATTCGACCTATATATTGTGACCATCCGTTTGCCGAAATCTCGAAACGGAGCATCAATATTCAAGAATAAGATGAGTCTGTTTGAAGCGCGCCAACGCGCATGAATACAATCCGAAAATGAAACTACGAACTATATCCGTAAGGGAGCGTCTCGGTAGAGTATGCGACACGAGAGTCGGGAGAAAGAAAGCTTTTTTCTGAAGTAACAGCTGGAGAGTGAGGACCTACTGATCACGAGAAGGCGGCACCTCGTACTGCTACGGACTTCAGGACTGCATCTACGATAAAAACTCTTCAAGACATTCGAGGAGGTAATTATCATATTACAACGCATTAAAACAATTCATCAGGAAAGGATGAAAGTATAAGTGACGCATTTAAAATCTTTGTAAGAGAGAGTGTGAATAGCATGAAACTAACGAGGCCATTCATTTCTTTTCTTTGCAGTTTTTTTATTTTTATATTTATTCTTCTTATACGATAGACTCAGTTGTCGTATTGTAGATTCTTTAAATATGGAATTAAAAGCTAGTTACATTCTATAAAAGAATACGAAAAGAGTATCAACGGAAAACGAGACGGAGGCCACATCGTGAGTTGAACAACGGTACTGGAAAGGGGCGACCGTGCGGTTCTGCAGAGGGCGGCTTTGCTCCCGACCGAGCTGCAAGGACAAGGACATCGAGCGACTGGAAGAGTCGACGCCGTAGATTTCTCACGCCGTGAAAAGACACAGTAAGGTCGTGCCAACTTGAACAATTTGTAGATATTAGAAGGAATAATTTGTTTCGGAAAGAAAGTATTAGTACAGGTTCTTTATACCGATATTCTGTGAAAAATAGAATCAATCTTTTCTTTCAAGTAAAACTTAGCTAATTGTAAAGTTGCAACTAGGAATTTACGACTGGAATGATTAGGCAAAGTTTTAAGTATTCTTTGAAATTGATTTAAATGAGAGAAAGGAAACAGTGTAGTTCATTATTGAGAGTGTAAGTTGTTTTTTTTTCAGCAGGACAAAATTCTTGTATATGTAAAGTGTTTTATGTTCATTGACTGTAACAACAATTTAATTAGAATATACTTAAGAAGTGGAAAGTGATTCGACTTGAGTTTCTGATTAAATGCATTCAATCCACAACGGCCCACATGACCCTGATCCCGCTATTCTAATTGTATTTTTTATTTTGCGCCACCTTGAAAACCCATTCTGAGCTAGCCGGCGGAGGGGTGGGTCGCAATATCTAGTGTCGAAAATCCTTCCACCATCGGGACCCGAACCTAGTACCTTCCGGTTAGAGACACTGCATTGATATCAGTTAATGCACTTAGCGACCTCTTCGGTTAGCACTATCACATCTAAAAACAATTAAATTTAATTTATTTCGTCACTCATCCAAACGCTGGAGAATATCTCCCTCATGAGGATATGTGAGAAAGTGAAATTGTTATTTTAAATATTTAAAAAATATTTTATAAAAATTTAGAATTCACTTATTTTAGATAAGGCGGTGGCTAATGGATTGTTATTAAGCATTCACATTCCCTAGTATACCTAGATAAAGAAATAATCTAAATCCATATTTCATCATGTGAAGTGTCCTGAAACTAACACAAGAAAAATATACCTTTTACAACATTATTTTATTAACCACTTCAACAATATTAAACCTACATACGGTACATTAAATCTACATACGGAGCAGACGATCATGATACATTACATTACAATCTCTTTTTCGTTTTTTATATTTTGATCTGTGTAATGTTTTTCCCTTCGAAGACTAATATCTCCGCGAAGACATACATCAAACCAAAACAGGGTAGATCTCACAAAATGTCCGATACGAGAAAGAATTCCAAAGCTAAACCAGAGGATGCTCGCACGCGGCCGAGATGATCCGATTGCAGGGCGAGTTGTTCGTCTGGAAACAGCCGTCGCGGAGAAGGTTTTGCGGCGAGAAGCAAAGAAGCGAGCGCGCCCCAGTTTCCGCGAACGAGCGCGGCGCAAGAGCGCTTTGGCACGCCGAGCGCGCGACGCCCCATGCACGACGCGCCCTGCCCTGCACTGCCTCGCACTGCCTTGCACGACGACAATTAGCCCGGCACGCACCGCGCCCCGCCAAAGGAAGGCGGGCGACGCGCCTCGAGCTCCTCACACGCGACGAAGCGGGCAAGGCAGAGCCGGCGCTAGACAGGAGCAAAGCCATCTAAAGCTAGCAGCGCCCCAAAACAATCTCAAACAAACTATTTCCATAATTAAGCTAATTATGGGCTCTATTCCGAGTTGTTTTTGGTTTCCCAAAACTGGGCGCTGCTAGCTTTAGACTAAATCTAGCAGCGCCCACTCACAAAATTCATCTAAAATTCGATCCGAAACTCTGAGATAATACAATAGTCTGATGTTTCATAATTTTTTTAATTAATTTGTAATTAGTTATTAATAGTCATTACTTTTAATGTACGACTCATTCCAATACATGTTTCAGATAATGTAAGTTACATTTACTATATGTATGTATCTATGAAATGGAAAAATGTATGGAACCAAATATGCAACTTTCAAATAGGTTTTACTGAAATTCTATTTATTATTTTATGTTTTAATAACACTGATTTTATTAAACACTAACTAAACACAATACCATTTTTTCAGAGTTTCTAGTTTATCGGGTAATTGCATTCTTTGACCATTAAATACTTTTACTTTAAACTATTATTTAAAATATATTCACAATTTTTCTCTAGCTTAAACGTATTTTTTTATTTGTTGAAATAAACAACTAATATAGTTTCTTGATACAATTTCTAATTTTAATTTCTGGGGGCGGGAGGGGGCTACGTTCAGCATTGGCCTGGGCCCAGAATTGTCCAGCTCTGGCACTGGAGCGACGCGGACTTGAAGGGACGACGTACGTGAGAGGAAAATGGGGTGGGACCGCCTGGGGTCTGGAGAAAATGCTGCAGAGCGAGTGTACTTGCAAAGGTGATCGTGGGGGTGATTGTGGAGGTGGTCCTGAAGTGGGTGTTGTGGGGAAGGACGACACGGAGTTAGTGGCAAGGTTCGCGGCGGAAAGAAGAAGACGGAAGAGAGAACATGAGTTGAAAAAAACGAGCTAAAAGGGAGAGAGGGGGAGAAGAGGGAAGATTGGGGAATGTGAGACGGGAAAGGACGATGAAGAATGGGAAATGAAGAGAAAAGAGGAATGTGAAAAACAAGTGAAAGAGAAATGAAATAGGTGGGTGGAAGATGAGAGAAAGGTGAGAAAGGGAGGAGAAAGCGAAGGGCGTAGGCTCGGTCGACAGGAGAGAGATGGACGAGTGGACGCGAGGGAGAAAGTGAAAAAAGAAAGAGAGCGAAGAGAGGAAGAGAGCGCGGCAATGCGAAGGGCGATGTTGGTGGGGGGAAGAAAGGGGGGGAGGGGCGAGTGCGAGGGGTGAATGACCGGACGAAAATGGTGAAACGCATCCACAGCGCTTGCGGAGGTTGTGACTCGGTGGAAGGAAAAGGGTGGTAGGGAACTCGAAAATAGGGATAGAGATGAATGACACTCACGTTTATCTGTCAGGCGGAAAGAGGCGATCGGTTAATCGATTCATTATTGATTCTGAGCGCATCAACGGCTAGGTTATTAGTCCCGTAAGTGTAGTGCACGTGAGTTGGCGTTGATCTTCCATCGTTGTCTGGCAAGAGCCAGCGCTGACCTACGTCGGCTTTTGGGGATTTTCCCCAACCAAGTATCTCTCACCAGCGGAGCGCTGCCCCAATCGGAACAAGCTCTAAGCCGCAATCTACCAACAAGCCCTAAGCTCCAGACAAGTGTGTTTGGTGTGATAGTTGGTGCATGTGAGTGTGTGTGTGTGTGTAAGGAAAGGGTGAGGATAGGACATGGGTGAGGAAGGAAAAATCGCGCGCGAACCGTGGCCAAACCACGGGAAACTACCGATCAGAGCAGTCGGCCGCTAGAATTCTCGTCCAGACAGCGGCTGAATTCAACCCTGCTCTCTAGACATTGTTGAAAATCCTGCCACATCATCAGGAATCAAACCTAAGACCTCCCGGTTAGAGGCATTGCAGGGACATCATTTGATGCTTTGAGCCGCATAATCCAGTAAAGAAGCGATCTGCCCAGCAATGCTCCTTGTATGACGTGCTCGTTTTCCACCGCAAATGTTAGACATGATGGACGTAATCGAATCGTGCAAGCTGCGAAGTACGACTACGCAGTGTCATAAGGTACAGTTAACTGAAAATGGCTATAAAGATCAGACTCGAGTAACCTTTTTGGTAAAAATGTATATTTTGGGAGAGCATTTTATTATGCTGACCATATTATATTATTACATTATATTATTATATAATATAAAATAATAATATTATTATATTATTGCATTATATTAAATGCAATTATAGGTGATTATATAAAGGTGATGCAATTATAGGTTATTCGCATTGAAGTTGCGAATACGAAATAAATAGGGCAAATTAGCATATAAGAAGAAAATACGTGCTTTCAATCACTTTCGTGAAATGCGACAACCAAAATTACGTAAGTCAATATTTTTTTAAATGATGTTGAAAATGTTCGGTGATTTGTAAAACTGAGTTTAGATTTTACATAAATAACAAGGTTATAAAATATTTAATATTAAATCAAAATCCTCCGCTGTTTCGTCACCATGCGTGACAACTATCCGAGTACTGGGCAGCAGATATTCTTAATGCGTAGGAAGTTTACGTACGCAAACTTTTAAAATATATGACAGTGAAGAGGTACGCACTATAGTCTGAAGCGTAAGCTACCACTAAGAGTACCAACTACGTGCCACAAGAGACACTTCTAACACATAATCGTTTCTCAGATGTGTGAGAGAGGTATGCATTTTCTTACGAGCAAGGTATTCGTAAATTACACGGTAGAGAAAGTATCATATATTCCTTTTAATTGTCATTTTGAGGAAGAGTAAAGAAGTAGCTCTATAAAACGTTGATTTCATGACGATTATACAATTATAAGGTAGATTCTCCAGACGTAGAGTTGTCCGGTCGTCTAGCAAACAAGAACAATTATTCAACCTGTTGTGTATTGTCGTTCGTTTCTTATCCTAGTCATCAATATTTTAAGCAATTTTTATAGATTATTGAAATACTACGCAAACTATCTAATACGAAATAAATTATAAATCAAAATAGCACTAAAATGTTAATAGTTAAAGTTTTCTGATTGAAGATTGAAAAGACATCTGTGCTCTTTTCTACGCGTGTTCAAAATATTAGAGTAACATATACATATTGCTCACGCAACTGATTTCAGGTCACTCCTCATAAAACGAGGAATCCTTA
Source organism: Teleogryllus oceanicus (assembly GCA_964035755.1). NCBI lineage: Eukaryota > Metazoa > Arthropoda > Insecta > Orthoptera > Gryllidae > Teleogryllus > Teleogryllus oceanicus. The sequence goes on from CAXIVR010000003.1 coordinate 40,359,802, forward strand.
TGACAAAGGTATTGATTAAAGTCACAATAAAATAAAACATCTTTTATTTTATTCAACCTCTTATCGTGTTCTGTACAAAGAAAAAATTGAGTGTGTTTATTTTTTTCACAAACCAGCTTCAGCTAAGTTTTTTATAGCAGCGTATCATCACATTCCTTAACAGTGGCGAGTCACATTTCTACAGAGGTAAGTTACTTTTCATTATATTGAAATCACTATTGAACGACTTTTATTTTTCGAAGTTTTCGTTTTGGGTGTCATGCGATACTACTTATAAAGATACAAATTTCAAGGAACAACAAACAATACATACAGGTTTACTGTGGATTACTATCCATTCATGCGAATTTTTTCAGACTTTCAGAATAATAAACTTATTTGAAATGTAGGATTCTCAAGAGCCTAGAGGTTCAATATTTCTTACTTTTTGCCACTGATATAACTAATTACTAATATTATTTTTTAGTGCAATGTCACCGAGTGCGTTTGAAATAATCAAGCGAATCCAAAATTATTTTAAAAAAGAACGAACGGCAATGACAAAACGTTTAAGCATCGCAAATATCAATATTTTCTTCTTTCAATCAATTTTCCTCTACTCAGTACTCTATTTGAAAAACGCAGAGTATAAAGAATCAGAAATTATTCCTCGACAGTCTTTGTAACATTTCCTCGCTCTGTAAAAATGTTTAGAAATATACTAGATAGAATATAATTTAGTTTATAGTAACAATAGTATCTAGGTTATATTTGCTATTTAGAGTAAGAAATGTACTTGTATTTAAGCGCAGTGAGTATGGTGCAGTGTAGTGTTAGGTTAGTGAAAAAGGGTGAATGGGCGGGCATGGAAAGTAGTTGTAGTGTATGAGGAGGTGGTGAAATGAAGTGAAGTGAAGTGACTGCAAGTTAAATGAAGTCAAGTGAAGAGCAAAATGACAATAATATTGTATCCAAAATTGATGCAATAGTTCTGTTGCTGTTTTTCGCACTTGCTTTTATTTCTTTTGCTTACTAACAGTTTGTTATACGAATTAATTATCGTATATCATTATTGTTTTGTTACTATTGTATTATCGTTGTATGATTATTTTTGTAGTATTGTTATTGTATTATTCTATTATTACTTTTATTATCAAATTCTGCTACCAGTTTTTGTAACTATTTGTGAAAGTGTATCTATCTGAATTGGAATTTATTTGTTTATCTACTCCGTCCATTCCCGATGTCGGGCTCAAATTTGCATTTGCTCTGAAGCTAACATTGAGCGTCAAACCCAAGACATTTCCCTCACTTCATTCTCACGTCGTCATACAAGGGAAACACGTCCTAATGACACTGACACACTCGTGAGACAATTTGTGAGAGTGAATATGCCCGTTTTTGCATACGTTGCACTTTGTGCATGCCGCGAAAGGGTAAGGCGACCTACATTTCACACTGGACTAACGAGCACGATTTTCAGCAAGAAATTGGTGACATCAGCTGTTCCAAGGAAGCAGCAAACGACCTGTCTCCACACGCAACAGAACGATGAGTCATGAAACCGGGACTCGAAATCGACCGCAACGGACTGACAGGACTGTCATAGTTTTCCGTTTCTAATTCAACGGGGACGGTTCGCTTTAAGTATAAATGAAGGATTAATTCAATGCAGATAAAATAGTTTTATGACCTATTTTGCGAATAAGTATTCTTTTATATTTAACAATGCTTTTGTTATGTTTAATTATAAAAATATTAATGAAAGAAGAAGAATATTTATTGTATTAAAGGTCATGAATTAGGATTTCTATTCCTGGCTGTGACAAAGCCAATGCGAAAACGTTTTGTATATGTCACAATATCATATTTATAGTAATAGTCCTATTAGTCTTCGAATGTCCTTGTCGAGAATTCATATGAACCCACAAAGGATTCGAGTTGCTGTATTAAAAAGAAGAAGACAATGAAAGAAGAAAGAAGGAAAAGAGAAGAAAAGAAAAATAAGGAAAAAAAGAAGGAAAGAAAGAAGTAACAACGAAGGACGCGGAAAGAATAACGAAGTTAACTGGCCAGCGTAAAAACAATGCCCGGTTGCACTGACGTGGAGGTGCGGCAGTCACGTGGCGGCGGCGGCGGCGGCGGCGCTGGCGGCGACGGTGGCGGTCAAGTGGCGACACAGCGCCCGTTCGTCGAGTGCCAAATCCCGCGCGCAAGCACTCACTAGAATCAACACGGCAGCCGCGGCGCGGAAGGTGCAACCAGGGGGGGGGGTCTCTTACGCATGGTACCCGACTACTGCCAATGAGCTTCAGAGACCAGTTTACGTCTCAATATTAGCAGGAATTTTAAATGCAGCCAGATAACAAAATTATCACATCGTTACAAGACATTGAAACATTTATGAAGCATTCCTTTTAAATATTGCATCTTGTACACCTTCATTGCGTTATTTTTGGTTGGTTACCGTTGAAAATTGTCACTTTGTACCGCTTTTAAAATGTTTCTCAACACTACTCGCAGTCCATGCAACATGGCGACCAGCGTCTAGATTGGCTTTTCAAACGAAGGGCCCGTGCTGTGGTCACGTGGTTTGTGACGCAAACTGGCGGTGATGAGCAGAACGAGCAAAATTCGGTGCGCCGGAGGAACTCACCAATGTATTTCCACCATGGCTGCGGCGTAGAGCCACCTCCTGAGAACACACTCGCCCAATACAATGCCTGTTCCTCCAGACGCCTCGCGTACATTCCGCGTACACCCCGCGTACATCCCGCGCACTTGGCTCAGGATTACTTGCGGGGCGATGAGTTTTGGTGCCAGTGGAGCATGGGATGCGTGAAGTGATAGACAACTGCAGCTTAAAACAAGAGGGTAACTACATTTTTGAGCCCTTCTGGACTCCCTTTTTCCAATAAATTTTTTTATTTTCAAATGACATATTTTACTTGTAAATAAATAAAACATAAGACCAGGGGAATGATATAACTTCAATGATACAATCGGTTTGATGCTGAACTATTTACATGTTGTCAGATGGTTAAGAGAGCCTTTTTCCCAAACGTGCTGTATCAATTCTCCAAATTGTCAGTTAAAAAAAGGGGGAAATCAAGAATTGATCATATTTACAGAAATAAAATGTGTAATTACGTAGGGTGCGGGGCTCCTTTCGAAACCATCAGCGAGACTACGGCTCCACTGCCCCCCACCCCCGCTCGTTCTCCCGCTTATGCACGCAATAGTCTGTTAATGTTGAGTGACACTTGCACGCTTCCGCCTTGTCCAGTTGTTTCTGGTAAATTATGGGATACCCGGAATGCAATAGCCTGCTTGATGTAGAGAGGTTTTTACAGTTTTCTGCCTATCGAATTCATCCCTTTAATCAGATTACATGCAGTGTTTTTATCATATTCCGATACAATTTCAAGCAATAGAATAAGAGATTCGTCTACATAATTTAAAAACAATTGTATGACTTACACCCGTAAATGAATATATTATTTGAGTGCTAAAATATTAATGAAACGCAAGTTTATGAATTATAATAGCAATAAAAACTTGATATATATTTAATGAAAAGAGCCTATATGTATTATTTTGACAATTCTATAGTATATTAGAGAACACTTGATAGCAATTTTTGACCTCTTAACTCAAGTACGAATCTGATCAATGGTCGGTTAAAGTAACGTGCAGAAAATTCCAAGCTGCAATATTTAAATGAACACAACTGGTCAAACTGAACTTCTGTGAAAAGATGCTTCTACAAATAGAGTTTAGAACTCTGACTCATGTGAAGCTCTGCTTTATTATTTTATTTATTGAAGAGGAGGTTGATGGTAAGCTTATAATCCTATTGTACTATTGTGTACAAAATAAACAAATACAAGATGCAAAACACATCATTGTTGTCTAGTTCTGAGAACAAAGTCTTATCGCATATCTGAATGAATCCGGGATTAAAAGCCTAAGAAGCTTAGTTGTGTTAAAGAATGACTACTTCTGTAGGATTGGCATGGTTTCATGACACGCGTCACAGTTTTGCGCATCACAATGTAATCCAGTAATACATACTTGAAGAGAATCCATTTGAATATTTTACTTCCAGATGAGTCATCATTCCAATATTATTTTGTATTTTTTTCACCCTTATTCACTTTGCAATGGTCATTGTCTTCTTTTTATTACGCAATTGCTTGAATGTTTAATAAAAACGAAATTTGTTAAGTAACTTTAGTAAGTTAAATAAATTAATTTTAAAAGTGTATTCAATGAGCCAAATACAACATTCTACCTTCTATTCGACATATCTTTCACATGATTTAGAGAAACCGTGATAAAATGTGATTTGATTGCATCAAGATAATTTGTAAAACAGCAAACTAATAATAATTTTAAGAAGACAGAACTTCCAACCAACTTCAGCACAGTCACATTATCAGTGCTATCATTTCTTACAACGAAGGTCAGAAATGACGAATACTCGTAATCATCTCTAAAATCTCGGTTTAAAATAGTTTCCTTTTGTTAGGAGTGACTGACAAATGGCAACCCGTCCTCTGCCCAACATCAATCAAACTCTTCAGCGCCACTTTGCTCGTGATGAGGGAGAGCAAGTGTGGAAATCCTCGCTCGATTACCTTGTTAAGCAAATACGATGCAACCAATGCCACGATTGTTATACAAATTAGTCGGTGCGTTAACACGGAGTAGCTACTTCTTCTCAAAGATAATCACCGTCGACGGAACATGCGCGCGCATCCGACCGTCCGCCCGACCACCCGTCCGATCCACCGACCCCCCGTCCAACCGACCGACGTCCATAAAACTAGACGAGCGTAAAGACGCTATTCCGCGCGCGTCGTAAACTACGCGGCTGTGGCAGCGGCGGCTGCTTATTCCGTTTCGCTCGCGCGGCAAGCCAACCGCGACGGCGCGGAGTAAGCGGGCGCCATGGACACACACACACACACACACACACACACACACACACACACACACACACACACACACACACACACACACACAGCAACGGGACGCCTTAGGCTAGCACTCTGTTCTATTATAGTAATTCAATGCAAATTGTGCATCAACTGATGACGCTGTAGTGCCTCTGACCCGGAGGTCTTAGGTTCGACTCCCGAAGTGGCAGGATTTTCGACACTAGCCTGTCTGCTAGGTCGAATTCAGTCGCTGTGTGGAGCAGAATTGTAGCGGTCAGCTGCTCTGATCGATAGTTTTCCGAGGTTTCTCCGATCAACACCAGGCGAATGCCACAGCAGTACAGTAACAAAGGGGTCGCGGAGCGCCCGCGATATTTCCTAAACTATCCTTGTCCTATCCTCACCCCTTACTTACACACACTTGCAGTAACTTACAGTAACACGCACTACATTACCACACATGCCGGAAGACCGGTCGGGAGCTTAGTGCTTGGCCCGGTTGGGGCGGTGCCCGTCTGGTGGGAGATACCTGGATCGGGTTAACCTCGTTACCAGACGGTAGGTCGACGCCGGATCTCGGTATCCAACAGAGGAAGATCACCGCCATCTCCCGAAGAAACAAATGCACTACACTTACGAGACCAATGACGTTAGTCGACGCCATCAGAATCACTGACAATCAATCAATCAATTTATGTCTTATTTTACATGTCCAGGCTCAGGGCAACAGACCTCGACCAATTACTTAGGGTAAAATTTGGAAAATCTCCATCTTACCTTGCAAAAGAATTATTGATTTCCTCGAAACGTATATACATATATTTTTCCTTCACATTTCATTTGCACACACATGTATTATTTTATTACTAACACTTACACAATTTCGTTTCTACACACGATCTATCTCGATCAGAAAACTGTAGAGACGGAGCAAAACCGCAGGTGCTTCGCATTCACGTCTTCAAAGAGTGGCTTGCGGCCGCCCCGCCAGTTGCGAGAGGCGCCGCGCCGCGCCGCGCGGGAGCTGACAAGCAGATCACGATCGATATCTCGATATCTCTCGGGTTGCGCACTCGAGCGCGACCTCCGCTGCTTCGGTGGCCCCGCGCGAGGCCGCCCGGCCGCGCCACATCGAGACGCGATGCGACGCGACGCCTGCCCGAACGCGACACCGTGGTGGAGGGGCAGCGACAAGATAAGCCACACCAGGCCACGGGAAGTCTCCGCTCTTCGTAAAGCTAATGTCTCGAGCTGGACGAAGTATTTTAAATAAGGGTTTGGTAAAAGTCCATATTCAAGACTTTATACTTAAGTCACAGACTTAAGTTACATTGTAAGAAGCGAGTCCATTTAATAACTCATTCATACACACTTCAATTTACAATAAACAAAAAATTGACCAATGTTCTTTTTTATGAACAAACAGCAAGAATATAGAAATCGTATGTAAGGCCTTAGGGCAGTCTTACGATAAAACATTAGTCCAAATCGTGATATTAATGTTATCAAATAACGTAAAATTCCTTGTGTCCGAGGTGGCTTACGTTGTTACTTCCCCCAAGCTCTTCATATGTGTTGTAATGGCATGGTCAAGTTTTAGGCTGGCGATGCCGAATGTTGGTGTACAAAAAATTTTTACAAACTCCAAAATCATGTAGAATTAAGTGAAAAATACGTAGAAACAAAATAGTATCTTGTTTAGTAGTAAAAATAATTAATATAGTTCAGAAAACAGGCAGTACATACTCGAGTCTTGAACTAAGAGATCTGTAGTCTTTGCACTTACTATTTTAAGACCATGAATAGTGGTTTTCATGAACATGCCACAATGTACTATCTCAACCGTCTCTGACTTTTCATTCTTTTCGTTTTAACCACAACATACCACAGTACATCCAATGAACTTTCACACTAATTAATATTAAAATTTATGTTTATATAAGTGGTGGAGTAATTTAAAAGCTGTTAATTTTCAGAAAATAGTTTTAGTAAAGTAAAATTTAGCGTGCTTTAACACACTGTGATACACAATTTTTCTTACTTGAAGCCAAAGTGAAGAATATTGACGTTACAATGAAGACAACTTTTGAAACCACCAGAACAAATGCCATGCATCAAAAGTCGCAATTCACTCGTGACCAAAGAATACGATTTCAGTGGCAGTGGCTGAAGATTTATATTATCTCATTACTTTTTCTCACACTATCAGCACGAGTGAACGAGGAAATATGCTCTTCAGTCCTGCGGTATCGTATGTGATACCTTCGGCTTTTTTTTTCTACGCGATCTAACCTGCAGATGCTTAGCCCGTTTGTGAAATGCAGCTCCAACATTCACCTGGAAGTGTTGATGGAAACCACGGAAACGATTAATGAACAGTCAATCAACTAACTCGCTTAATTTCGACATATCGACCAATTTTCTGACCTACCCAAGATCAAACCCACGACTTGGCCAGTCACCAATACACACCAATACACTCCACCCCTAAATGTGGCTCAGGGAATCACCTGATGTCACTGCAGTGCCTCTAAGAGGGAGGTCTTCGACTTTGGCTCCCGATGGTGGTAGGATTTCAGACACTACTTTTCAGTAGACGAATTAGCCCTTGCCTGGAGGAGAATTCTAGCGGCCGTCGGCTCCAGTCAGTAGTTTCCGTGGTTTCTTCAAACAACACTAGGTGAGTGCCGGAGCATTATCGTAACAAACGGACCGCGCGTGATATTTCCCTCCTCTTCCATGTCCTTTCCTCATCCCTCACTTACATGCACTACCCCTACCACACATGTCAGGATACCAGTTGGGAGCTTAGAGCGTGTCCTGGCTGGAGCAATGCCTCGCGAGAGATACCTGGTTGGGGTCGAAGATACCTGTTTGGGGAAACACCCTGTAAGCCATTGGTCGACGACGGATCTCACCATCCAGCGGGGGAAAATCACGGCCACCTCTACTTAAAACCATGCACTGTGCTTATGGAACTAATGACCTCAGCAGTTGTCGCGCCGGGAATCAGTAACCAATCAATCAATCAATCAATCCACTCCACCTCAATGCGCTGCCTTTGAGCTCGCCGTTACCGTGCCAGCATGTATCTTATGAAGGCTTTGAGTAGGTAAGAAGATAAACCTCTTCAGCCACAAAATGCTTTCTGCTATTCGCAAATGTCGAATCGAAATATTCGAAATATTTTCGATTTTGGCCGAAGCGTGTTGCAACTTGTTATTGGCCCAATGCCTTCATAAATAAGCACAAGTCACAGTTATAAGATAAATCTCATTTATCATCGCAGTCGAGATATTAACATTGACAACTAATGGGAGGCTTGTTGTCTCTGGAGCCCATCATATGCAATGCAAGCGACTGCAGGCGCGCTCTTTTCCTGTTGCAACCTCTCCCATCGAACAACATTACGCACATGACAGGCGTGAAAAGTCAATTCATACTCATAAAATTATCCTCGACACAAACGAACACAAGAAAACAAAGAAAACGTATTCCATTAAAAGACGATGCAATTTTACAATTCTAAAAGTATAATAAATGTACTTTCTACATATTAAATAAATTCTAAATTCAAAAAAACAATTAATACTCTTAAAATATGTTTAATACATACCACGTTAGAAGAAAAGTAGGGGAGTAAACGTGAAAGTTCAGCTAATTTAAACTGAGTGCACTCGAAATTTGAATATTTTCGAAAGCGATTTCCCGCAAAAAAAAACTCTTCAAGCCTGGCGTCCACGTTTCTTTGAAACTATTAAAAAGAATTAAGCGAACAGTACTTAGTACTTATACTCAGATGATTCGTAGATGCATATTTTGGTTGCATGACGCTTACTTCTAAGACTCAAAGCCATCGCCCACGTCTCTTCTTGTACCATACCGCAACGTTACGCACACCTCGAGAGTGAAATGTCAATATGTTATACAGATTAAATAAATTCTAAAATCAAAAGCAATTAAAACTATTAAAACATCTTTAATACATACCTCGTTAGAAGAAAATTAAATAGGAGGAAGCGTGAAAGTTCAGCTAATTTAAATATAATGCATAGACATTTGAATTTTTTGAAAGCGGTTTCCCGCAAAAATACTCAAGAGTTGTCTGGCGTCCACGTTTCTTTGAAACTATTAAAAAGAATTAAGAGAACAGCACTTAGTACTTATACTCAGATGATTTGCAGATGCATATTTTGGTTGCATGACGTTTACTTCTAAGACTCAACGCCATCGCTGCGGGCGCCAGCGCCCACGTTTCTTATTGTGCCTTTGCGCACCGAACAACGTTACGCACGCCTCGGGAGTGAAATGTCAATTTCACGGGGATTACGCGTCCAATGAGGCTGTCATCAAAGAGTTGCTATTCAAAGACGTTAACGCGAAGGCGGTGCGGAACGAGGCTTTCGAAGTTTGAGTAGCGCAGTTGCAAAGCACATCGTTCGCTGGGCGCCATAACGAGGATAAAACGAACGTTCATGAAATGTATCGTATTCAGTGCTTTCGATTAGTTGCTTTTCGATTCTTCTCATACACAGAATGCCATAACCAGTCAGTGTATGCTTCTCTAACGTGATTGAATTAATTTTTTCCCTGAGAATGGAAGGCCTTTGAATGTGGCCTTCGTTTAATGGAATACCAATTGTGTCACGAAATGATCAGGAAGGAGGTAATACGATTCATAAGCATCAAAGAGATTACATGAAATGGACCCGCTCAGGTGTAAGGGTAGTGCTATTCGGGGTGTCCGTTATAGAATTCGTGTCTTTTGTGTCATTAAAAAAACATATTTTCATGGTTTGTTGCATAGTAGCATTGATGAATAACTAAATTTCTCACGATATGTTAGCAAAGATTCCTTTGAAGTTCAATGCTAATTTGTATAGCTCAGCACGATCAAAATCGAAAAACTATTGTCCAATCCACCATATTTGCCCAATTTAAAATGTATTGTGATAGTATTTTTGGTATTTCAGTTTTCAATACAAACAAATTAAACATACAAAAAATATAAATTTGTTCTTTCCTTGAAAATTGAAGTTAAAATAAATTTCAATTTTGTATATAATATCCACTAGCCAACATTAAGATAATCATTCAATCAATAAAGTGTACGTTACAAACTAGGGAAGACTGAAAGAAAGTAAATTAAAACCAAACGTTCATTAACTGTTGTAATACATTGGTGACTGCTCTACTAATCACAAGAATTAATTTGTCAGATTCAGATACTTTAGGAGAAAAGGTGAATAACAATATTATACATACACCGATATTTTTTAAAACATTTCTTAAACACCATAGTGTTTGATTTAGATTGAAATGTTTTGGTGTCGTTTATGAATGTCTCATTAATGAACTTGGAAGGATAGATCGAGAATATAGTGAAATACAATTAAAACGAAAATCCGAGAATGAAAATATTATATAGCTAATAGTAGTTACTGTAGTCAGTGTTATTTTAATTTACTGAATTATAATACAACATACTCAAGACGTTTTTGATATTGTTTTCTGATCCCTATAATGGTTCAATTAAGTTAGAATTAGGATTAGTTTCCATGGCATTTCATGTTCTATTAATTCTTGTAAGAACTTGACACCGTGGTGGCATTTTTAGTCCTCATTGACGCTTACAAATTCGCTTGATTTTGATTTGGTATAAATTTAAACTTAAGTGACCAAAAACACAAAAAAAATCGAAATAATAGTGCGCATCACACTGCCCGATAATACGTTTATCTATGAATTCTTTCACGTTTACTATATTTCAACTGCTAAATACCAACAATAAGCGTAGGTTTTAAAACATGAATGTACTGTGGGCGATCCCATCCCTCTAGGTTTCTCGCACAGGCGCTCCTCTCCCCAGCTCATATAACTCTTGAATCGTACAATTCATTTCAATAAAAAATAAGTAATAAAGCAATAACATTTTATGTAGCAGATATCTATGGAAAAAATGAAGTAAAATCAGAATATTCACGTTGTTTACTCTCTTCTTAGACGATAAAACAGCTCTGTTCCCGTCACCGACTTTGTCGTACAGTTCCTTCGAATCATCGCGGCCCATGGCCCATTAGACGACGCCGACGCAGCGCAGCTCGCATGATGGACGCGCGGCCGACGCGCGCTGTTATGACCCAAATATCCCTCGCGGGAGAAGCGGCGCAAAAAATACACGCGCACATTCACCCATTTCAATCACCTGTTCGGAACGCCGAGACCAGTTTTTCAAGCGCCTCCACCGTCACCTCCTCCACCGCCGCTGCGCGAGCACGCCGCTGGCGTTGGGCCAACTGGGACGACGCCGCGCCGTCGATACCCGCGCGCGTCGCGGCGCAGCGCGCGCAGGTACGCGGCCCGGGGGCGGTCTGCGCGGCGGCGGGGGGAGAGAGGCGTCTGCGCGAGAAGCCTATAGGAACGGGATCGCCCACAGTACTATCATGTTTTAAAACTCGGTGTTAATAATGCAGAGCTACAAAAATAACGATGCTTTTAAACTTCAGTGTTTTAATAGTTCTTTATGCACTAAGGGTTATAAGGGTTCTAGTGTATGAGTGGCGACATAACGGCCGAGAGTTTTTTGTCACCCGATATCATTACAGTTGACGCCCGTGATACATACATAATTTTATTTTTTAACTAATTTTATTGATTGAGATTTACTTACTTACTAATTAAGTATATGTTAATTTGACTTCGTTTGTCTTTTCTTATTTCCCTCTCATATTTCCCTTTCATAATTCCCTCTATAAAATAGCATGTAGCATCATTCAACTGTGTTCATATTTCCCTCGTAACCACGATCCTTTCGATCCAGGTAAGTTATGCAATGTCATGGAATTCCGTATCGAAGGCTATAACGTATCAGAAAAGTTAAATTGTTTTAGAAAACTAACATTAATAGTTGTACAGGGGGATTTGATTTGGTATTTCGTTAATTTATAATTGGAATTAAATTGATAAATTGAGAATGATAATGATGATGAGGTGGATAATGATGGAGAAATGGTTGAATGACAGGCAAAGGAAACGGGAGAACCCCGAAAAAAAGTGCTGAGAACTCACAATTTCCACATGCATTCGCCGGGTTTTCGAACCTGGGAGTAGAGTTTTCATCTTGGTTTTCCGACAATGGATTTCAGCAGCGATGATGTAGAAAGGAACGAGAAGTTGGCTATTTCCTCTGGGTATTAGGGTACAAATCCCGGTCGGTGCAGAGTTCTCGGTGGACAAAACGGGTTAGCACATATTCTCAGGTTCTCCCGTTTCCTCTTCAAATCACTATAGCCTTATTCCATTCTCAATATCAACATCGCCATTATGAAGTTCTACACATCAATGTTATTCATCATTACATTTAGGATTTCAAGTGACGTGACGCGAAGTGGGGCGGAGTGGGAAGTTTGTTTCGCGTTATTAGGGTGTAAATCCTAGCTGACCGATTAGGAATTCTTGGTGTGTAATGCTAGTTAGCAACAGAGTTTCATTGAATTTTCTCTTTTCTCCTCCGTATCATTCTACCATAGTTCATTTTCATTCCTTCACGAGTACCATTCCATTAGTATTTAATGCATATTCTGATTATCGGCTGCTAAGACTCTGATGCCATTATCAGCTACTAAGTCTCAATTCCATTAATGGAACACACTGACTCATGTCCTGAAATTATTTATTATTAAATTATTAATTAGAAAAAGTAATTTTCTACATGAAGGAGCAAGAGGTAACTTTTTTGGGGGTAAGGGTCTCACAATGAGAGTTTACTGTCGAAAATCGCGTCTATTCGCTGCATTTCGGCGTTTAATTGACAATGAGTTCAAAAATTGTCATAATAGACTTCAATTGGTTTTTATTCTTCCGATTTTTAGCTTAACAGTCTGTTTTGCAGATTATTTTTCTGCTATATTTTCAATCCATAAAATAATAATTTAGGTGCATTTCCTCTTAAATATTAATATAGTTGTTTAAATTACGACTTACTCGTAATAAACAACGGGAAACCTCTTTTGAAATAACTTTCATTGAAAATTGTCACAAATTATGCACATCTAATGCATCAGATATAATTGCTGCTTTACGAAATAAACATACACCAAAATTTAACGTCTCTTATATTTCAATGTTTACTCCTGTTTTTTACATTCTCGCTATGAAGTAGATAGAAAGCTATGTAATGCACCGCGAAAAACTCCAAATTTTCGGCAAAAAGACTCTTATTACCGGGCCGTGGTAAACAAAAAGTGGACAAATCCAGTTGCTAAATGTATGAAAAAATTCTCTTACTCGTGGTGTAGTCAGAATCCATATTTTATGAGTCCTTGACCGCGAAAAATCGATTTACGGCAAAACATCCGTCGGTTTCTCTGTCCTTCTGTGAACAATGCTAGCGACTCAACAGTTCCACCGATTTTCTCCAAAATTGATATTCCTGAATCGATGTGGCATATGTCGCCGTCTCTTGAATTTCAAACCGATATTTTAATTCTTAGGGGTGCGTTGCATTAGCCCCTGAGGCATTTTCAAAATAATGACTCCATCGTTTTTGAATAAATTTTGTTATTGAATAGTGTGAAGGTCTTTTAAGAGAACGGTGCAGATCTCATGTTTATTGAAAACATTAATTTTTCGAAAATTGCAAAAGTTCAAACTTTTTTCGGAGTCTTCCAACAACTAATATATTAAAGACAGATATTTTTCCCTTAATGAAGAACGTTCCTTAAAGATTATTTTGAAATATGGTCAGGTACAACTTTTCGAAAATTGAGTACTTTACGCGTAATTTTTCGTGAAAATACAGGCGAGAAAGTACGTGCTGTGTAGCACCAGTAAATTGAACACATGATAGTGCTAATATTGTAAACAAAAAAAATAAAAGTTTGTTAACCTTCCGTTAAATTGATAAAGTTATGTCTTAATGTTTCTCATGTATCACCCTGTTTAGAGGTGATGTGATTGCCACTAATGAAATCAGACATGCCAAGATCCATTTAAAATTTGAAAAGCAGAATAACCGTTTTTCCAATTTTTTTTTCAAGACAGGAAACAATTAGCCGTTGCATTTCAAATAAAATAATTTAATGGAATCATTTAACAAAGGTGTTTTGTTTGTGTTTATGAGAAACGTCAAAAAGAAAATTATCAACCATTACCAGAAGCTTTGACAACGTTAACGATAAACGACCACGTGAAATGAAGGTAGAAAGCGTGAGTTGCGTCAACATTCTTTCAAAATCACGGTCGACTTTTTCTTGAGGAAGAGGTTCGGTTTCTTTCTTAAATAGGAACGGCTCCAACACTTCGTCCAATACGCAGTTCTTTGAACTAAATAAAAATCTAACGATAAAGACTGGTTTTCGTTTAAACCGGATGAAAGTTTTATACAGGTTTCGCTGGATCCCACTACAGGAAGAGCAAAGAGAAGAAGTAGACGTAAATGTTTGGTATACTTCGCTACAAATGAAGTTATTTGTTTCACTTCTCGTTCGTATCTAAGGTAATAACTTGGCGCTTCCCTTCAACCGGTGCCTATTACAGCTGAAGGAGAGACGAGCAACAATAACTCCAACCTCTTAATCACACGCAGGATCGTTAAAAGGCCTCCTGACTCGCTCTCGCGCGAGGGCGAGAAAAAGCTCTGCAGCCCCGAGCACAGTGGCGTCACCTGCAGCGGAAACATATGGCTCTTCGATCTATTAAGGTTCACACGTTAGTGCAACGAATCGCTGAACTAAATTTCATTTCAGACGAACTCTGTATTTTTGCCATTTTAAGAAATATGTCCATTTCACATTTTTAGAACTTTTTGACTGTTTATGCTATTTAAAATGCTTTTTACTATTTTTTTAATAATTGCTTTTATTGTAATGGTATAGACGATATAAAGTATCCTTTTTGGTGCCTAAGGCATATGCAAGAAGAAAATATTAATGAGTGCACAAAAAAACATGTCTGCAAGTCACCAGATGTACTACGAATGCTAAATCTATTCACGTTTAGATTGGTGCTACGTTCAAGTTTAATGCCATTTAACTGCTTTACATCCTGTGACAAATCAGATTTATGTATGTTTACTGTGAATATTTAATGTACGCTGAATAGGTAATTTGTGCTAACCTTAATCTTACCAGAATTTGAAATAAAAGAAACTACGATCGCCACATTTAATAATATATAACATTATTTTGTTTAGGCTTTATTTTGTTACAATACACCACATTCTAGCAACAATGTGAGAATCGGCAAACATAAAATACGCATTATTTCACATTTGCCTATTACCAAATTAGTAATAAAAGTTTGTGATATGCAGGAATAGTTGTAACAGTATTGCCGACCTGTAACAATCTTAGTGTAACTGTGCGTTTAGCAAGATTGCAGTTTAAAACTTTCTTGTGTGTTAATCGTTTACTTTCACGAAAATAAAATACTTAAAAACATTGCCACAGTAATTAAATGATTATAATATTATTGAAGTGCAGTTAGTGGGAAACACAGTGGCATGTTCGTGTCCTCCACATTAAACATGTAGTATTAACTACTGACTTCACATTTTTAAAAGATTTGACCATCCTTTAAAAAGGATAATTTCACTCCAATATAATGAATTGAAAATTCCACTCACTGCATTACTCGAGCAATTTTTTTACTGCATATCAGTCCGAATGCTGAGCACATTATCAATCGACAACAATCTTATTTCAAAATCATTCTAATGAAATGATTATTCTTTGAAAATGTTCAACATTTATATAAATAAAAGTTTAATGTCTCTCTGTGATTTCAAAATAACTGCCTTTTTATACTCTCATGTACTTATTGAGATTATACAAAAACTTTTTTACTTTTGTCCGTCTGGGGGTAATACCTGAAACGGTTGAACCAATTTCGATGCAGTTTTTAGTGGAATAATGCTTTGTCGAGCATAACATAGGCTACGTTTTTTTCAAAATATTATCCCTTACATAATAAGGAATGTTTCTTTGTTCGTTGTTCATCCAAATTAATAGCTTCATTCCAATATTAATAAAATGTTGTAAATGTGATTTTCAAAACATTAAAAATTACTATCTTCTTGAGATTTGACCTCGTGTATCCCTTTCCAACTCATCAACAGTAAATTTAGTGAGCACTGTTTCATGTTTTCGCAAACACCTCGAAGACGTTAAGGAAATTCACCAAAATGAATAAAATATTTTTTAAATCTTAAGGAGCCTTACGATGTTTAATTCCAAAAGTTAATTTTTGTAACACTATTAACACGTTTATCGGACTAAATTGTGACCACATGAAAATAAATTTTAAAAAGTATGAATGGATGGAAAACTAGGTGAATTACATAGTTGAACTTATGATGAGGGAAGATACCTGGAGGGTTATCGCAGTGAACCCCAGTGAATTAATACGTAATTTCCAGGAAATTATCAAATGATCAATGGTACGGAGGATTCCTCAGAGGTGGTACGTGTGTCTATGCTACAAACTCGAAGTGAAAACGTTCATGACCTATGGGGATTCCACAATCCACAATCTAAATCCTCAATCAAAATCCACAATGAAAACGCGAACGCGGAGCTGGCGCGGTGGCAGCCACCTGCTCTATTTCGTCCCGTTGCAATCCCCATTCATCAGAAATGAATCCCTCACGAGTTCGTGGCGAGCGAAACGCCGCTTCTGCACACGCTGCCTCCCGCACCGCCGGCGAATGGAGCTGTGCACCTTGACACGCTGCGGCGGCGGGGCGAAGAATAATGCGAGAGCAAACGGAGCGGGGGGCGATCGCCCGGGGCGGCTGCCGGGCACAACGGGCGATCTCCCGCGGCTGGGGCCCTCGCGGGCGGTGGCCGCGCGAATGAAACACACTGGACCACTCTGATTGGCTGAAACGGCTCAGGGTATCCACTGATAACACCGCAATGCCTCTGACCGGGAGGTTCTAAGGCCCGAGACCCGACAGGAGCGGGATTTTCGACATTAGCTTGTCAGCTAGGTCGAGTTCAGCCACTGTCTGGAGCAGAATTCTAGCGGCCTACTGCTTTCATCGATAGTTTTGCGTGGTTTCTCCTATCACTGTCCGTGGAATGCCGGGGCACAACGAATGCCAGAGCTAACAAACGGGCCACGGATTGCGCACAATCTTTCCTTTCTCTTCCTTGTCTTATCATCACCCCTTACTTACACACACTTACATGCACTACACTACCACACATGGTGAGATATCAGTTCAGGTGACAGAGCTTGTCCTGACTGGGGTGATGCCTCGCTGGAGGGAGAATTTCGAAGCCCGGAAGCTGATGTGTAGTTCAGCGCCGGATCTCACTATCCAGCGAAGAAAGAATACCGACACTGCCTGCGATAAAACGTGCATTACACTTACTGTATTAATGATCATAGTCGTTGACACGCTCGGAAACAGGAAATTATCACTAATGGCCTGCTCTGGACCATACTCCCACTAGGAATGTTGCGCCGCGCTGCCAGGTTCTTGTGCCCCCGCTCGAAGCCGCGATAGCGTGACGTAAGGACTCGCTGTTGTTCGTAGTCTGGTCCGTGATGATTCCGACAGCACTCATCAAGCCCTTTATTGGTGAATTGCATCATCATAAACTGGATTTTCGGCACCTCAGATGGAGTGTCCAGCGGGAGCATTGGGGTTCGTGAAAGACAAGTTGATCAGCTTTAAATACGAACGAATAAAATAAATAGAGCACGAATCGTTAAAACTATTCCTGATATGAACGTGAACAGCGCAAAATCCTCACTGAACGAAACAGTCCAGAATTATCCGAATAGTTATTTGGCAAATGAGAATAAATTGTGACTTTCGCAATTACTAAGATAACTTCACAATGTTTGTAATAGTGCTTCAGATACTGAATGTAACTCATTAATTATCGAATCTTTGTTTTTGTTGCCGAATATCTCAAACATAAACTTTGGGTTTAAGACTAATGTATCATTAATAGTTAACGTAGCTCATGAGATCTTCAGATAATCAGTGCTGAAAATATGACTGTCGCGATATTCAAAGATTGTAGATTCACAACATGAAACCACAAACAGTTTATCCTCAATCTCTGTCACAGAGTAAACCTTCCAAACTTCTCGCCAAACAGCAGTTCTGCGAACAGGTGAACTACGCTCTCATGCCACGCAAGGTGATAATTGACACTTTCGAACAGCCCACTAATTCTACTTATCCGGTTTCCTCATTCCTAATTTCACACTCTCTCCCGCACAGTAATTTCCAGCAGAACGCGTGCCCATGGCACCACTCGTTTCTTGAAATCGGCCTCTGGGCGAAGTGGGCGGTCCTCCCAACGTATCCGCGGCGACGTCGCGCGCGGACTTACGTAACGGAAGGCCAAACTTCGGCGAATTCCCTCCCAGAGGCCAAACATTCGATGGCGCCTTGTCGGCCAGGAGGCCTCCGCCGGGAACTTTCACGCAGAGTGTTTGTTAGCGATGCTACATACTGATGAATCAATGGGTTTTTATCCTGATTCGAAGGAAAATAACTCATTGTTCTATTTAGTAGCGAGGCATACGTCTGAGAGTACTATGACCATCGAAATATTGAGTCGATGCTTACAAGGATTGAGAAATGATACCACAAAATAATCTTGAAATACGCACATATTTTAATGTACGAAAATGCTTAACTCCGAGCAAACAATACGTACCTAATTAAAATTTGAGAAGTGGACACAGATGACATGAGGTAGTGACTCGAACACAGGTAACGTCAAGTTGAGTCTTTTATTTAATAATGAACGTTCAAACATTCAAGAATACAAAGTGACTCCACCTTCCTTACATGAACAAGAATTCAACAATTACGACTTTTTTCTACTTTTAAATCCAAACATTTGATGAGAAATGTATCAAGCGTTGGTCGAATAATATTTCCAGTTTCACATTGACTCGGAGTGTAATGTTCGTCAGAAGAAGTTAAAATTTGTGTTACTAATCTACACCACACAAAGTTCCCGCAACAGCGTAAGCCCACATCGCAATCGTTTGTACTGTCGATAACTAATTCAGCTGCAGTTCTATTGCTCAGCTGTTCTATTCAGCTGCAGTTCACCAAACGTCGTTGTCCGTTCGCCTCTCTTGAACTAATTTAAATGAAAAAAGACTTTTAGTTAAACACAAATCAAATTTATTATTCGTGAATTCACGGAACTACAATCAATCAGCAAATATTACTTTCTTTACTTTCATGGATATTTTGTTCCTTACTTTTAGTACGGAACTCATTAATTACGGAAGTTGCTTCCCAAGGTTTCGCTAAATTTCCAATATCCTGAAGTCTCACTAGTATTGGTTATTAAAACCAGAATGCCACCTTAATATTCCCGGCTATATTCGGGCGTGCTTTCTCTACAGAACTCTATCCAGTCTTTTTCAACTAGAACCTCCTTCATAGTAACTGACGCTATATCCCTAAATTATTCTTTGTTACGAGTTCATACAACTCGTAAAAATATTTTGTTGTTAACTCATAACAAAAATATATTTTCATAGCGTAACGATTTGTAAGCGGTCTTTATCATGTTTTAGTTTCAGAAAGATTCCTACTGCTTCCTTTATCAGAGTGTTGATATCCATTGACTATTTCTCATCATCACCAGAGTGTCTTGAGCGAGCATTCGCATGACGCCTTTCCGCATGTAAGCCCCGCCCCAGGAATCTCCTTGAGTGTTTACAGCAGCGCCGAGAGGCAGTGAGCGAGGCCGCACGGTTATCTCGTAAACACGGCGCGCTTTCGCAGCAGGTGCCAGACACATTTCTCGCCTCCGTACGAAAACTCAAAGAACCACTGGGCTATATCTCATGCTCGAGTGACTAAGAAGGATGGCCCTTCTTGATAGTCTTCATTATACTTAATGTATACAATGCGCGCCTATGAGAAATGGTTGAAACCAACAACGTATTTAGCAAGTAAAAACGCGTCGGGCCGACATGGGAGGCCGTGGTGGCTGACGTGCGATTCACTTCAAAACATCTTCGCAAATGGTGAATTTCGAATAATCAACATGTTTTATCCCTTATCGTACTTGCAATCTATTGTGAAAACATGTCCATGTTTCTCCTGTTTTCAGTGATTTCGAAATCACCAATGTATAATCCTGCTCGAAAAAACATAAAAGTATAAAAACCTCTATTGAAATATTTATTAATAAATTTAACCAAAGTTTATTTGTGATATCGGTCGTGTCTCGCTCAATAGTTTTCGTGATACCACTTTCTTATAAGAAAAAAAATTATAAGAAAAAATATAATTGAGAAGCACTCATATCTCATCTGCTGAAACAACTTACTGGTTTCGATTGCTTTTAACGGTCGGCGGCTCCGCCGTTAATAGGGTTTTCGTTTTCTGGTTGGGTTATGTAATATAAAAAATAGAATTACGATGAATTCGTTGACGATTGAACAGAGAAATACAAATGAAGTGATTAAAATAATTGGTAATTATTCTCTGAAAATACATGAAGTATATTTCCATTTGCATAATTATTTCGCATGCTAATTCCTCGCAATTCTTAGAATAAAGCTAGGTATTCTATATTACCGCGAGAATAGTATTGTTGTAATATGTGAACGCTTTGTAATAAAAGCCTCTGCGAATAGAAATCCAACTGCTTCACGCCCTCCTTTGTTGGAAATGGGCGTTGCAGGAAAAGAAAGATTGAGGACTATCAAGGAGGAACTCCGTAAAATTGCCAGTCATGGGCGATGAAAACATTTCGTGACAGCGTATTAAGTGTTATACGACTAGGTTTTCAATGTTGTCCGGCAACTTCGAATTAAATGTCACCAAATAATCGCATTACGTTGATTTATAAGTAAATCCTTTCTAGAAGTGGTAATTTTCCGCATGTTTTAAATGTTAAGAAAATGAATTACAGTCTTAGAAATTTTAAAAGAAAAATGCTTCTTTCATGTTCTCAGAAATTGTGTGATTCTGGGAGAAATTACTGTGACTTTTCGCATTGCAATTATGTTTTCGCTTTTGAAGCATAATGAGGTAGAAAATTCACCGCTTCTTTGCCTGCCGTTTCTTAGAACCCTATCACACGACTACCAAATTTCACAGCTGCCACCCTCTAAATGGCTACACTTGTTCACGGTGTCGCACTTGCAAACAAGCCACAAGAAAGTGAGGTTATGAAGATACCACAGAGCGGAAAATTATTCGTGGCACGGATCCGTTGGTTTTATTTAATGACCTGAGACGTCATTACCTGAAGCCAAACCTCTTTTAGAACCACTAAAGCATGTTCCGATTCCTCGGATACTGCAGTAAAAAGTCACCACTTGAAGAGGTAGCGACCACTGAGTCACATCAACGATCTGTAACGCATACTGAAGTTCTGAATGATAATGTACCGTACATGAGAGGAACCTGTTGCGACGTTGTTAATGTAGTCAAATTGGATGTTATTCTAAACATTTCACTCAAGCAGGTTACAATTGAAAAGAACGCAAAGCACAATAATTTGGTATTACCGTCACATTATACTATTATATTTGTTTCTTGCCTGTTCAATATAGTTTCAAAAGTTTTCCTGAAAATCACTTCACAAACAGAGTCAGTTAAATCAGAACTAGTTGGAAAGAAACTTCCTTCAATAATTTGAATTTTTGTACATATGAAAGTTCATTTTCAACTCAATTTTGTCGACAATTTTTACTACACGATTATCTCTCACACAAAGAAATATGTGTACTTTGAAAATTAGAAAACAATACTACAATATAAAACTAATGCCGGAAGCCGTTCATTGCAATTCGAGAGCAATCAATCTAATTCAATACCTGCTTTATAAATTACACAACTATTCTACTATGAACGATACAATTCTCAGGTAAACAATGTAGATGTGATACACACAATTGGTTTCATCTCTATTAATTTATAACAAAAATACGTTCTCAAAGTCATCTGTTTTACTAAAAATTTAAATCATATTATTGATACTGCTTATTATCGTCCGAATTGCTACAACATTCAAATTGTAATCAAAAGAATATTATATTTGCCACAATCGTGCAAAGTGTGTACTTAGTCTCAGGATTTTGTTATTATAACAACAGATGTTTCAACCTACCATGTACAGAAAAACGCTTTACCTCGTGAGTTTTGTCTTAAAGAAAGCTCTCTCGTACGGTAATGTATCATCATAATATCACAAGCATATTATGTATATGTAATACGAATATTCAGTTGCATATGTAATATCAGTTTATATTAAAAAAAGAACATTGGATTCAAGTAAATTTCACTCATATTCCTCGGTCACTTACTTTATCATCATCCTTTTTCCCACAAATACCCTCCCTTCACTCACGAGCAATAAATGCAAACCTCCCATATCGAGTTATAAATATGAAAGTTTAAAAATACTTAAGGGCTGTACAGATACTCTCATTTACCTAAAGTTGACCAAATAAATTCATGGTTCTACATGCACTGTACCCTTCAAAACCACCGAAAGACGAAAGTCGAATGAGAAGAAAATAAATTTGAAAACTAACGGAGCTAAAATAGCATGTACTTTCACATGCTGGTATTTCCACGCAAACATACAAGAAAAGTAATCACATCGTCCAAATACGAGTATTATACATGATTTATTTCAAAGTCTATCTTTAAGGAACAGATTGCATTCAGGTAAAAAATATTTTAGTTGTTTAATATTTTAGTTGTAGGAAGACTCTGACTTTGAACTTTAGCAATTTTCGAAAAATCCGGGTTTTCAACGAACATGAAACCTGCACCATCTTCACACTATCCAACGGCAAAATTTAATGAAAACGATGGAGCATTTCATTGAAAATTTGGAAAATGTCCCATGACTTCATGTAAATACCTCAAAATTAAAATATCGTTTTCAAATTCAGAGGCCACGACATCGGCCAGATCAATTGAGGAATATCAATTTTGAAGAAAATCGGTTGAACTGTTTAGAAGCTAGCGTTGTTCACAGATGAACTGACAGACGTTTTTCCGTCACTCTATTTTTCGGTATCAGGGCCATAAAACGGATTCTGGCTACAACACTGTTAGAGAACTTTTCTTCTACATTTAGCACTGGATTTATACTCTTTTTCGTTACCAGGGCCCTGTAATAAGTGCTTTTCTGTCGAAAATTCACCGTTTCTCCGCACAGCATTACATAACTTACTCTCTACTCCGCAGCGAGAAAGTAAAATCACATAACGTTTCATTTCTTCTGGACTCCCAGTCAACCTGTTTCCACAACACTGACAGGCGCCACATGAGGATGTGCAGCTCCGACGGTCGAAATTGGGCTGCGGTTGCGCAAGAATTCTGTTGCAAAATGAAAAACAAAGTGAAAACTACGCGCCGCACCTGTTCGCGCAGACACGCCAGGCAGGCTCTGAGGCGCCACCACGTGACTCAAGCACGGCGACACGTGACGTCATATCTCACTCTTTCGCTGTAGTTGCTAGTTACTACGGTCGTTTAGATCGCCGCCTACCCCGCCTGTTCCATAATTGATCATATATCGCAGTCGCGGGTTCCATACTGTTGGTGTTATTGCGCTGTCACTGTACCGAGCCCCGTTTCATGTGTTCCGACACACAATCAGTCACAATTCTGAGATCTACGTCCGCTCTCCGAATCTGGTTTGCGGCACCTCTCCGCTGAAGATTTGGATACGACTCCCGACACTCCTGAAGCCTTCAGCGCTCTCTAAGCGCCTGTCGCTTCCAATTTCTCTTGTGTTCGAAACTCCCACTTTGTACAACATCTCCTACCGCCCACGTCGTACCCGCTTTCCCAAATGTCCCGACATCCTCGACGCCCCAGCTTGTGGGAAGCCTTCACATTTTCATTTCCTCTACATCTTCGAAACAAACATATCCTCAGCGTCTAGTTATTATTGATGCCCAGACTTCCTGAATGGCCAGATATTGCCGACAACCAAATATCCATGTTTTACTAACATCTCCACGCCCAAACATCGTTCATGCTTAGATATTTGCAACGCCCCTTATCCTCCATGCAACCCATCCTCTCGACGACTCCTAAACATACACTCCTTCCAACCTCCTCGTAGCCACGAGACCCCCGAATCAACAACGTCCGGGGACTCTCGCTGTTCCCGCAGCACGAACAGTGGTTCGAGACGACTGTCCGTTTGTAAATGTGTTTTTACGCAAACCTATCCTTTCCTTCACATCACCCTCCGATTTAGGATGCTCCATCTGAATGTAACCCCGCCCCAAAAAACCTTGATTTTAAAAAAGGGGAAAATTCTAGTTAAAAACAGTTACAACATTAATTTCAGAGCTACGAATGTAACTACAGAGTGTCCACAGCATTCTATAAAAATAATTATAGAAAATGTAGTAATTGAATACAACAGTCAATTGAATGGCATGGTTGTGGGACTCATACATATTTCCTCTAACGTCTTCCAGATTCAATATCCGTCCGTCTTACCGACCTCACGTCCTATTCGTTGATGTTTCCGGGCAAGTTAACTGCTGAAGTCATTAGCCCCGTAAGTGTAGTTTATCGCGTGAGGTGACAGAGTTCTTCCTCAACTAGATGGCGAGATCCTCCACCGACTTTTATGTCGGCTTGTGCGGCTTTTTCCTTCCAGGCACTCCAAGCAGGGGCACTTCCCACGGGGAGTGCACTTGAGTGAGGGGAGAGAGGGGGAGAGGAGAGAACAAGGAAGAGGCAACAAAGATCGTATACGGTGCGTGGCCGGTTTGTTAGAGCACTTCTCCCTCATTCACCTGGCACTGGTAGGAGAAACCATCGGAAAACTACCGATCAAAGCAGCTGTCCGCCAGAATTCTTCTCCAGACAGCGACTGAAATCGATCTATTTTTTAATAGAGTCGAAAATCCTGCCATCATCGTCGGGATGTGAACCTTAGGACTTCCCGGTTAGAGTCACTCCAGAAGCAGCTGCACTACTGGCTCCTTCTCCGAGCAACCACCGCCACCGTAGCGTCCGTGCGTCTGCCGCGTTCATTCCCCCGTTTCCGACCGCCCCCGCCGCGAAGCCGCCGCGCTCCGGACGGCGGCGGCGGCGGGGATCGCGCTCGCGATGTGCGGGCGTGATGGGGGGGGCTTCGGCTCCGCGGATTCCTGACGAATGGGCCTCCGCGCGGCGCCGCCGCCGCGCACGGGGCGAAATCGATAGCTCGCTGGCGCCCCGCAAGGTCTTCATGAGAGAGAGGAAGTCAGAGAGCTCACGTGCTTCATGAGAGAGAGAGAGAGAGAGAGAGAGAGAGAGAGAGAGAGAAGAGAGAGAGAGAGAGACAGAGAGATCAGTGTTGGCAATTCTTGGATACCGGTACTTTGAAATCTAAATTTTTGCTCGAAATGTGGAGTATTTAAATAAAGCTATTTAAACGTAAAACAAAAAGTGACTTTCCTCCATTAGATTGCAGTACTTAGATACTATCGAAAGTCACGTTCAGTTCTGTTTATTGCCCTGTTAAACACTTTTCGTACTGTCTGAAACTTCTCAAAGGAAGCTAATTGTGTATCTTGGAATTCTCTGTTTTTCGTATCCAGAAAACATTTCTGAACTGGAAACAGCTCTGTTTGAAATGATATTCCTTTTAGTTTTGGGTACCAATTTTAGTTATATCGTTGGAACTTATGAACTGAATTGTTTTCGAAGATAGTGAAGAAATATTTGTTGGTTTGAGGAAAGGGACAATATATTCATAAATTTTTTATTTCATTACGTATCTACGTAAATGTTTTGTTTTAAGAAATTTCCTTATATTCAGTTGAAATTTGGATTCAATTTGAAGTCAATTAGTTTTTAAAGTTTAATAAAAGTCAAGAAGTTCTTAAAGTGTAATAGAAGTTTGCGATTGTTATGCTCGATGGAACATGATTTCATATCACTGAAAGTGTAAGATAATGCTCTTAGATGAAAACATTAAAATTTTCATGCATTTGATCTCAAAAATTAATTTCTGCTGTAGAACATTTGTTGTTCTAGAGAGAAAATATACAGAGAAAAGCTTCCGTTATCATTCTGACTGCTGCCTCTGTTTAACTAAAAATGTGTGGCAATGAAGAGCTGTCCGTCCTGACACTTGCTTCCTGAGTATTGTATTGTGAACAATGCTGCCAACATTATCAGGATCCTTAGAAGTGTGGATATCCTCCAGTTTTTCAAACACCAGTTCCTCGATGGAAATCGAATGGAATTATACTTTTATAAATAATTGCGTGAGTATTAGAAAAACTCAGTAATAATTAATAAATAAAGCGCGCCAGGAAAAACTCTCCGCACCAAACCGAGTGAGGGCCTCCTATTTAAAAATTGCATTTATGTTTGTGGCAACCAGATCACCTCGTAAGACGTAAAAGGGGACAACACTTCCAACATCTGTTAAGATTGTGGTGAGTACTTACGTTTTCTTTTGTGCTCGTGCTACCAACATAATTTCCATTACTGGCACTCTCAGTAGCAAGGATCTACTTCGGAGAGACTTTTCTGACGCACTGTATTAGAATTACCGACCTGAATATATTTATTCAATTTTCAATGTTTCAAGGATATATTTCGGAGATTCGTTTTCTAGATAGTTTAGCCTAATTAATAACATCTTCCGTCATCCTTCTGTTCGAACTGTTTATGTTTTCCTTGAATATGAATATTAAGGAGCAGATAATGAAATTAAATAATGATTAATAGCGAATTTCTTGAATATATGGATTTATTATAGAAAACCGGATGACGTTTACGACTATCTTGGTTACTCTTATGATTTTCGTTCTAGAACTTGATATCATAATACCGTAACAACCTTACCATTACAGCCCTTAGTAAAAAAACATGTCCTGTAATGGCTAACTCCAACCCGACCTTCATGATAAATAGCTGTATTCCATCTTTCGCCTTAGATGTACATCAAATTCGCAATTAGGTACGTCATTTTATGATGGATGCAACCCTCCATCCACAGAGCAGCGACTTTCCTTCTTCAGACCCTCCCCCCTCCGAAGTCACCAGGAAAGGCAATATTTCTCGCTGCAAAAGGTCTACGACAAACGTTTTCAAAAACCACCGGCACTGCGGTCACGGCTAAGGTATCACGCGATTTATAGCGACAACTCCGTGAAATTAAGGCGCGCGGCTTATTTTTCACGGGATCTCGGGAAGCGGCGGGTGAGCGCATTAAATCACCAGCTCGCTGATTACATCCTAGCCTCGCTCCAGCGCTCTATAATATCGCATCCTCCGGAACGAGCACCTATATTTTGCTAAATTTCCTGCGTTTATTTTCTGTTTTCTTACGCGACCCGTCTCGAAGACGCGTCGAATCGTCCCCACCCTGCGGCCGCGCAGGCAGCGACGATCTGTCATCATTTCACACGTCCCCAACGCTCTATCACCCGCGTCAGATTTATACATCGCCGCGACCGGGCCGACATTACAGCGCGAAGCCGGTGATTAGTCCCGTATCGATAATGAGGGCGAAATCTAGAATTAAAGGCTCGACGCCCGGTCGTTCGCTAGAGTGCAGCTCACAGGGTGACCCGCCTCGTTGAAATACCAGGCTGGAGAAAGCCGATGCGTTATCGGCCATCTTGAAAGATCATTCTCGCGAATTTGAAATTCTAAAATGGGCGATAATGCAGCACCGACTCTATGAATGTCAGGTCCGTCGTAACTATCAAGCATTACGTAACCTTCGCTTCACGGGCAACGTTCCGGACGAGGCATGACTTGCGCAATGGACTGTGCATAGCCCTTACGAGCGACCGGGCGGTTGGTCGAGACACGTGCGTTCCACAATGTGAAAAGTCAAAAATCGATGAGGGATATCGACAGGTCGACCTGCGAGTCAATCTGAAAGCACGCGCCAGGGATTTCCAAGGTGGAAATAAGTTCGAAGGTCGATTGGGTGGAGTTCGATTATGTTCATCGTGATAGGGAGTGATCTCAGGCTGTCCAAAAGAGCAAAATGAAAACGGGTGAAGAAAGGTAGCGATATAATGAGGCACGAATGAAGACAGGATGGACAAAACAAAGAGAGATCAATTATAAACTGCAATTACAAATGGGTGATCATACTGCTGTCCGATTGCACTTGTAATTGCAAGTATCAACACGGAACACAAGGCTAACTGTTAGCTTTATAGGGATTAAAGGTTTCTCAGGTATATTCTTATAATTTTTTCAATTATGCTGGTACTAAAGCAACTTTTATTTATTTATTTCGAATATATTGATTCTGAAATGTTCATAGTCAAAATATACCAGACAATAAATGGGGTTTCACGGGTCTGATACACACTTTTGAATTTGACGTTTTTTCACGTAAATTATTCGCAAGTTACATTAGCATCGATCATTCTCTATACAAAATCGAAGTTGACCGGACAGATTCTCTTTGTGTCAACATACAAACGTACCTCATACAAATCGGCTGTCCAGAATAACATTTGAGTCTTTCTGCTTACCCTTACGTTCTATAAACTTCGGCATGCAAGCACAGCCTTCGCGCGAAGAAAACTACACAAGGGAGGCCAGAATTAGAACTCAAACATTATGACGAATCTCTGAAAAGTTTCCACGCAGAATCTCGCACCAACAGACAAGCTGCTAACAGCAGAACAAATTGAATGTGTTAGGGAAGATCCCCAGGGAGAATCTACCACGAAGTTTGATGACGTCAAAAAATTAACTTAATTTAGAAGAAACCCTGATATGATATTGATTAAATAATCAAAAGTATATACTTAATACATTATTAATCAAGTAAATATAAAATATTGTTTGTATATTGATGCTTTTTGGTTTCGGTATACATATTGAAATAACCATATTTTAATTAATACGAGCTTCTTGATGATTATCCATTTCATAAGAACAAATAGAAATGTAAACAAAAAGTTCTTTAAAATACGTTTCATATTTTCTTTCAGCGAAAAATAATTCATTTGGTATGGGTAAACAATGACAAGTAATATTTACTGCACATGCAGATCGCTGTTCAATGTAAACGATCTTTTTTTTTAAATGATCAATCAAACTAATGCAACGAATGCAGGAATACAAATTTTCGGGTGATATTCATTTCATTCAAACATCTTTCAATAGCATATTTTCATAACATAATGTCGTTCGTGGGCTGCAATATTGGTACAACTCAAAAAGTCCAGTATTGAAATAAATAACTTGAAGTTTTCACCATCTAGTGAAATGCATCATTCTCGCATTCACACTTCTGCCATTTGCTGGTGCAATACTATACTGTAAGATATGTTGCTGTTTGGGCTGGAAGGTAGACATTCTGCAATTCTGTAGAATGCGTTAATTAAAATTCGTATATTTTTAGTTGTGACTATTGCAGCCACAAGCGCTATATACAAGTTTTAATGACAAAGTACTTTCGATTTTCCTCAAACATCACAACAATGAAACATTATTTAAAATCTCTAAATATACTTATTGAGACAATCACGGCAAACATCAATGGGAGAAACAATTCCCTCGACTTACTGAAACCATTGATGACCATTCCGATAAGTTCGTTGACTAAAACCAAAAGAAAGCCCTGTCAATACCATTTCACTGCAACGGCCAACAACACTCACAAAGCCATCTCCAACTCAGCGCCGGTTGCTCTGATCGGTGGTTTCCGTGGTTTCTCCGATCAACACCACGCGAATGCCGGAGCAGTACCCTACCAAATGGGCCACGGACCGCGCGCGATCTGTCCTTCCATTCCTTGTCCTATCCTCTCCCTTACACACACCTTCACTAACATGCACTACATTACCACATATTCTGGGAGACCGGTCATTGGAGCTTAGAGTTGTCCCTGGCTGGGCGGTGCCCGCTTGGAGAGTCTAGTTTGGGGAACTCACTAGCCGACTGTAGGTCGGCGCAGGATTTGTCATCCAGCGGGAGGATCGCCACCATCTCCCGAGAGATAAACATGCACTACACTTACGGGAATAATGACCAAAGCCTTTGACGCGCCCGGAAACACGAAAAAATCAATCAACAATCCACCTCAGCTCCTAAGTTGCGACGGCAACGTCTCTGCATGTTTTGCGTAAGGCAGCGCCGGCGCGGCTCCTGCGCACGTCGGCGACCGCGTCCCGCAGCACGCGCGGCGAACAGCTGACAGTCGCCGCGGCGGCGCGCAAAAAAGGAAACCGAAAGCGGCGCTCCGCGATGCAAATTTATTAAAATCGCCGCGCGGGGCGCCGCTGTATTAATGAGGGCTTTCGCGTATAAGGTCGGTCGGGCGCTGCATATGGAGGAGTCGGTCCTCGGCCTCCGCTCGTCCTCGTCCGACGCACGATCGTGGACCCTCGAAGCTGTTTGGGGATTAAGATTAGGACGAAGTGATTGTTCCATTATGCCGAGAAAGACTCCTTCTCAGATTCTCGAACTGAAGGATGGCTTTGCCGAGAACGGAACTTTTTTGAAAATTCTAATTGGAAAGGACAGTACTTTTTTCGTCCTCTTTGTCTTTTGTTTCGACCCCTTGAGGATCACGGGTAATTCTGCCTTTGCTTGGATCTTCCTTTTCTCAAATCAATATTAGATAATAGGTAAAAAATTAGCCCATCGCCCCACAGGGAGAGGTAACTCAGGGCATCAACTGATGTCCCTGCAGTGCCTCTTATCGGGTGATCCTACGTTCGAGTACAGACAGTGGCAGGATTTTCGACACTATCTAGATAGGTCGGTCGAGTTCCGTCAGTGCCTGGAGGAGAATTCTAGAGGCCGGCTGCTTAAATCGGCAGTTTTCTGTGATTTTTCCGGTGAACAGCAGCAGAATTCTAACAAAAGGCCACGACCCAATCTTACCTTCCTCTTCTTTGCCCTACCTTACACCTTATTTACACACATTTACACTAAAATGCACTGAACTACCACACATACCGGGAGACCGGTCCGGAGCTTCCAGCAAGACCCAGCTGGGGCTGTGCTCCGTTTGCGGGAGATACCTCTTTGGGGTAAAACCTGCTAGCTGACGGTAGGTCGGCGCCGGATCTCGCCATCAAGCAGGAGCAAGACAATTGCCACCTCTCAATGAAAAAACATGCACTACACTTACAGAACTAATATTATCAGTTGACGCGCTCGGAATAATCAATCAATCAAAATAGTCCTAGTTTCGTTTATTGAAAACACGAAGATTTGTTTCTGAGAACTGAAAGATATGTTTAAAACATATATTACAATATCATTTTTATTGGAAATACCTCTTGCTTATTGTCTGCATGGCAAACAAATGTAGAAAATTTTCTATTAAAGCATTTTTCCGTAGCACGTCGTTAAAATTAATTTTGATTGTTTAATGAAGTCAAGAATGCAGGGCGCGGCGGAATTAATGATCCCGTATAAAGGCTGACGGACGCTGCTTTTGGAGAAGGCAGACCTCGGCTTCTCGTTCTGGCAAAGCCTCTTGCGACCAACAGTGGCTGAGTAGCTTGATGCTGTATGAAGATTAAGATCAAGACGTAGTGATTGATCGATTAGTAATGAAGTCTCGTGAGATTCTAAAGCTTATGAACTGCTTAATCTCTTGAATATCTTCGACAATGAAATGGAAATGATATTATTCTATACACTCGAAGACAAACACTTTTATTGTAAACTAAAATAAAAGTATTTATTTAACTAAAATATAAATTTATATATATATATATATATATATATATATATAAAATAAAGAATATTCTTATCGCCTTACCTCCATATATTGACAGCTCTGCATACGTCTTTGTATAATGTCCGTATCAACATACTGACTGTGAATAATGGCGGTTATCTAAATTACTTGTAGCATACAGAAGCATAATATAGGATTCAGAGTAACCGGAATCTTATGCCAATAAAAACACAAATATTTCAAAAGAATTTAAAGAATCTTTTAAAATACCATCAATAATATACAACTAAAGGGTATTATGTTGATGTATTTATTCCAACTGTTAAGTTGCATACCTTTATTATATAACTAATTAATCTATAAAACGTATGGAAGTACTACTAAGTATTCGCATTTACGGTGTGCAAAACTGCACATTCATGTTGATTGATACTACGAGGTGTGTACATTCATGTTGGTTGATATTCCGTAAGACACCGACTAAATATTACAAAACAGTATTCTCACTCAGTTCTTCACTCCCATTCTGTCTTCATCGATAATTTCCTTCACACCCACTGTATCTCACTCTTATTGCATAGTCGCCTCCACAATTGGACTGATTGATGAAGTGTTTCTGGGCGCTTCAACTACTCCGGTCAATAGTCTCGTAAGAGTAGTTCATATTATATCACTGCGTGTTTCTTCCCTACTGTTACGTCAAATCCGGCGCCAACCTACAAGTCGTTTTCCTCTCCAGGTACCTCTCCTCGCACGACATCGCACACAAACACAAATCTCCCGACTGGTTTCCCAACATGTAGAGCAGTGGCTTCAGGCGCATGTCTAAGAGTTGAAAGGACAAGGAAAAGAAAGGAAATATCACGCGTAATATTTGTCTCGTTTGTAAAGGTACAGCTCCAGAATTCACCTGGAGTTGATGGAGAAACCATGGAAAACTACAGATCAGAGCAGCCGACCGGTAGAATTCTCGTGCAAACAATAGGGCCTCCCAGTCTGAAGCAAATGCATTGCTACTTCTGAGCCAACGCAGCCGATTTCTCATCTTCAGCCCCCTTCACCTGCCTCCCCCCCATCCATTCCCCTTAATCGATCCCCCTCCTCCCGCCGGCGTTGTCCCCGGCGAGGGTAATAGGCGGCCCGGGCATTCTTTGGGGGAATTAAAGCGGCCCAAATAAGGCCGTGGGTGTTGGCAGGTTTCGCTCTATTAGGATTCACGCGCGGTGCTTTACCGTTCGACGTCAGGCGGCGCGGCGCGGCGCGTGCACGGGGGGGGGGGCGGCGCTGCGAGGATTCTAGACATTTAATCCACAAATTCATTGCTTTTTGATTTTTTACATACTAGTTTTAAATGCTGACAGATTAAGCTCTTCCCACTCACTCGAGTGGGGTGAGTATTGACGCCGAGTGCAGCAACTACTGAGGTTATTAGCCACGTAAGTGCAGTGAATCCCGGTAAAATAATGTGTTCGTTCCCATAGAACTTAAGATACGTCGCATCGAAGTTTGCTTTACCGAGATATCTCTCAGCAACCTGACAATAGGTGTAGACATTCTTGTATTAAACAGAATTTTTGGTGTTACTTGTAAATATATTCTACTTGCATTATTCCTAGTTTTCTGTTCCCAGTATATAATACGTTTCAAGAATAACTGTAGTAGATTTCTCGTAGAAAAAGTTAAAATATAAATAAGATATTCCAAATTGTACTGTTAACCGAAAAGGGGTAGCTTTGAAAGAAACACAATGTAGAAGCAAATATTTTAGATACCAATCGATAGAAGTATCTGTCGAATAGGCTTGGGAATCTACTGTATACACGAATCTGAATCTCTGTTTCACTATTTAAAAATCGTCTTATAAATTTCATTACATGTACAGAACATGAAAACTTAATTTTAATACTTAGAAGACTGTAAGTCAATTTTCAACAAGAAATTAAGTCATAAATGCTGCACGATGGTGTCACGGTCAAATATTATCTTGACAAAACGATAGTGTTCTCCAATACATTTCCGTTCTATTAAAAATAGTACGAAAATGTTTCAGGCGTGGAGATCTAGAAACACTACAAAAGACAATGTTGATATTTTATGTTATTGTTATATTATGTGACGATATCAACGTGATATTATATATTATGCAAATTGTTATATTAAACATTTGTGAATTATATCGTATGTTTGTATGTATTACTTCTACATTATTGTACGCAAAAGACTATTCATTTCCTATCATATAGTCATATTTTTATGCGAAGTCTTAAAGCAAATGCGTGTTTCAAAGGCTTCTCGCAAGGTCCTTTTGCAGGGAGAGCGATCTCCACGTGTGCCGGGCTGGCGCGGGGCTCGGGCGAAGCGCTGCTAATAGACGTCGGTGGCGGCTGCCGCCGTTGCCTTCACTGACCTACAGGCCTCTTTTTGCGGCAGGTCCCCGCGCATTCTAATTCGCGCCGCACAACGCCAGAGCCATGCCGCGCCACGCCGCGCCACGCCACGCAGCACAACGCCCCGCGCCGCCCCACCCCGCCACGCTCTGCCACGCCAGGTCTGCCAAGCCCCGTCACGCCACACCTCTCTGCCCCGCACCATTCCGTCCCTTACTGCTCCGCCTCGCGTCGCTCCCGCCCCCACTCGCCCCCCCGCGAATAGCCATGCACGTCTCGCCATGCCCCGCCCCGCCCCATAGCGTCCTGACCCTCGTCACCCCGTCCCTTCCCGTTCCGTCAGGCCTCGCCCTGCCCCGTCCTCCCCATTCCATCCTGTCCCGTTCTGCCTCGTCCCCATTCCAGTCCGGCCCGTTCTGACAGTCCTGCCACGCCCCATTCCCCGCCACGTCCCACCCCCACCTGCGACCCATCGCGTCCCACGTCCCGGGCCCTTCTGCCCAATCACGCGCTCTCCCGATCGCTCAATCGGTTCTTCGGCCTCCCCGCTGACATACATCCACCCAAGCTGGCCCGAAAGCACTAGAAGTTGATATTGCTGATGTACACGGTTGTGTGTGGTTCTGAGATCACGTTGGCGTTATCGTAGTGAAAGCTTGGAGCTTGCGAACTTTCCCGGTTACATCTTATGTTCATGTTCACGGTTACGGTTACGGTTTCGGACGGTTTCGGTTACGTTGACCGATGTAATTGGTTCTAATCAACAATGTTGGCGTCAAGCATTTATGTTTGCATTACGTTTACGTTTATGTGTCATTGTGAATGGGCTTTAATCCTGACCAAACTTGTAGGTCTCTTGGTAATAATGATGTAATGAACATATATAATCAAATGAAAACGCTTTGTAATTTGCAAAGTAAATATTAAAACATTTATAAGCTAATAAAACTGTAAAAAATAAAGAGGTACTATGCTTAAGGCTATCTGGTGTTTGCTCAGTCCGTGTTTTAATCTGCCCCGCGCTTATGAGTTCACTCATTAAACTTCTCACCCTATCAGTCACTCCTTCGCTTCCCTCTCCAGCACAAAATGCATGTACCATCTCCAGAGATCAACAACAAGTGGGCAATATCCCAGTTGAAATGAGAGTAGGAGTCATTTGAAGTGAAAGAGTCGATGAATTATAAAATAAAGCGTACGAGTGCGCGCCAGAAGCAAGAGTGGCAAGACATTTCGGGCCCCATTTTACCATCTCCAGAGGACAACAACAAGTGGGATTTTTATTTACAATAACTGAATTATATTTAACATCATACTTGATTCATTTAATCATTTTCCAGAGTTTCCAGATTGTCTGAAGAGCCGCTTCTTCGAATGTCGGAAACCAATTCCCCCAAATTGTCAGGTAAAAAACAGGGCAATCGGAGATTGAATATATTTTCAGAAAAAAGCCTTATTACTTAACGGGGCTCATCTCAAAATCTTGAGAGGGGAGAGATTTCGTGTATCCTCTCACCTACACGCACGCCTATGCTAAAAAGCTTTGCAACGCGTCACCATAACCGTCGCCTCGGCAACGAAGGCATTTCCGAAATCAGAAAAACCTGTCATTTAAAGACAAAATGACCGAGTGCGAAGGGCCGAGGACGGACGGTCCGGCCAGCCTCATCTGGGATGCCGGCGGCGCTGCGTCGCGCCGCTTCTTACGAGCGGCGATTTACGACTCTGCGACACGCGACCCGGCGCGGCCCGCGCCGCGCCGCTCGGCCGCCGGCGATTAAGCAGGCGCACGAAAGGGCCCGCGCCTCGCTGCGCCGCCATGCACCGCGCATGCGCAAAAGAAACCAGCCACGTCGTGGAAAATGATGTCCCTTCATTCGCCTGGAGGCTATCACATCGCTGCGAATCTTAGAAGTCTGTCACCTTTTTGTTTTACCACGAGTGCGGTATCTCTTACTAACGTGGGCGCTAC
Source organism: Teleogryllus oceanicus (assembly GCA_964035755.1). Taxonomy (NCBI): domain Eukaryota; kingdom Metazoa; phylum Arthropoda; class Insecta; order Orthoptera; family Gryllidae; genus Teleogryllus; species Teleogryllus oceanicus. The sequence continues at coordinate 40,395,737 of CAXIVR010000003.1, forward strand.
GGTATTCGCCTGGAATCGAGCGGAGTAATCTCGGAAAACGTCCGATTGGAGCTACTGGGCGATAGAATTTTCCAAACAGTAGCGGCTTAATTCGAGTAGCTATCTACCTAGAGTCGAAAATCCATGATTGTCGAGACTCAAATCCTAGAACTTCTCGGTCAGAGGCGTTGTACTTGGCAATATTGGCAGTTTGAAGTGAATGATGTTAAACAGTAATTGATTATAGATGAAATGATGGTTCATTTGAGATTCGTGTAGGTATGAAAATGCCAATAGCGTGGCCCAATCACGAGGTGAAAACCATGCCGTACAAGGGACTCCCTTTGACTCCGCGTGTTTGAACGCTGCTCAAAACCTCTGTGCGCCCGATGCAGACTGATTTAGGACTTAATATGTCATGCGTGGTGGTTGAATTTCCTTTCGACCCACAACAATTCAATCACAAGTTCATGCATGCGAAACAAATCCAAAACCATGCTGGAGATCATTGCCGCGGTAGCCATCTGAGGTATTCGAGCTGTAAGAAACCATTAATTATTATTTTTTGTGAAAAGAAATTTCACAAAAAAACCTTTGCTTAGTTAACTTTTACTTAGTTATCGTTAGAAAACCTTTACTTACATTTCTAGCAACATTTAATTGCTCTTTCGTATTTTCTTTTACTTACACTTTCGCTAAATCATTTTTCTATCGTAATTCTATTTTTCGTGATATTCCAAAAACAATCTATGAGTAATTTTAAACTAAAAGCCTTGGACATTTCATATTTTAGTCCAAAATGTAGGTTTAAAACTTTTTTACAATGTGCTGGAAATAAAAATCTAGAATATCCGTTGTGTGACTGTTATTGTAATGTGATTACATTCCCCCGAAACAAGAACAGTAAAATGTGTTCAAGTTCAATAAAACAGCAAACTGAAACATTTATGAACGAACAAGGAACTGCAACTACTTCATCGGCATTCAAAAAACTCGGATACTGCAAATGAATTACACATCAACACAAAAGAAACGGAAATAGCACGAGTTGTTATAAACGATTGCAGATGACAACGGCCTTATGGAACATTTCGCCACCTGAACGATTGAATGGAAGAACATCTATATTTCATGTGTCCACCTCTCCGACATCTTGACACACGACACAAAGCGCCGACTGGCTCTCAAAGGATTCGATAATGTATGCTCACGACTCCGGCGTCTCCGCATGCAATCAATTCATCTCTCGGGCTCTCAACAAGCCGAGATCACCGGGAGCTTCTGTTTAGGATTCCGTTAACAGAGTTATGCGGGACATATGCGAGCTCTGGAGGCACATTAAGTTGTGATGTTCGCCATATCGGGTTAATCAAGTGTCTGCTTCGAATGCGGGATAAGGAGTAGGTGTTTTCATTATACGGCCTGCAGCCAGGATTGTTGATGATAATGCCAATGTTAACATACTCAAAATATTTTCCTAGATTTCACTTGAAATTTAAAAGAATTGTAAGGAATAAAAATAACATCATAAAAAAACTTTTGGAATAATTGTCTACTTAGTATGCGATGAGGAAAGAACTTTTTCAATGTAAATAGTAGCAATGTCAGGCAGTTAATTGTAAATATTTTTTCTACATTACGAAATAATAGTTACATAATTTTACTAAAATTTGTATTTAAACATGAAAATGAAAAGCATCTTCTGTATTTATTATCATCTTATGATATACAATGTTGAAAGAAAAACATCGTGATTTTAGGTTAAATAATTTCTTATTTTAAAGGTGGAACACACTTCAGTAAAGAGTTTTTAATGAAACTAAACAGTTCAGTTCATAACGTTTTTTAGTTATCATTCGTTAGAATAAATAGCAAGATTGTGTACCTAGTAACAATGTTAGCTGAGAAAATCAGTGACATCTACAATTAATTATTGTGAAATATTTTTTTAAATCTCGAAATTCTTGATATTTTTATAGCCAGAATTTTGAACAAATTAATTTTTTTTCGCCCACACATTGATACGCAATTGTAAAATAAATAAAAGTTTACTAGTGCACACGAATCTCTCATAGTTTCTGCCATATAGGATATGTTCTAATAATACATCAAATTTACTTGATATAGTAGGACGTTACAAGTTGTGTGATATTGTGTTATTTTCAATATTATTATTATTATTATTATTATTATTATTATTATTATTATTATTATTATTATTATTATTATTATTACTAAAAAATCAATGCTTGCTAATGCAGCTAGTTTATTTCAAGAAGGAAAATAAAATCTGTTCTAAAACTTGCACGTATTTCATAAAAACGTAAAGGTATACATGACAAACATTCCAATGCTGAGAGGTACGCAAACGTTGAGTGACATTCCTAGACAAGAGTGTAGATCATTCAACATGGCATATATGGATAGTAACCTCATCTCAACGTCTTCGCAGTCTCGAAGTGAAATGTGAAAAGTGCTTGGAGACTCGCGAACCAATCACATCTTTTAAACTAATGATGAACCCTCGTGACATAATTTTTAACTAGATTTCTCGAATATCTGTAATTCATGTCGTCTTTTGCAGAGATTATAGACATGGCATCACATATCTTTTTGCGAGGTAGTTTACGGAAATTGATCAAATTGTCATATTTTTAAACCCATTTTGATACCCATTCCAGTTTCGTAACTGAGATGGATCACGAACGAATCTTCATGAATATTTTACTATTTTTAGTATGTCTTTAATATTTCAAAAATATTAAGCAATAACAAACTGACCATAATCAAAAATATATTTTATCCCAAACAATCATCGAAAATATTTATATTATAAATGCTATAAATATTAATATTCATTAAAAACTGTGGAGTGACTTATCTTCTTTCCCGTCTTCAATTAAACACAATCAAACACACCTCTTAAGAAAAATAATACCTTGCAACGAAATATCGATGAACTTGAAGGACGTTGGAAAGTAATAAATACACGAGACAAACGACACAGAACATGTTCACTAGTCCACTCGAGGTCCAGGGTGTGCACAAATTGACTCGAGTGTGAGAAATTCCATTGCCTTATACCACTTCTTCATGAACACACTGAGTGATATGTATTATTACATTTCTCATATTTAATTTCAATTTCATACACAATTGTCATACCATAAATGATAATGAAATGAGTAAGATTTAGCAATTCCCTAGGTTCACGAACAAATCCTTTCAAATAATAATAAATATCTATAAATAATAAAGTATTATTGCCAGTAAATTTCAAAAAACAATTAGTGGTATCTTACATACTAATAGGTAGCAAATTCTGGATTATTTCTTCAAAAAAGGAATATAAAATAAAATCAGTACTTTATTCGCTGGACAATACGTATGAAATAATTTCTAATTTAATTAAGATCCAAAATTACATAATATAATTACATTTTATCGCAAATAAATATTTTTTTGTACTTGGGCAATCAAATTATATTATATAAAGTCTAACTTAAATTTTTGTCATCAAGCTCACTTCTCTCTTTTTTGTTCCTTCGCTCTGTCCACGATGAGTAGGTTCACGCGCGTGAGTAAACGGGGCTCTCGTGTACGCAGAACTCATCCATTCCGGCCGCCGTGACACTTTCTTCCCTAAAGCCGGAATGCAGGCGCGCCACCGCGCCCCGCCCCGCCCGCCCGCCACGCCCGCCGCGCCGCGCCGCGCCGGATCTTCGGCGAAAGCGAAAGGAATCGCAGGGCGCGAGTGGGCGAGGCGCCGCTGCCACCTTGGAATGCCGGCGCGCTTTTCCACCGCAGCCTACAGTGGGCGCTAATTGCGACCAAGTAGTAACCTTCTAAAGCCATATTTTTGTATTCACTTACTCAGCTTCGTCAGGTCAGACCACTTCTTTGAACGAAAGAGTTTCGTATATTCAGTGAATACCCTAGTGGGTTTGTTATATTCTGTCATTAAGTTTTCAATTCGTAAAAGACAGAATCAGGTAGAAATAAAATCTTCTGAATGCATTACATATTTTCCTCATCCCATTCAATTCTTAAATAAATGGCATTTAGTTGTTAACAATCATTCGTGTTGATCCCATTTTCCTATGTTTTTAAATTAGAAGATTACAATAAGAAGGAAAGAGTAAGAGCTAAGTTTTTCACAAGAAACATTTTGTTTTGTTGAATACTTTTCATGACAAGGTAAAAAAATGTAATTTTCACAGCATTTGCATTATTTATAACAAACAATGTTCAGAAATTTCGTGCAATGTAGAGACGCAGGTTGACTGGCAATGGGTCATGAAAGCGACAGGATGTTGGTTGAATTTAGAACAACAATAAATATTTGAACAGCGCTGTAACGTCGGCAAGATGCAATGAAAAAAATACCGATCTATGAGAAACGGTACGCCCAGTATGAGTCGGTACGCGCAGTAAGAAAACAGGCGATAATATAATGGATTATTTGATTCCTTGGTATCTAGCAAAATCTTAGACATCTCCACATTGCCGGAGACAGCAAAGTTTTTTCAATTCTGCGCGCACTGGAAATCGTAATAAAGACTAGCCCAGAGTGAAAGGGAAGGAACGACCAGCCGTGTGGGCGACAATCGTAGGGCTCCTGCCGCCCGCGCCCGTCGCCTGGGTTTGTGTGCGGCGGCGAGGGCGCGCAAACGCTCGTTATGAAACGAAATATTCACGGCGCGCGCGTGACGCTTTGGGCGTGTGCCCCCGAGCGGCAGCGGCGGCGGCAATGGTGGCGGGGGTGGTGGTGGCGGCGGTGGTGGTGGCGGTGGCGGTGGCGGTGGCGGTGGCGGTGGCGGTGGCGGTGGCGGTGGCGGTGGCGGTGGCGGCGGTGGCGGTGGCGGTGGCGGTGGCGGTGGCGGTGGCGGTGGCGGTGGCGGTGGCGGTGGCGGTGGCGGTGGCGGATGGCGGTGGCGGTGGCGGTGGCGGTGGCGGGGCGGTGGCGGTGGCGGCAGGCGGCGGCGGCAGGCGGGAGCGGAGGGAGGCGGTGGTGGCGGCGCTGGTGGCGGCGGCGGCGGGGCGGCGGGGCGCGGGGGCGGCGGCGGCGCGGGCGGGGGGTGGGCGGCGGAGGCGGGCGGCGGCGGAGGCGGGCGGCGGAGGCGGGCGGCGGAGGCGGGCGGCGGAGGCGGGCGGCGGGGCGGGGCGGGCGGCGGCGGGCGGGCGGGCGGGCGGGCGGGCGGGCGGCGGCGGAGGCAGCGGCGGGCTGGCGGTGGCGGGCGACGGGGGCGGGGCATTGTGCAACGAGGTGGGCTCGCCCTCCGTCGTCGGCGCGAGCGAACGAACGAGCATTGTCCGGGTACAGTTCCCCCGCCGCTGTCTGGAGGAGAATTCTGGCAGCTGGCTGCGCTGATCGGTAGTTTTGTATGGTTTCACTGATAAACGACAGGCGAATGCCCGAACAGTACCTCAATAAACGGGCTAAGGACTGCACGTGAACTTTGCCTTCTCATACTTCTTCCTTTCTCTCTTCTTACACACATTATGGATCAGACGAATTTTACACACTAGATAGATAGATGTCTGGAGGAGAATTAAGCCCTATCTGGATAAGAATTCTACACCCCCGCCCTTGTCGGGGACCAATCGGGAACTTATAGCTTGTCGCGGCTAGAACGGTGTCGAGCTGGCAGCGATACTTCGAGACACTTCCTCTGCGCTTTGAGTTGTAGTCTACGTTTTGAGATTCAAGAGACGCCTTCAAGTCGGGATTTCAGTGTGCTTAAATATGTTTCCTATTGATTTGAAGCGATAGGAACATTCACAGTTTGAGATAGGCAGAGCATGTGCAGCGCACATCAACTATCCACGAAAGATGAGTAATATGTACACTGGCAGGAACGTACAAGTAGTACAAGTAGTGTTGTCAGAAGGAATAAGGCATTACAGCTTAATTTAAGAATTAAAATACAAATGTTCAAACGGAACTTGTGGTTAATTGATGTTTTCCGCCACGCCCACTGGTACGAGTATTGTGATTTGTCCCGTTAGTATAATGAATGATTTATCGCTAGAAGTGGCGATGCTCCTCCCCCGCTGGACGATGGCGCCGACCTTCACGTCCGCTTGCAGAGGATTCCGCCTCCAGGTATCTTCCCTTAGTGGGGCACCAGGGCATGCCGGGACAGCTGCTCAGCGGAACAGCCGGAACAAGCTCTAAACTCCCGACTGGTCTCCCGTTAAGAGTGGTAGACTAGTGCATGTAAGTGTAACTGTGCGTAATTAAAGCGTGGGGATGGAGAAAGAAGAGAAAGGAAACATCGCCAGCAGGATTATTACTACTTTAGAATTTACCAGATGATGATCCGAGACACCATGCGAAATTATCGATCTGAACAGCCGGCCACTGGAATTCATTGACCTACTTAACTGGCTCGTGTCGAAAATCTGCCACCGTCGGGACTCGACCCAAGGACCTCCCGGTCAGAGGTAGTGCAGTGACATCAGTTGATAAATTTACTTTCCGCCGTTCGTGTCGTGTGCTTTACGCAATCTCCCCCACTGTGGAGCTCGGCCCCCGCGTCGTGCCGTGTCGCCTGCGCCGCATCCGAAGCGCCTGCGACAGGTGGCGTTCCGTGGAGAGCGTCCCCCCCCCACCGCCGCCGCCGCCGCGGGCGATCGCACCTTATGCGGGGGCCTTTCGGACCGCGCAACACGACGGCCGCTGCCCCCTGCGCCGCCGTCTGTCGCCCGACCGAGCCCACCGTCCCTGCCTGCTCCCTACCCCGCTCGCCACCCAGTCCGCCCCACACTACCCGTCGCTCATGCTCCCCGCCCGTCCTGCCCTCCTGATCGTCCTATCACCGTCCCGCTCATCCGCGCACCCTCCCTGCCCGCCCACTCACCCTCCCCGCCTGTCCGTTCACCCTCGCCGCCCATCCACTCACCCTCCCTGATCGTCCTATCACCCTCTCCGCTCGTCCGCTCACCCTCTCCCGCCTCTCCGTTTACCCTCCTCACCTTTCTCTCACCCTCCCCAACCGTCCGCTCACCCTCCCCACCCGCACGCCCACCCTCCTCGCCCACCCGCTCCTCGTTTGCCAGCCCTCGCCTTGCCGCGGCGATCGAGCAGTCGCCATCTGGGCAATGCGATGACTGTCATGTGTGTGCCACCACGTTCATTAGTCTGGGGAAACGAAGTAAAAACAGTAATGTATATTACGGTCAGCTGACAGAGTGCGTTCCCTCTTAAATGGGGATAGGAATGTCGTACGCCGTTAGATTAAATAGTTTATCGTATTTATCCAAGATACGTAAATGGGTTTATCACACACGTCCACACATGGGTGAATATGTATTGACTCACGGTAAACCAGTACGGTAAACCAATTCACGAGAGGAGGGAAGAGTGGAGCGTACACGGATGGAAAAGGAAGGATTACGTGTCACTTTTATGGCTCCGGAATTTACTGGTATTTCTGGTACTCGTCCGAGAAGCTACGAAAAATTTAGCAGCCAGCCGCTAGAATTGTTTTCCAGATTGTGCTTGAATTTGACTCAGATACGTGGCTTGTCTTTTATTATATGAGTACTAAGTTATTCACTATGGATAGATTAGGCTATTCACAGTGAATATTCATTATCTTTTGATAAGATTTGGATTGAAGAATGCAGTATGTGTTTAAAGACTTTACCTCCACGTCAGGGTAATTTAGTCAAGTTTTCTAGGCTCGAAACTCAAGTGGTATTAGTGTTAATCGTTCGCCTTGACAATTGTGCAGTATCTATGCTTCAATCTGCAGTCGAAAATTGCACTTCAGATATATATATATATATATATATATATATATATATATATATATATATATATATATATATATATATCTAGTCTCGGAGTTCGCGGGCCATTGAATTAAATTAACTGTCGCCTATACTCTAAGTCTCTTCTCTTTTCATATATATTGACTTTAAAATTGTGATGAGGATCACAGCTGGCTCTTCACTTTTCCACCAAGGATCACCTGTCTAGGGTCAGAATTAGCTGACAACAGTTTAACAGTTTTATAGACTGTTACATCTATTAAATCTGATTCAATGGCTATGGGAATTTCAACGTCAAAACATTCAATAAGGTTTACATTTGTGCAAGGCTGTAAACCCTGTGAGAGATTTCGATTTAGGAATGTCGTTTACTGCCAGTTATTCTGCTTCCCTTCATTAGCAACGGTTTTCTGCGGGCTACTATACGTGCTTTTTTAACGTGGCATCTGAAGGTAAAATCTTGAAGGTGGAATAAAGCACGACTTTTTGCGTCTTTCTTAGTCCTGCCGCAAGATGTCGCATGATCGAGACCGTATCAAGCAGTGCTGCAGATCAAGCGACTCTAGCGGCACGACCGAGAAAGACGCAAAAGGTCGTGGCTTATTTCATCTTCAAGATAATACCCTCAGATGCCACGGTAAAAAACAAGTATAGTTCACGAGCAGTGCTGTTTAAATGAAATTGTCATATGTGAACCGACCGGTTACTAACTCATTTATTATTGATGGAATTTTATTTCACGAATGACGTATTTGGTCGCTGCTCCTCCGAAGGTTTTGCGAACTTTACAGGATAGGATTACATAGTTTCAAAATTCGGATTCTAACAGATTAAAAGGGCTATGATATGGGCACTAATTAATTCTCTATTGATAAGACTATGATTTATGAAGGGACATATTAAGTAAGTCGGCGTACTCTGTAGTCGCCTCCGTGTTAGGGGCCCTGGTCAGAAAATGTTCGCACTATCTAGTTGAATGAGATAGTCATGTGTGTACTGTTAATATAGGTCATCTATGGTATATTATTCATTTAAAAATACGACATTTATTCACAATCGGTTGCCTCTTTGCGAAGCATTCACGTTACGATTACGTAATCTCAGAATTTGAACACCATCAGGTTAAATGAGTTTATCGCAATGTGTGCACGATCTTACTACGCTGAATTCATGCATTGAGCATTGATTACAGTCCACCGGCGTTGTGTTACCTCTGTATTTGCTTATCTAGGCACGCGTTTTCCTTGCACGCACAGGTTAAATGGAATTCTCACTTGGGTACTAACTCATGCACTAGCAATTGAAATTGAATTTAAAGTGGCAAAGTGGATAACTAGCGTTCATTCTTATTGTTTCCTCTAAATGAGATTTTCCACGATTCGGAATTTGTACTCCAGTAGTTTAAATAAAGAAGTCGTGTGTGTACAATTGAATTCATTACCAATAAGAGATTAATTTGTAAATGCGGCATTGGTCGCATTTTGCTTACCTTTTGCGGTTAGTTTATCTAGACTTGGAAACAAATCGAATGTCATATGTGCGCTAACTTTTTTCCATTGAATGTAAATTAAAAGTACGAGTGCGGAATTAATTGTCTGTCACTGTCTATGCTTAAGCTTTAGGAATTATTTCCTCGTAATTCAGCATTAATTAATTTTGAGTTAATTAAGAGATTTTAATGGGTGCCATTATCTGCCATGTTAATATAAATCTACAAATGTAGTATTTATTTACATTCAGATCTTTCTGATACTTCGAAGTAGTATAGTCTGCGGAATTAGCACACCATGAGATGGAATTGCAAGCAGGGCACTAAATCTTTCCTTACGAAAATATAATACTTTGAAGTGTAAGTCAGTTTCTTTGCGTAACCTTTTTATGTTTCAGATTTATAGAATCAAATTCGTGGTAAACAGAATCAAATGGTTTCTCATCTGTACAATATTATATTGATAATATTTCGAGTAAGTAAAGAATGCGGAATTAATAGAGCTCGTTAACTCTTCGCGTTAACTGAAAGCAAGTGTTGTCAAGCAACATGTAACATGTCGCTGAAATGTACGTCAAGTACGATGTGTGTCAAGCTGTTGAGAAGTACTCGACAAGATGCGACTATAATCGTTGCGTTACCAAGAGCAGACAATAGATCTATTCAGTTTTGCGAATTTTTACCCCCTTCGTGAGCATGTGAGGCAATCTGTGTCGACGAATCTTTTATGTTTTCTTTTTCATTACGTGAATGATAGTGTGTTCTGACAATTTGTTACCTATTTTTAATTCAGAATAAACCAGATACATAGCGATGCACGATTCAATAGGTATAACAGAATTTTCTGAAAACACTTCTCGTTAACAGGGTCAAACCAAAACATTGCAATTACTGACAACAAACGCCTTAATAAGAAGTCTTGTGAAGACTGCCCTACTGACTATGGTTGTTAATTGAACTCAAAGGAATTAACTTTGCTTTTGCTTGAGGTTTCTCCTTAATCGAGCTCTTTCCACAATATATTCTGTAGAACACTACAAAATAGACATAATAGCAATATTAATTCTTAATGATAATCAGATTTAATTGTTTCATAAATAAAAATAGTACATTCAATTATATTTAATAATAAATCAGTTTGGTATAAAATACCAACATACATCTCGCAACAGCGTGAGATGAAATACTCTGAGTCTCTGAGAGTTTTAGATATATTTTTCCGTCGATTTAATCGAATGATCATTTTCGATGCAAATTGATCTTAATTTCTATTTCTATTTCCAAATATATTTAAAAATCATAACATGTATAATTAAAAATGTGCTTCTTGCAAAGGAAAATTGCTTATCAGGAGTATTTTTGCTTCTAATATATTTATTCAAGTAAATATAAAGAACACGGTTCTCGTGATTTTCAAACGATTATCAAATCTAAAAGATTTAACTCTTGTAGTGAGAGCGAATTTTGTAAAAGAAAAATATATCTATTTTAACGCTGTAAACTTTTGTGAAAAATTGATATTATTCATAAAATGTATTTCTCAAGTTAATAAGTTATTATAAAAAATCACGTTTTCAGACAGCATCGCCATGCTTAGACATTGTATGACGAAAGTGTCTCTTGTCAGTAGGGCATCGAACAGGAGACCCTTGAAAAAGTGGGGCAGTGTAACAACGCGGTACCATATACTGACCCATATCCAAAATATCGTATTTTAATCTCCGCATTGTTTTGAATGCTTACTTCTCTCTCTATCTATGTCTCCTAGTTTGCCTCTCATAGCCCGTGTTGAGAGCAACGACTACTTTAGCAAAGGAATGTATACGGATTTAACCGGATTGTTTCACAAGCATTTGTGAGATGTCTCTAGCAAATTGTTATTGAACGCTTACAGGAAAGTTGCTTTTTTTCTATTCACTCACGTAGTTAAGTAATACTTAACATAAACATTTCTTGTGGCGTAATTTTGAGGCATTGAAATAGCAGATTGAAGAGGAAAATAGTTCTGTGAAATGCAATTGAATTATTCCAAGCAATGGTATCATTCGGCTTAGATTTATTATTAAATAGCAAAGGAAGGAAATATTTTCAAAGCAAGATAACGCTATCAGAATACACGCAGAATGACTTTCCCTTTGCGGAAAATAGAATGTGGAACCCGCAAACGAGAGTGAGAGGCAAACACTTCGACGGGTAAAGTCGGTTTCATTGAAAGCAGTTCATTCTTTCTGGTTACTTCATTCTTAAACATGAGATTTTTTCTATATTCTTCTGTAAACATTATGTTTTGTTGGACACAGTAAAGAAAGAAATATTTCACACATACTTTCTTATGAAATATAAATAATAAATATTTGCATCTTTTGCTCAGATCATATGTTGTTTTATATCTAGAATTAAGTCAGTTATAATGATGTGTAACTCAGCTAACAGACTTTAGGATCACAAGTTCTACGTAACTGCACGATTATCTGACATAATGGCTTGCGGCGAATATAAGGTAGTAGTTCGCAACCAAGGATGAAAGTGAAACTCTTAGAAACTAGAACACAATGCTGATACATTCTATATTTGCATGTTGTGATTTCAAATTACTAATTTGTCTCTTAGACATATTAAACGACAATATCAGAATATGAGCACAGATTATTTCGTAATTGCTATTTGAATCGAAGAGAATCAGATTTTATTTCAACTTATTAGCACATCGCAGAAAATGGCAACGACATTCTTGCGTGACAATTACTGTGTTCACTGTCACTTTAACTAAGGACCCCTGAATTATGTCACAAGTGTTACGCGAGAATTTTAACGAGTTCGTTTTTGCTCAGAAAGAAAATGTATGCCAAACGCACAACGTATGCCAAACCTCTATTTTTTTTTCCTTTCGAAAACCAAAACTTCTCTGACGCACATTCAATCTTGTGAATAACCTGAGAAAAAAATTGAGCATCACCATTCAAATCGTTTCATAACAGAAGGTTGACAACGGTGGCCATTCATTAGTAATTTTGACTTCCTTTCAACACTTTTGAGAACGTTTAGACGCCACAGGTGAGGTCGGCACAGAACACCCATCACAACGCTCCGGATGACATCTTCGCCTCAGGCTCACACCAGATCACCGCATCTCACTGGCACACCACCACAAGCACGTCACGAGCACACACGCAGCGAGCGGGCGGGCGGGCGGATGTCCGTCGTGCAGTCGGGGGGAGGGAGGGGGCCTACCTTCTCCTGGAACACCCTGCGGAACGCCTCGCGAGGATAGCGCGTGGAGCCGTCCGTCGCCAGCAGTTCGGCGCACTGTCGCAGCAGGGACGTCCTCAGCCGGTCCCTCAGGCTCTCTTCCTCCATCGAGGACATCTTGGACACCGCGGCGGCCGCGGGCTCGGCGGAGACGGCGGCGGCGGCGGCACTCATGGCGCGGCGCGGCGGCGGCGCGGGCGCGCGCGCGGAGAGCGACAACACGAGACGGGAGGACGAGCGGGCGGCCCGCTGCGGCATCAGCCAGGAGGAACCGGCGCGGCGCGGTCGGGCGGGCGGTCGACGGCGGGCGGCGGCCACCAGACTAAGCGGAGCGACGGCCGGCGGCGGCGGTGGCGGGGCGGCGGCGGCGGCGGCGGCGGCGGTGGTGGTGGAGGCTGCGGCGCGGAGCCCGGTCTACCCCGCGGCGCCGCCCGCCACCGGGTACGTCACTGTGACGTCATACGCGGCCGGCCGCGGAGTGGCGTGCGCGCGCCGTCGCGGAGCGGGAGCAGCGGAGTGGGGGGTGCGAGCAGGTGCCTCGCGTTTAAAGGGATGCCCCGGAATGCGTTTGGCGAAGATCGCGTGGAGATGGAGGTTTGTGTAGTAACGTGTGTGGTGAGCATGCGAGTTGTCTGTTCGGAGGCAAACAAGCAGTACAGTTTACTACAATGCAGTACAGTCGCATTGTTTTCATTGCCATTCACTTCGAACTTCGTTTAACTTTTATTCTGAAGGGATTCAATTTTATTTGTTGAAGCAACGCAATTGTTACAAAAGTCATTCACACAACCATGCAAAACGATGACATGGAAAGTTTTCTAGAAACTTGGCGACGTTAAACAATATATATGCATTGTACTTTGTAACCAAATACGTGCTATACCACATATCCAAATAAAACATCTCGCTTGTGAACGGTTTAGTATATGTTACGTACATCATTTTGTTATTAAGAAATTAAAGATTTTCATTAAACAAATTTAAAAACTATTTCATCCCAGAGAAAAATTCAACCATAATAATTATATTCCTAACACTTCAGTTATCATCAAGTCACACGCCGTCACACGCAAATAACTGTTTACTTTACTTTAAGTTTTGAAAATACTTTACTAAATCAACGTACACACGTAATTAGTTCAGAATGATGTGGATGCATTCACGAATCACAAACAATTATTTCCTTCTACTAGAAATTCTATTTTCAGTTTTTTTAAAATTAATTGAACATACCTCTACAAAATACTTTCCAAATTAAAATTCACTGCCACAAACATAATAATGATAATAATAATAATAATAATAATAATAATAATAATAATAATAATAATAAACCGGACATTATATGGCATGACAAGAAAAATAAAAAGGTGTATCTGATTGATGTCGCAGTCCCGCTAGCTCACAACATCCCAAAGAAAGAAGCAAACAACCTCTGGCAAATGAGATACAAGAAATGTGGAGCGAAATGGTTACGATTGTACCAATAATTCTAGGCGCCACTGGTGAAATTCCTAAGTTCCTACGTGAATCCCAGCTGAACTGCAACTGAAGAAAGGGTTATACATCCAGATGCAAAAGATTGTCATACTGGACACATGTAACATCGTGAGGAAATTTCTGAACATTGATGGTTGATCCAGTGCTGATTATGACAGTTGGAACGTGTATCTCTTGTTCATGGTAACCGAGATGCACGAGTGGAAACAAGTTAAATTGTGATAATAATAATAATAATAATAATAATAATAATAATAATAATAATAATAATAATAATAATAATAATAATAATATATTGAGAGACTCCTTTTTACCTTTCATTGATTTAAATGGATTTATAGTACTTCGTTCACTCACGAAGAAGCCAAAGCTTGTGCTCGAGAGTGTAACTTGCTTGTTCCATAACAAACGTTCGATATTTGTCATCACTGCGGTTGGAGGCACTTCCGGTCACTTGTTTATGTGACGCAGTGCTTTTGGAGTGCACGTCCGGTCGCTGTTGCCATGAGGAGAGGCCGACCGTTGCCACCCACAGTCGCTCTCCAATTTGCATCGGGCTCTTCATTGGTACACGTGCACAGAATGAAGCAGGCAATGTTGTTTGGTAATTTGGAAACGTTTAATCGAGACCGAGCTGTTTGCGATATTAATATCATTCTTCATATTATCATTAAATCATATTATTTATTTTAAAACATGATTGTATTGTCGGTTTACGAACATCAATATTATGCATTTGATTATACAAATTCAATCAAATGTATTTTTGGGGGTTAATAGACTAATAGTCTAAGAATTAATGAAAATATTATTATAATTGATTTACTGAAACATACAAATGATTAGTAACATGTTGCAAATTACTTATTATTCCTTCCTTAGTAGGTACTAATCATTTTGCACAACTGTCAACTGTTTTTGAATTCGATTTCGTGTTCTAAAGTTCCGGTTTTCACGAGTAAAATTCGGATTGACGCACGATTTCAGTCATACTGCTCTAAGCTGTGTAAAATATGACGGGTTTTCATTAATGTATTATAGAAAATGCTGGTCGTTTGGCCCACATGGGAGGTATGGAAACCAGGTCGCAAGCATTCTAAGAAAAGTTCTCAATTGGACATCGTTCATAATTTGCTATAACTCTGACATGATTACAGAGAAACACCAACCTTACCAATCATTTCTCACCTTTTCTAGGAAACCTTCATGAATATATTTCTACAAAAAAGTTCAAAGAAGAATTTTCTTCAAATTTGATTTGAGGTAAATGAATTTTACCTAAGAAAAGAAATGTACGAAGATATCAAAGCAATATTACGAAATATGTAAATTGCAGATGGAATAGTAAATTTGACAATATTGTCGTGACCAGGTCTCACCAAAATATAGAATAATCAAAAGTATAACTCCAATTCCACACAATCATTACACTTAAACGATTTGGAAATATTCATTAATTATACGACTAGAGAAATATCTTCTACTACATGTGGTGGAAGGGGTTCTGGCAGGTGGTTGTGAGTTCGGCGTTTGTCATTACACAACAAAGCGTTTCTACGTCAATGAATCACCCACAAACTGACAAATGACTAGACAACATACAGCTGTAATCATCAAGATCGTCCCACTCGAAGCTATGCAATTTCTCCTCCTCTCCTTTTAGTGGCTGAATTCTACTTACCTAGTGTCGAAAAACCGCCACCAACTGGGGCTCGAACCCTAGAACCCTCCGGTTGGTTGGTTAGTGATTTCGGGCGCGTCAGCAGCTTAGGTCATTAGTCCCGTAAGTGTAGTGCGTGTTTATTCCTCGGGAGATAGCGGTGATCTTCCCCCGCTGGATGGCGAGATCCGACGCCGGCCTATCACCGGTTAGCGGGATTTCGCCCTAACCAGAACTCTCCCACCAGTCGGGACAAGCTCTAAGCTCCCCATCGGTCTCCCGGACTATAGGATAGTGTAATGCATGTTAGTGAAAGTGTGTGTGTGTGTGTGTGTGTATGGGGAGAGAATAGGATAATTAAGAGGAAGGAAAAATCGTGCGCGGTCCGTGGCCCGTTTGTTAGGGTACTGCTCCGGCATTCGTCTGGTGTTTATCGAAAAAAAACACGGAAAACTATCGAACAGAGCAGCCGGCCGCTAGAATTCTCCTCGAGACAGCGACTGAATTCGACATAGCTGAAACGCTAGTGTCGAAAATCCTGCCGCCATCAGGACTCAAACCTAGGACCACCCGGTCAGAGACGCTGCAGTGACATCAGTTGATGCACTGAGCTAACGCTCCCAGGAGCCTCCGTGCAGCGGCGCTGCAGCGTCAACAGATGTTTCACAGAGCCACCTCAGCTGGTGATTGTGCCGGGACGTTTCGACGCTCCCCTCCCCCCCCTCCGGGTGAGCCATCGCAGCGTCCAGCCCCGCGTAGTAATTTCCCGCGCCGCGCGTCTGCTATTATCACCTGAGGCTGCCAGCGCAGCCAAATTGCAGCCTCGGGCGGCCGGCGCCGCCTTCCCCGCTCGCCCCCCTCCATCACCGCTGGCGCCCCGATCGCCCAATCGCCCACGGAGATTGCATCGCCCCTGGGAAGATCCCGTAAGCCGTGCGGCTGAATGGCGGGTCCGCGTGTTGCGTGTGCAGAACGAGATGAGGTCCCATGTTGCCAGCAGGTGTGATGGGTACCGCTGCGCCTTACAAATGCGCTGTGCTAATACTGCAGATGAAGGTTAGGAATTGTTAGTCAGGCACGCCGTAATCAGATGTTGTGAAGGTGAAAGAGATGTGGATCAGAGTGAGGCAATTTTGATTATGCTCGGCCAGATGAACTGAATGATACTCCGGTGATTCTTCTTAGCCCACACTCCTAACGGGCTGTTAGAGAATAAGAATCAGAGAAATGAGACTTGGGCACGTTTACGTTAAGGACGAATGATGCGTTGGATGAAATACGCCAAGCCACAATTATAAGGCAGATTCATTCCTTAGGTGAATGTTGATGTTTTTATAAGCATAACAAAATGTTCTATGGTTGCACTCATATCGATTCTTAAATGCTTTTCCCCTCATCATAAACTAAATATAGAAAGCAGATTCGTACTGTAGTTACACAATTAAAGTCTTCAACCTTAAACCTTTTACCTTAAAACTTTTCGAACATTTCATTTAGCTTAAAACCTACCTATTTATACCTATTTATACCATTTATATCATTTACATTTCGCGAAACTAGAAAACATCAAACATAATTATGTCCGATACACCGAAAATATTTTCAGTTGAATTAAGTGATTAGCAAATGTGTTCGGAGACCTACTTATGAGAATTAAACCGTGAACATGTACCCACGTAGATCCATAGCGTCAAGCATTGCTGGTTTGTATTAAATGCTGGATATGGATCCCTTGTCTTCCGTAATAATTTCAGTTCAATCTAACTCGGATGAGAGGAATTCACCTTATGTCAGATTCGTTTGCTTGTTGATTAACAAAATTTTGTCAATAAAACTGAAAATTAAAACTCGACTAACTATAAATAAATCCTGACCATACTCCTAAAACTCGCCTAATAATAATAATAATAATAATAATAATAATAATAATAATAATAAAATTAGATAAGTCAGTGATGACAATATTGAAAGATATTTTTATATTTAAAATGACGTATCCCTACTATTTTTTAAAATATATCAAAATTATAAATTTCAATTAAAATGGAATTTACGATGCACTTTTTAAAAAAAAACCATTCCCTTTTTTTTAGCTATTGCACTAAGAATTTTTATAACATCCATCTAGTCTTCAAAACACTAACGATGAACTATCAACCCAAAATGCTGACAAAGATGGCTATGTAAATGACCATTACGAAGTTAAATGAAAGATACCTTATTTAATAAAGAATAAAAGTCATAAAATTCTCCAAAACGAAAGTTACTTAAATACTTTGGTAGTAAATCGAAGCAGTGTCATTACGGCATAGAATATCAGTTGGCAAACTTCCAAAACATCGAAACCCGCTTTCCTCGTAGCCACCCAGAAGTTTCAAGTGACATTATACCGCGATCTAACAAAATAATGCGCCAACTAGATTATGCAAATCGGCGTGAATTATAGACGTTTACTATAAATGACAGAATTAGCACAAGATGTCTCAAAAATTTCCTTCCAAAATTGGAATGTTGTGTGCCCCATGGGCACACTATTAAATATTAATTTAAAAAGAAGAAAATGGAATCAGGTTTTGGCGGCAGCAGCAAGATACAAACTGGGAATGAATGTTGAAAAAAGGAGGAATGTCGGGTCGTGTATGAAATATTAACTTCGCAGCTCGTAAAAAAGAACGAGGAACGACTGACGATTCTACGAGAAGAAACTCTGACAAGTCGAAACGAGTTTGAGTCGGGCTCATCACAATCCGACGCTGACAAACACAATTTCGAATATTTACGCGCAGCGTGTTGGGCCAATAAACACGAACCCGAATATATTCCGAACAGCAAAACGCCGAAGTTAATTCGAGTCTTCAACTCAAAGTTGTGTTAGCCTGAAGCATACCGGTCCAAGTTACAGCACTTCTGCCTCATAAAAACGTAGGCGAGGAACGCAAAATTTTAAGGATTCTTGCATCACTCACTTAGACCATCAGACCGCGCCTTCTTAAGATGGCTTTATGGTACCTCATAATTTACAACTTCTCATGGCAGTAGGTGTCTTTAGAGTAGACGTTACGTTTGAACTTTAATTTAAGGCAATTATTAATGAGAAATGCTGCATTTGGTTCTCATTATTAGTGTCTCTCATGTTCCAACGTTTGTTATTTGTTTAGTTAATTTGGGATATTAAACATCAATAATCTGGTAAATAATAAAAAGAAATAATGATACAGCAAGCTCGTGCTCTTCAAAACGTTAATCTTGACAGGTTTTCTTGTGTTTCGAAGAAAGTGTGCAGTAAGTTTCGAGAATTATTGTATTCTGGTAGTTATTATTATTATTTCACATGCAATTACAAAATGATACAGAAAAATTTGAGTGATTAAAATAAAATCGTTAAAAATTAATTTTGTTACCGCGAGCATAAATACATTTTGTTACCGCAAACCGGTAATTTATAATGTTAGAAGAAAATTAAATTTGAAAATTTGGTAAGAAGTCAAAATTATTAAGTTCCTAGTTAACGCAAGTCTACACTTTTGCACCGTCTGATATGGTTCAGGTCTACAGCTGTAACTACTGTAAAGTCTCTGACTGGAAGATCCTATGGTTATAATCCCGACAGTGGCGAATTTTCGACACTAGCGGGCTAGCTAAGCCCAATTTATCCGCTGCCTGGATTGATTGACTGATGTTTCCGGACACGTCAAATGGTACGGTCATTAGACCCGTTAGAATGATGATCTTATTCCGAGAGGTGGCAGTGTCCTTCCTGAGATGGATGGTGAAATCTGGCGCCGACTAAACTTCGGCTTGCGAGGGATTTCCCACTTCAGGAATCTCCTCCAAGTGGAAGAGTCCCATCCGGGACAGGCATTAAGTTTCTGATTGGTGTCCTGAATTGTGTGGTTGTACAGTGCGTGTAATTGTGTATGTGTGTCAGGGGAGGGGATAGGACAAGAAAAAGAAAGAAAAGATTGCATGCTGTCCGTGGTCAGGTTGTTACATTACTACTCCGGCATTCGACTGGTATTGATCCGACAAACCACGTATAAATACCGATCAGAGCGTCCGACCGCTAGAATTCTCCTCCAGTCTGACTAAATTCGACGTATGTTGTTGGTATTGAAAATCCACCAATGTCCGTGCTCGAACCCTAGGACTTCCCTGTCAGGGTCGCTGTCTCGACGACGACGACAGTCTGGAGAAGAATTCTACTGGCTGGTTGTTCTCATCGGTATTTTTTCGTGTTTCTCCGACCAAAACCACGTGAAGTAACCTAAAAAACAGGCCACTGACCGTTAGCGATGTTTCCTTTCTCATCTGTGAACTCTTCTGACCCCACGAACACACACACGGAACGCTGGCGGAAATACTACCTGGAAGGAGAACAACCCATATGCTGACGCGTGGGTAAGCTTCGAATTTCAAGTTCTAGCAGGGATGAACCATTACAGTTCTGCGTATAACATGCTCTATACTTATGGGACAATTCACTACAAATATCACTCAATCGATGTTTGGAATCAATTGATGGTAGACTATAAATAGTATATTGTGCTTTTACATAGCAATTACCTTGACATTTTGCTATAAATTGCGCAAAGTGTTGAATCTGTATCTAAAATTTACTAATGCCATGCATAATTTCCTATAAGAACAGTTGTTTATTTTCCACCGATCACGTCGTACATTCCAATGGTCACAGGTCAAACATGAAGTGTTGTGTTTCAAATGAAGGCCTGTTAGGAAGATAATCGAGACACATAATAGTAATACGAATCCGCAAATGGCACCCTTGCCAGAAAAGAATTCCCTCAACTACACTCCATCGTCACGAAAAACGCCTAGAATAACTATTTTCGAGGTTCGCACCTCTTTGCCAGGGGCGCTTCTGATGGCCATCTCGGGGAGCTTTGCCACAGTGGCCGTCTTAGCACTGTGGTCGAAAATGAGTCCAAAGAATCTCACGTGTACAAAGGACACGCGCAGCGATACTTTTTCAAAATGTCTGCGTCTATACATTTACTACAAATTGTTTTATGACAATAATTATAATATAACAGATTAATATAATATAGCATATACAATAACATATAATATAATGTAAATATAAAGATAAATATAATGTAATTATAGAATAATTATATAATAAATATTATCATCACATCCATAAAATTCGAACAAGGAAACAAATTCAGATCTTGGGAAATTTTCCTTTTGTAAGAGAACAATTAGAGATTGGAACAGTTTACCCGCAGCAACTTTCAAAGCTTTTCCTCAGTGTCTGATGTTTTAGAGATAAATTAGAACCAAGCTGGGAGTAATAGATATTAAATGAGTAAGTGTTGTGAAGTGCGGTGAAGTGAAGTGAAGTGAAGTGGTGGTCAGTGTAATTAAATCAAAACAGTGTAGTGTAGTGCAGCGCAGTGCAGTGCAGGGCAGTGCAGTGAGTGAAGAGTAGTGAACGCGATCAATACCCCTTTTCAAAAGAATCTAATCCAGCCAATACCTATGTAGCTTGTATTAAGTTTTAATACCACCAACACATAATTATTGGATACCATGACAGAGATGAAATATTTGTTATAATACTTAATATTGCAGTTCAAATAAATGCATGTATGAAACACATTTGGATTTCTAATGGAAATACGTTTATAAACCTCTATTAATTAAAGTAATGTGAAAGATCAGTGAAAAGGGCGACATTTTCACTTTGTATAATATAATCATTAAACGAACGCCATTTTTCAAGGGGTAGTTCGGGGCGCAATATGAGCATGAATATATTCATTATGATTTTTTTAATACGCACGAGTTTCCCTATTTTTCGTCAGTTTTTTATCGACCGTCCACTCATTAATGTTTATTCAATTAGTTGCATATGGCTTAAATAAGCCAAAAAATGCAGATTTCTTTGAAAGTTGAAATACATTTTACAAGCGGTTCAAATTTACTTGTAAATTTTGGAAATTACAACTTGTATTACACAAAAATTGAAAACAATGAATCATAATTTATTTTTACTACTAGGCCGCAAAAATTTTTATTGCAATTTTTAATCGTATTTTAGAAATAGAAATTTATAAAATATAATTACTTTCTAGATTCTAGTTCTTTGAGACTTTAGAATTACCATTTATATATAAATGGTTTTCTAAATAATTATAAATTATGTACGTGAATTATTTATTATTTTACTTCATCAAAATCGACAATTTCTGCTCAGACTTACTCTCGGCAAACAACCGGTATCATGCTAAAAACAAACAATTGGGTCAAAAAATACAAACAAAATACGTTCTATCATGGTATAAAAATGCTTTTAATAAGAATAATTGTTTCATCACTACTCTTCATTGTTGTTTTTTTTTTTCAAACAAAGCATCATCTTCATTCTTCATCTTTGAGCATAAAAGTATTTTTTGCACGGAGACTCAACCTTTGAAAACTTCAGACTAACTTCTCGCACACGTGGCGGTATGAAAAATCCCTCATTTTTTAGGATAGTAGTCAAAAAACTTGTCTGTGTTTCGGCCCGGTTCAGCCTATTGTGCACCGCCGCCATTTCGCGGCAGGGTCGGCGGAATGCGCATGCGCGCGCGCTCCACGTAATGGCTGCCCATTACTAACAGAGGGAGCGCGCCGTGTAGCTGGAGGGCGGGGGTTTGCCCCCGTCGCTTCGATATAGAGAGATAGGGCCGTCGGCCGCTGCGCCATTGGCCCATTGGCCCCGCGAGCGTTCGCACCTCGTATTATGGCAGGGTGCGCTCCGCAAAAGGAGCGGTCGATTGGGGCAAATGGGCGGCGAGCGGGAAAGGCGCAGGTAATAGGGCCAGCAGCAGACGTTCAGCGGGGACTGGAGGTCGAGCCTGCGAAACAGCCTGAGAATGTGGGATTTGTGGACAATGGAACTTATTACATCGTGATGGAATTATACGTTTGACTAAGGTATGAATGGTTTGATGAAATTTGAAGAGAATGCGTGTTTTGATCATCGTTTTTTTTTTCCTAAACTGGTCAGATCATTGATCAGATCAAACACAAATAAATTGTGAGAATGTGTATTGAGATCGTGCTTTCGAAATGGATGGCGAATGCGAAAATTTTGAACAACAAAACTTTATGAAGCCGACATGAAAGGTTGTGTTTATATAGAACAATTAAATGTGTGTTTACTAATTATAAGTTTCTCCAATTGAACAGTTCAGAAGGATATGTATTGTGCTCTGAAGACTGTCTTTAAAATAGACTGAGAATGCCAATGTCTGTATACTGTGAAACTTGAATGTCGGATTGGAATGCTATTCAGAATATGTGGGCAATGTTTGATTACTACAATAAAATTTGGAAAGAATAAATGTCTGATCGTAGGTTTCTCCTCCTGGACAGCAAGAAAGTCAAATACTTAGCTAACAAAGCAACTTGAAACTCCAACCTACGATTGAGTTGTTTTTTAAGTACTTGTAGCTCATCAGTTGGCGTGGCATCATAGATATTATGTTTCTTGAAGTTTTCTCCGACTTACGAACGCAAGTTAAAATTGAATGAGATAACTCTCGAAATCGAAATAAACTTCAGGCATTTTCTTCGATTATATATTGGGAAAAATTCCAACTTCTAGAGTAGACTGCCCTTAAATATTATTGCAGATTGTCTATTTTACTAATTGCGCACAGAAATTGAAATAAAACTATGCAGCTTCCGGTCACGTGAGAAGTGTCGGTAGTTTCGTGGAAAATTGGTAAAATCTAAATAAAAACAATGAAACAGTTTTGATTTTGATTGAAAATATTTGATTGCTTTATTTCGCTTATTCTCCCTGCGTGAACCGACTAAATTTGCATACTCACTGCGTATGAGAGGGCTGATGTCATGCGGCAGCAAAACTCAAATTAAAAAGTCGCTCGCCATTAAATATTTGCTATACACGTGCTGCACTTTGGAACAAGATTTGTTTTATATTACTGGTAGGTTAAGATATGTTGTAATGTATACCCGTAAACACTATATTATGTTATTAGAATATTTGTGTTTGTTAAAATATTTATTTCATAGTAATGTATATGATTATATTTTATTTGTTTACAATGTACGTGTTATTTTTTGGAAAACCAATTAATGTGGTTTTGTTCAGCATCATTTTTACCGCTCCAGGCCACTAGCAAGAATTGTTGATAGTATACAAGATGATCTGGATTTTTTCAAACGTCTTCTTCGAAAACACTTATCAAAGGCTAGGTGTATCACTACTTTGTTGATAAAGTATATTTTTGTTTATTCAAATATCCGAATTAAAACGAATGAAACAAAAAAATTGCAGATCACAGCAACATTTGTTCAAACTTCAATGTCGACGAACAAATCTATCAACAATTCGACAAAGTATATTGCAAATAAGTACATATTTTGCCATAATTATACACTATATAAGTTTTAAAATTCTATCTCAATCATTTTCTTAAATAAGAGGAACATCTGCGACCAATGGTTTATGGTAAGTTTTACGAGATATAAAATAAGAAGTCAAGAATATAGTATTCAATATGCGTATGGTTTACAAGAATGATGCATCCATAATTTTTATGTTCCATTATCGATAAAATTTATTTGGTACAATTTTTCTTCCCTTGAAGGCAAAACTCCTAGGATCAGATACATCCAAGAAATTTGGCACTACATTCTGAATAAGAATGTTGTTAGGTGTATGGTATGCAGTGATGACGCATTTAGATAGGCCTAAAAAGGCAATTCCATCCCTACGAGTTGCACCTTACGGATTTATTTCAATAGCTAACCGGTTCAAGATGAGTCGAAGGCGTCTCACACTTTCGATACGAAACGTTCTGCAATTACTAGAATTTGCGAAGTTAGGAAGTGTTGCGTTTAATAAATCACCATTCTTAACTTGAAAATCCTGGTCTTAAATCTTACCTCTTCGCAATGTAGTCTACAATCTACTACGGACCACCCACCGATCAGTACGTAATTATTCCTTGAATACCTACTTTTCGATTCAATGAGGCATTTTATTCCTTTCACATCCTCCCGGCAAGGGATGCTGGTAAAAGCAACATCTGCTCTCTGAATAAATAGCTCTAGAATCCCCAATATGTTTACTCTGCATATTGTACTTGGGATGGGCGCGATAACTTTGAAAGGTTCATCCATCAAGGTGTAGAAAACGCCCTGAAAACGACCAGTCAGCGAGAAACTGAACCCAGCGACAGTTCATTTTCGTCTGGGTCGTCGCCTGGAGGCCAACTACTGCCATATTTCATAAGAACGCCACAACGAGCGAGAGGATGGTGGCGGAGAAAGAGCAAGAGAGAGAGAGAGAGAGAGAGGGAGGATGGTGGGAAGAGACCGCACTCCACTGAGAAACCAGTTCATAGAAAAGTGTAAGTTGTGACATGTTGAGCTCAGTGCGCTGCTGAACAGAATTGTTTTAAGCCAGATGGAAGCGAGAGGATATAGATGGAGACTCGAAAGACTCAGAGGAGATGAAAGAATTGAGGAAGTAATTATAAGCTAAGTGAAAGCAAGGAAACGTATATGATAAGACGAAAATGTACGAGGCTATTGACGAAAGAGCTTATTTGAAGAACTTGCAAGAAACAAAAGTTTTAGTCAGTTAAATAAAAACACTGAAGAGAAAATATTAATAATAGGGCAACCAAATAAATTGATTAGATCGCCATTGGATGTTGGCATTATACCAGTATTAATTTCCACAAAATTAAATAACCTTAGGTTGTAGCGTATTTATTCACAGTCTTTTGTTAAGGCGATGAGAAACATGGACTCTGCCATTTGTAATAGTATTAATATATATATGTCAAGAACATGTGAAGACAAAGTGCTGATATTTAATTTAAGAGAAATATACGTATGGAAATTCACAGAATAAAATGACTGAATAATATTTAATTTAATCACAACGCGAGAAAAATTGTGAAATTAAAACACATCTAGTTTTAATAAGTGAAGGAATATTTAACTGGACGAATAAAGAGGGAAGGTGAAAGTGAAATTCGCTGGATTTTTGTGAGATGGACGTGTGATGTTCCGCGGAGACAGATTATTATTTTAAAAAATTACAGTTGGAAAAGTGTGTGGTTAAATATAATGTTATGTTATTGGTGTTACTGTTATAGAAAACTAATCGAAATACTTCAAAACTAAAATAATCAGGAAATAAGAGTGAGACAAAACGCTATGGTTGTCTTCACATCGCATAAGCAGACAACGATACGTTTTCCTGGAAACAATGGTGATAGACACTGCTTTGATGAAATTATTGTTTGCAAAGAAGATGGAAGAAATATGCATAATAAATATGAAAATGAATTCTTATTTATATTTGTCAATTTTCTACTTTTTTTCTTCTTTCTTGACTTTCTCTGGACATCTTTTTGTATGTTCCAACCAAGCTAGTTCTATTTAGATGGTATAACGCTCAATGAAGTCCGTCTCTTAGTTCCTTACAAATGAATTGCTAGAAATATATGAAGAATAAGCTGTGATCTATGTAGTAAATGAATTTGCAGGAACCGGAATTGGCCCCCACATACATGTATATACAAAACACAAATGTGAATTCAGACCTAGACTTCGTTTCAATTTCTCCATCAGAGACTGACAAATCAGACACCGGTCACCTCAATATCAGAAGACCACATCTTCGTCAACATCACAACATGACTCATCTGATGACCTACTGACTCTGATGACACTTCCATTCGGCTCGGACTGTTAGGCCATCATCATCAAAGCCACAATTACTTACATCACTTTTATGGGATGGGAGGCGATAGCCGAAGACAAGTGACTACTGTTTTGACGTCCTCGAACAAATAGCAGTTGAAAACGAAAACGGAAACAATTTAACGTTGTTGCAGTGAAAAAATATGAAAAATTATAGGGAGGCTAGTATTGTAAATTATATTAAACTAGCAGAACCCGCCAGATGATGTTTAGCTCTCTCTCTTTTTTTTCTCTTTCTCTTTCCCTCTCTCCCTTTCTCTCCCTCTTTTTCCCTTTCTTTTTTACCCTCTCCTCCTCTTCCCACTGATTTCCCCGACTTTTGCTTCCTTTCTCTTTCCCCTCTCTTTCTTTTCTTCTCTCTCCATTTCCCTCTTTCATTTTCTCTTTCCTTCTCTCTCTAATTTTTCCTTTCCCCCTCCACCCTTCACTTTTTTTCTTCCTCACTTTCCTCTTTCAACTTTCTCTTTACTCTTCTCTCTCTTTTCTCTTTCTTTCTTACCATCTCTCTTTTTCTTCTTTCCTTCTCTCTCTCTCTTTCGCCTTCTCTCTCCTTTCGCCTTCTCTCTCTCTTTCGCCTTCTCTCTACTCTCTTTCGCCTTCTCTCTCTCTTTCTCTTTCTCTTTTCTCTCTATCTCTTTTTCACTTTTTTCCCTTTTCCCCTCTTTTCCTTTTCCTCTCTCTCTTTCTTCTTCTCTTTCTTATCTCTTTTCTCTTCTCCCTTTTCCTCTTTTAATAATTTGTTAATATTATGAAGATCTCTCACAGTCTTCTGTCTCATTCACTGACACTTTTCATATTATGAGATTTAAAAAAAATTGCCGATTTTTTAAAAATTTTCTTTTATAGACACCTTTTTCTGACATTAACGAACGCAAAGAACAAAGAAATATCCAATTTGGTGCAGTCGTTGGAAATTATACGCTTACATACATTTCGGCGATTAATTTGTATTTATATAGACAACGAAATGCGCGACATGGTCCAATTCGTGAAATGCATGGGTATGCATATTAAGATTGTGGTTAAGAGGAAGCTAGGAAAAAGTAATAACATGATTCAAAGTGAAGTTACACATTCCTGCATACTCTAATTTTATTCGTTGTCTTCCATCACAGTTCTAATCAGATGAAGTTCAATTTAAGGTAGCAAAGTCTTCCATTGGACTGATGCAGACACTCAGACAAAAAAATTGGTTAATTTTCTTCATTATATATTAACCATATTAACATTACGTATGTTTGATTTGATTCCCAATACTTGGCTCCCAGAAAAACAATTCGTTCATATTCTCCCTTCGAAGTAGAGGTAGAGTCGTATAGTCATAAGAGCGTACAATAAAGGCGGTGTGCTTCTTCGGATAATAAGAAAATTGAATGGTTTTCAATATTTAAATTTATGACTACCGGATAGCAAATATGAGTAGAATTTTTTAATGGTACTCTTTTGTATTGTTACATAAGATCTTATAAATTATTAAGCCAAAATTCTGAAGGTACCAAAGTCATGACTAAAGCCTTTTGAGATTGAATGATGGTGACGATTGAAATTAACTAAATGAAGGGGTACTACTAGAAAGAGCTAATGAAAAACATATTCTTCAAAATACTCTACTGAAAATCTCCTGCACTTCATATCGTTACACGAAGGAAAATTAGAAGGAAAAAATAAAATGAAAACGTCAAAGAATAGTATAATACATGAACGATATAAATGAGCAATAACCATACTTCCAAATGAAACAACTTTCCCGATAAAGAAACCTTTTCTAGAACAATCAGGATTAAGAGTCAGGAGACGAATAAGTAATATAATTAAATGATATAATGAACTTAACTCCTCGTATATTTCATAATTATATTTTGTAACCGGATAAATAGCGGTATGTGTTGTTTTCGATTGATTAGAATTTCCGGGCGCGTCTCCGCTAAGGTCATCAGTCCCGTAAGTGCATGCGTATTTTTATCGCGAGACCTGGCGGTGATATTCCCCCGCTTGATGGTAAGATGCAACGCCAACCAATGTATCGGCTTGCGGAGTTTTTCTCAAACAGATATCTCCCACCAGTGCGCCGCTCCAGGCGGGACAAGCTCGAAGTTCCCGACAGGTCTCCCGATATATGTCATAGTGTAGTGCATGTAAGTGGAAGTGGAAGTGTAAATGTGTGTGTAAGTATAGGACAGGATAGTATAGGTAAGGATAGGACAAGGTAGTGGCAGATCGCGCTCGGTCCATGGTCTGTTTGTTAAGGCACTGACCCGACATCCGCCTGCTGATCCGTCTGGTGACCCGTCTGGTAAACTACCGAAGAGAGCAGCCGGTCAATAAAATTCTCCTTCAGACAGCGTCTGAATTTGGCCTAGCCATCTAGGTAGTGCCGAAAATTCAGCCACCGTTGATCGTTGGGTCTCAAACCCTGAGACCTCCCCATCAGAGGCACTGCAGTGACATCAATTGAGACTCCCTTAGCCACCTAACCGGGGGTTAGTTCGAAAGATATCAATATCGCTGACCTACGAAAAAGAGGTAATATCTCTATTTTTACTCCACGTGATTTCAAAATGATCTACAAGTAGCACCGAAAATTCCGTCGTAGGATTTGGCTTTTGCTCTCGTAATGATTGATTGATTGATTGTGATTCCCGGCGCGTCAACTACTGTGGTCATTAGTTCCGTAAGTGTAGGGCGTGTTTTTGCTCGGGAGGTGGCGGTGTTCTTGGTGGAGGTGGCGGTGGTCGAAAATCCTGCCGCCGTAGGGACTCGAACTTAGGACCTCCCTGTCAGAGACACTGCAGTGATACCAGTTGATGCACTGAGCCACCGCTCCCGGTCTCTCGTTATGTGTGAAGCATCAGTTTCATCGAGCATTCCCTAACATGCGAAAAATTATTTTCCTTTATTTACACCCAAAACACTTGTTATCATTCACGAATCTAGTCACAATAAATTTTGATTCATAGCAAAGCGACAATATCCAAAAAGCAGTGCTGATTCAGCGTCGGGTGTACCTCGCCGTGCGCCGAGAAGAGAACTAGGAGAGTCTGCACGGGCACAAAGCCAGGCCAGCCAGGCCACCTCGGTGACGCGTCGGCGCTGCCAAATTCAGGCGCTGTCTGAAGAAGAATTCTGTTGGCCGGTTGCTCTCCTCGGTAGTTTACCAAATGGGTCACCAGACGGATCAACAGACGGATGTCGGGTCAGTGCCGTAACAAACAGACCATGGACCGAGCGCGATCTTCCACTACCTTGTCCTATCCTCACCCCTTAGTTACACACACACACACACACACACACACACACACACACTTACCCTTCACCATGCGCCGCGGAGAGAACAAGGCGAGTCTGCTCGGGCACAAAGGGGGGTTAGCCAGGCCGCCGCGCGACGCGCCGGCGCGGGCGGGCACAGGGCTTTCTTCCGCTGACAGGCGGCGAGAAGGGAGGAGCACGCAATTACGACCGTAACCGGCCGTACGCAGCGCGCGCGGCGGTTCGCGCACAAATTACAGGACGCGGGAACAAAACGCTCGCGCCACGCGCAGTCGTGCGCTGGGATTCGAGCCGCGTCGCCCGGAACGACAGGCTCCCATCCGCGCCCTGGCCCCTGCCCCTTCTGCGCTGTGCCCCTAGCCACCTGCTTCCTTTTTCCTCGGCCGCCGCCCTTTCCGCCACGTTTCCATCCTTCTCCCCGTCCTCCCCGGCCGACGACGTCTTCCCCCCTCCCTCCCCCCCCCCCCCCCCCCCCTTCCCATCCTCTTATCCACACCTGCTCCTCTTCGGCTTTGCTCAACCTCCTTTTCTGCAACCGACACCTGTTTTATTCTCCTGCAATAATTTGCTAATTCCACGTTTAAGGTGCACGGCCTGCAGTAATCGAGGAGTATAATGATGGCGGTACCTACAATAAAAGAAACCTGTGTTGTGAAATCTCGAGATAAAATTGTTATGCCGTAAATTTAAAGGCAGTTTGAGGCAACTCCTATATTTATGGTGGAACTGTGGGATGAGTAACTATGATATTAAATGAAGATGTAAGCACTTGTGATGCCTTTGAGTATATTATTTTCCCAAGAACAAAAAGTTAATCGGATAATATAAAATGATTTTGCGTTCATAAACGTTTCACGACTGATAGTAAGGAAGATGTAAAGTTAGACTGTATGAGTTGGAGAATTGTGTTATACATTGCATCAGTCACAAATTTTAAAAATGTGTATTATCTGTAAATATCTGTAATCATATGTAAATTCAAAATACTCTCTATATTTAAGTTTTTACTGTTAATTCAGAATAGAACAATTTTTTGTTGATTCAGTTAAAAAGGTGACACGTAATACATCAGTGACAATTGGCAATTCAAAATGGAGAGAATTGGATTTTTCACGTCTTAAAAAGAATAAAAGCAGTCTGGATGTAAATAAATATTAGTTTAGAATTGAAGAAGAAACATTTCGAGCGTTGTAGTATACCTGGCTTTGCCCAAAATACCCGGCGTTGGTCTTCATATTCAATCCTAGTCAAAGAGAAAAATACGCATTTTATACAAACTACGGTGTTCAAGATTATTATTTTTAATGTAATTGGTTTAAATTTCAATAAAATACTGTAATTTTCTTTATTTTATTTTATAGTTAATTGCCACTTGATTAAAAATTTTTATCTTTTATCTTAAAGCTACTGCCTTCTAGCGAATCTATTAGGTAGCAGTTCTGCTGGCCCCTTCTAGCGGAAACTGCACTAACCGACAGGTGAAAACTAATGATCGTGGTGCATCTACCAATATATTATTTAAATTATTTATTTTCCGCATTTGTATCGTATTAATCTTTACAAAACGTTTTAAGGATTCTGTGATAATCTTCAATAAGTCTGTAAAAAAGTGTATGTATTCGTGCACTACTTCTTGTGGCATGGATGTCAATTACATGTCATTGAATTCACCTTTCCTAGTGTTGAATTAATTGGTAAAGCATTGTTGAGAATTAAATTTGTTTTGTTATGAGACCACGAGTTCTTTTTAAAATATCACATACCGCAAAACTTGCTATTTTTGAAAGATTTCCTGAGTAATTAACCCAAAATAATAATCTACCAACTATATAATTTTTGTATTTAACGATTTATTTGTAAATCATGGCTAGCATATGACTTTATGACTTCCATTCGACAAACTTTCAGAGAATCATGAGCTGTTGACTTGCAGGGAGGGACGAAAACAAAGCGGGAAAGCTGACGACATAAATCTGAGGAAAGGTAATGCCCTTGGGTAACCGAAACGTATTAAATATTTGTCGTGAGTGAAGGGTCGATTTGTACGACTGTCCTGAGGTAATGGGGAGCGCGGGGCGGTGCTGGACTCGCTAATGAACTCCGCGTCTTCGCGGCGAATCCATCACGAAGGAATGCGCCCCGCGAGGGAGTTCCGCCCTCGCGCACAGGCGTCAAATGAATGGAGGAAGGCTGAGGTCCACACGGGGAACCACAAACTACACAACACCGGAGCGGTGGTCTACAGGAGGAACCACATTGCAGGAAATTTCAATGTGTAAAAGAAAGAAGCGATGAAATGCCGCAATTCAAAATGTATTTTTACTTTTTACTTTATTTTTACGTTTATTACTATTTTTATTTTTACTTTTTAAAAAAAAAATATTACTACTCGATATTTACCGTTTACACTGATACATAGGAAGCAACATGTTCTCTCGATAACGAAAGAAACTTTCAAGATTTTAGGAACTTGACGTAAAACATTTGTCATGAACACTGAATACAGTCTGACGATCTAAAAAATCGAAATGTGGAGTAGTTGTGTTATACATACAAGTTAATATACATTTTAGAAAATGAAGTTGTGACTGTATATAGAAGTTAATATAAATTTTAGTACGAACCCATTCAATATGTAATTACTATATATATATATATATATATATATATATATATATATATATATATTGTAATTACAATGACTTGCTCTTATAATCTCTTATTTAATTATCTTAGGAAATGTGTTTTGTTCCTTAGTGTAATTAATAACGTTCATACCTCTAAAATTAAAATAGGTAATTTCAAAGGAAACGATCATGCTGATTTCGAAAATAATTATAAGAAAAGTTCTATCACTCAAGGTTGAAAAGACATGAACATATTTAGTAATTGAATACACAATCTCCTATACTAATTTCTACATTGTCACTCCGGTTACATTACTACAATATTTTATGAGCATGCTCATATGAGATTAAAAAAATTAAAATGGAATATACACATTCATGCAATAATCTGCAGACATTAAAATAGTTTGTTGGAATTCCAATTTCAAATCATATTTGGTAGTAAAAATTGGTGTCTGGTTCTCCACAACATTGGTAGAGAGAATGACAATGCTTTGAGTTTTCCATACAACCAGAACGTAGTTGTGGTTGTACATGTAGCACAACACTGGTGAGTAGCGCATGGTTTGTCCTGATCACAAAACGACAGCCAAAGTATAAAGAAAATGCAAGTTTTGTAATTTGATATATTTTTTTTCCTTTTGAAGTTTGGGTGTAAATCTTCAAACGTAAGAAGCTAAGAAAAAAGTCATGGGTTTATTCGTACACTGTCGATTTGCATTTTATCGAACGATACAATTCTACAGTTCATGTGGCGAATGTCACTTTACAAAACAACACAGAACTGTAATGTTCGTATTAATGTATTTGAATCACATTCAAACCAGATAAGAACTTCACGCGCACTGCGGGTACAGTTTCCCATGACCCTGAGTGACTCAGAATCTGCCACCGCAACAGTTGGATATTAGTATACTTGCGGTAACGTAAGTTGCTGAAATAATTCTTTTTCAGAAACGATGCGCAGTAGGAAATATTAGGGTGCACGTGACTTGTTTCAAATCATCTACTCAGACCTACTAAGACTACTATGACCTACTTGCAATTGAGCGCGACTACCAGGCGCAAGAATAAAAACTGCAATTGTCCAATACAGAAACTAAAAAAATACACGATAGCCTAATTTTGTTGCTTTCTCACGAAAGTAGTATAGACGAAATGAACAAATAGTTTATTATAAGAAAAAAAGACGATGATTCCAGTCAATAAAATATATTTAGAGCAGACGTTTCGGCCTCAATTGTGAGGCCCTCTTCAGTATCTGAAAGGTCAACACACCAATCAGTTATAATTTTTTATTTTATAATATTTTATTTTTAAATAGATTTTATGAGCATTTATTTTACATATGTTACAGGTGCAATTTAAAAGTATTTGCATTAATATCAATATACGGTATATTTAAAAACTATAAGTGATATGGCGTTTGTATTGTGATATTCGTAATCTACGTATAAAATTAAGTATGTTGCGCACTATACCTTCTGAGATAAAAATCGTGTTCCCTAATGTTATTGAAACTTTTTGTGATCAATAATTGAAATCAATATTTATGTAAATACAGCAAGGTTAATGTTTGACCTTTACAACTAAAAATAGTTTTACTCGCATAATTCAAATCAAATATTTTTTTTTTAATTTTATTTTTTTCGGAAACTGCACTACGAATAAAAAAAACTTAACTGGTTGGGTGTGAACGGGTTCACAGTCTAAATCATAAAATCGATAATGATGATGAAGATAAAGTAGCCCCCCTGCCATTGCACGCTGACCGAAGTCACGGAAAGAGGAAGTGAAGCTACGTGTTCCACCTATTTATCGCCGTCGGCACGAAGATGAGGTTGTGTGGCGAGCATGCTCGGTCGCCTTTGCACTCAGGAAAGGATCTAGGGACTCGCTTGGAAAGGGGACTGAATCGACCTCAGAGGCGCCCTGAACTGTAAAAATCTCGACCCGAGTCGGAATTCGAACCCGGGCTCTTCAGATGAAGTCTCTGTCTCTGAGCCACCGAAGCTCCTGATGCAGCTGGTATCCACTTGTAGGCAAATTTTCATTTTTCGATCCTCTCCCTATCAATTTTTTGTTCAAAACTCCACCGACAGTGAAATTACGGAAATATATCCGTTCATTTCGTCAAACATAGCTTCTTTCCTCCTCTAAGTACGTTTCTTACACAATTTGGAAAATATTTGACTTTTTTAATCTACGCTCGACAGCTATATCCGTCGCAACCAAACGTAAAATACATAAATAACAAGTGTGTAATTGGAGTAGTTTCTAATCAAATATTTAATATTTTTTCTCCTTTACGTTCTTCATAATTTATTTTTTTAAATTTATTACAGAAAACTCATATGATAATAATATTAGTTACACATTTAAAATGTACGTCAACCTAGCATAACTTCAATTGTGCTCTGCGAGGGTATCTAAACAGTTTGACATTATTCTGAATTACTATACATATTGTGAAATGAACAAATCTTAATTGACGTTCTTCAATCGAAGTCCATTAAACCGTGAACTAAATAAATTTATAAAATATTTATGTCATTACTTATGTTCTGGAAATAGAAAATACTTATCTTACTCAGCTTTCAATTCATTCTTTATTAATAATCGAAAATAAACTATTTCACTGCGAAATAACTGAAGAGGAGTGAACAATCGATTATTCAAGAAGGGATGCGAATGAGATTGATTGATTACCGATTCCGGGTGCGTCAACTAACAAGGTCATTATTCCCGTAAGTGTAGTGTATGTTTTTCATCCACAGGTGGCGGTGATCTTCCCCTGCCGGATAGCCTAGATCCGGCGCAGTGCTACCGTCGACTAGCGGGGTTTTCCCCAAACAGGTACTACACAGGTACACACCAGTGGTGTACCTCGCCCCAGTCGGGACAAGTTCTAAGTTCCCGACCTGCCTCCCGGCATATGTGGTAGTATAGTGCATGTTAGTGTAAGTGTGTGTGCGTAAGGGATGAGGATAGGACAAGGAAGAGGAAGGGGTCCGTGGTCCGTTTGTTTGGGTACTGCTCCGGCATTCACCTGGTGTTGATCGGAGAAACCACGAAAACTACCGATCAGAGCAGCCGGCCGCTAGAATTCTCTTCCAGACAGCGACTGAATTCGACCTAGCTGAAAAGCTAGTGTCGAAAATCCTGCCGTCGTCGGGACTCGAACCTAGGACCTCCCGGTCAGAGGCACTGCAGTGACATCAGTTGGTGCACTGGGCCGACGCTCCCGGTGATGGGAATGAGTGTGTTAACGAAATCAGCAGTAGTGCTTTGGTCAAAGAAGAAATGGATGAAGAATGAGGAAGAAAGACAAATGCACACTATCGAAAAGCACTGGAAATAAGGCAGATAAGGAAATTAGATGTCGAGCAAAACGGGGGAAGTTTGAAAAAAAAAAAAAAAAAAATTAAATTAAGAAAATGCGATTGTGTTGATGATTGTTTTTACATCCTTGATAGTAAACAAGCATTTATATTTTTAAAAAACACTATCCTTTGAGTCACACGTTATCTCGAATCTTCAATTTAGGGGAGTAAAAGCGGTTTAAAGATTTGTGGTTCTTCACATCATGTTTTTCGTGTGGTGCTGGACTCGCAAACATTATATGACACCTAAGAGAGGACACAAGAGGAACTGCACCACATTCTAAATGTATTCCTTTTTTCGAACAAGACATAAAATGTAACATATGTGCGTCACCGAATAAGGCAAAACCTCTTGGATTACGAAATATACAACCCCGAATTTATGAAGAAACCTACTATATGCCCCATCTCGCCATGACTCAATCTCATATATATTGCTCTGTAATATTTAAATGAAGGAACGTAATTTAAACGTGTCTTAGAAGAAATCTTTACTGCATGGAACGATGGTTTAACCGGAATTCTTCAAGCATCACCTTTTCTTCTCTAATATCATATAAAGAAAGATCTGTCGTCGATCTAGAATGGAAAATTGCTACTTATTTTAATTGGGCTCATATGAAACAATAAACGAACAATTAAATAATGTCAGAAATTGTAGCCATTTGTATTTACATGTCCTCCAAATATTCTTACTTTCACGGAGTAAAGCCCAAAATACAACCGCAAGGCGATTGTGGATTTATAATTCTGCGTAAGGCATTGATCTTACTTAGCTATAATGTAGGGGAATAAAAATACTATACATTTTTATTCATTTCATAATTATCCGGAAAAATCAAGTTCCAGTCCTCGGATATTCGATCGTCAATACCTCGTTCATGAAATGGTAAGAAAAGTCGGGTACGTTGTCATGTTGCTTACGGTGACAACAGCGAGCTCGGGCTTGCGGATTCGAAACCCGCATTGCGAACGGTTATTTACTTTAGTATATTGTAGAACATACAGTTTAAATATCATACGGTCTAAATCATCATATCATTAGTACATGGTATATTTAGTAGATCGGTTATTTACTTTAGTATATGTATTAAGTCCTACCACACCACATGGTATAACTTAATACAACCACCATTTAGCACACCTAATACTTAATTCTTTCCCTAGTTTTCTCTCTGCCCGAATGTTGTGTTGTTGTGACTGCCTGCCTTTCAGGGGGAATAAGCTCTATAATGTGCCTATAGACCCCTACGTAAGCGCCACCTGGCCACCACCAAACCTTACAACCAGTAATAGGGATCAAGGGCCGCCGCCACGGGCGAGACAGTTCACCAGCCACAAGCGGTAGAGACAGTTCTTGGTCGAAATGGGCTTAGACGCCAAACAGGCGAAGAAACGGAGTCTGGGGTTAACTTACCCTAGGGTGTACAGAGGCAGTAGAGTTGTCTACTCCGAGCGTCCGAGCTGAGAGTTTCGTCTCAGCGGAGCTCCTTTCACCTCGCGTAAGTTAGGTGTAGTAAACCTTGTATGACTTGAAGTGAACCAGTAATCAACGAAGTGACTCTTTTTCATGTCTAATGGCAAACTCTCAGCAACGGGGCTAGCAATCAGCCAAGCCCTACACCTAGTCGACAATGGTAACTATTTAGCTAATGGTAAAGTGACCGTATTTCAACAATCTTCCTCTACAGAAGAAGTAATGGACATCCAACTACAGGCAGCCATGAACCAGCAAAGCAATGTATCCGACAATGGAGTCGCCTCCAACCCATCAACCCCAGAGGAAACGGCCAAGTCAATACCAACAAATAACAGTGATCATCATAAAAGGTCAGTGAGTGATCCGAAAATTATACAAGATGCGAAGAAAAAAAGTGCGGTTCCGTATGTGACAGTGAACAACCAGACCCATCCGACGTAAATTATAACTTGCCAGTGAAAAACAGATTCAGTCCATTAAGGGAATTAAACCTAAGCCTCGTTAACAACAGATTTACCTATCTAAAGGAAAACAATAGTGAACAAACCAATAACACAAATAAAATTACTCCCATTTTTCTAGCCAATATTCCTCATTTAAACGATTTCGTTAAAGAACTAAGATCAAACGTGTCAACAAATTTCATAGCAGACTCTAGAAATTCGAAAGTCAAAATCAGTGCCTTCAGAAACGAAAACTTAATTAGCCCAGAGAAGATTTCAACATACAAAACCCGCAAACAATAAGTACTCCGTGGTTTTTGAAAACATTAGCCAAACTATTTTCGAACTGGAAATACTTCAAGACTTAAACAACGGTACCCATCAATTATTAAAGTAACTAGACTACATAAAGAAAACAAACTCATTCCATTGTTGCAGCAGAATTCCGTGTAACGAACCATTAAGACTATATTGTCAATTAACGAAATATGCAACATAAAATAAAACAGAAAGAAGGCGAAGACCTTCCAGCCCCATTCAATGTCAGAGACGTCTTGACTACGGACACAGAAAGAACAATTGTAACCATGCAATAAATTGTGCGTATTGTGCAGGAAATCACTACACAGTTACATGCCAAAGTAAAAATCCAAAATCTAATGTGCTAACTGTAACGGGGAACATCAAGCAGATGTTAGAGATCCAAACTGTTCTTACTATAAAGCTATGAAAGAAATACCAATAAAGTAAACATTAGAAACAACACTGACACCAAACAAGAAACCTCATTCCCTCCTCCTAATAATTCAACATCTCAATTTCCATTCCTGCCAACTACTCAACCCCCCCACAATTTTACCCATAGTAACAATGCCCCACCACCTCGAATCCAGAGCAATGTCCAAAATTCAACCATCTCACAGCGTGAAAGTAATACGCACCCATCCCAAGCAAACAATCCCTTCCTAAACACAATAATCAACACGATTACATCATGTATCAGCAACTTCATTAATTCATTAATCCCTACTATCATTACAACAATTCAAAATTCAGTATCGTTGTATTTGAGCAACAGCAATGGCAGTTAATAATAATTTAACTCTCATAAATTGGAACGCAAATGGCATTACAAATTAAAAAAACAGAACTAATTTATCTTCTTCATTCTCATAAAGTCGATATAGCATGCATAACCGAAACTCACTTAAAAAATAAAAATAAATTGTACCAGGCTACACCATTCACAGAGCAGATAGAAATAACAACAATGGAGGTGGGTTTTGTAGCTATAAAATCAATGACGAACACCAGAAACACACATCGCCGCCGGGAAACAATTGCAATCAGAATAAGAATAAATATCAAAATTGGAACGCAATTGCAGCATATAAACCACCTTCAGCCAAAATAGCCACAGCAAGCATCGAAAACATATTCCAACCCCATACTAATACAATTCTTCTCGGTGAACTTAACGCAAAAACTCATTGGGGATGTCATTCTAATAATCAAGATGCAAATACTTGAAACAATAGAAATCAACACAACCTAAAAATAATTGCAACTGCGGAACCGACTTACTACCCATACGACCGACTAAGAAGACCAGACATTCTTGACCGGAATAACAAACACAAAATTCTTTTTTTTTTCTAACCCCAATTTTTGAACTTGACTCCGGCCATATACCAGTATTAATAAAAACTCGCCAATTAACACCCCTCCGCCGAAACAAAATACCTTGAGGGTAAACTCGCATAAATTCCAGAAAATTTTAATTAATCAAATTCCTAAATTCAAAATTTTAAATCATCTACGTGAAATAGAGAATGCAGTTTCAAATTTCAATACAATAATTCACGCTACTCTGGAATGCACACAAATAAAATCTTTCATAATCTAAAAACCTATAACCAAAACAGATTACCCCCTGATATTCTAGATGCTATAAAAATCAAAAATAAAATACGAAGGCTATGGGCAATTACTAGAAACACTGAATTAAAAATAGAACTTAATCTGATCATGAATGTAGTTAAAAGACTAATAAAGAACTTTAATGATCGCCAATACGCAAGTAAAATCCAATCTCTTAACACAAAAAATTCAATAAACTTCACAAAAAAAAATGCTAAAACAAAAAACAATACTACCACCTCTTAACACATCATCGAAACCTAAAGCAATAGAAAATGCCAAAGAGCTTCAATCTTCGAAAATGCTTCATTCTTCGAATCCACGTTCACAACAAACAACACAAAACCACCCAAAGCACGCTACAATAATTAAATCCATAGCGCAAGCCCAGTATGGACCCCATCAAAGAATACACTTCGCGTCATCAAGTGAAATCAAAAGTATAATAAACAATTTGCCAAACAAAAAATCTCCCGGGCATGATAACATGAATAATAGAATAATAAAAAATGTACCCCCAACGGCATTGGCATTCCTAACAAACATATATAATTCCTGTCAGAGAATAAGCCACTTTCCGCATTTACGGAAACGCTTTAGTTATTCCAGTACCGAAACCTAGCAAGAACACAACAATGGCGAATAGTTACAGACCATTAACTTTATTGCTCACCCTATCCAAAATATTTGAAAAAAATATATTAAAACGGCTAAGCAAACACCTCATAAGCACCAAAGTAATACCTAAAGAACAATTCGGTTTCATGAAACATCTCCACGCAACATCCACTCCTGAGAATTACGAAACACATGTACTCGTCATTTCAGAATAAACATCATACAATAGCCTTATTCATAGACATAACCGAAGCATTCGATAGAGTCTGGCATAATGCATTAAATTATAAAATCCGAGAAGCTGGGACCCCTCACTACATAGCTGAAATAATAAAAAACTTCCTAAATGACCGATCATTTTCAGTGACAGTAAATAATCATCAATCCAACCCCAAAATAATAAAGGCTGATTTACCCCAAGGATCCCCCCTTTCGCCCACTCTCTTCAATCTATATGTAGCCGACATCCCGAAACAAAATGGAGTTCATATTGCAGTCTGCAGGCGATACAGCCATATTCTCATCCGTAACTCCATTAACAGACATAAAAATCAATATTCAACTGTACCTACACCAAATCGAAAGCTGGGATTGCAAATATAAAATTCTCCTGAATCCATCTAAAAATGCAGCAGAAAGTTTCACTTTCAGACCGTACACGCCCCCTCCCCCTTAATCTTAAACAATGCCCAAATAAGTTGTTACCCTCCAAATAAAAACAATATTGGATTAAACATTGACACACGCCTTAACTGGAAACAACATATTGGCATCAAAATTATTCAAGCCAAAAATAAATTACACCAACTTATACCTCTTATAAACAGAAATAGTCATCTCCCATACAACACTACTCTGATATTATTCAAAACAATAATAAGACCCTATTGTTGTACGCCTGTCCAATATGGTTAAATGCATCTAAAACAAACATTCATAAAATGCAAATCAGGACAATAACAAATGCACCATGGTATGTTAAAAACAATCCACTACATAAAGAATTTAATCTAGATCAATTATCCCATCATATCACATACCTCTCCTAAATTTTTAAAATAGTCATCTCTCTACAATTAGCTCGCAGAAACGATTTCACACTACAAAGAAAAAAAAGTATCTATCGATGTTTTCTAAAATTAGTTCCAAATTGAATAAACAAGATCTTAAAAAACGGTACCTCACCAATTATTAGAATAGAAATTTAAAGAATATTAGTTTTGCAAGACACCAAAACGAACATTAAGAGACTATATTCAATTAACGAAATATGCAAATTATAAAATGAACGAAAAAGGCAAGACCTTAACTGAAATGTCAGGATGTCTTGACTCTGACAAAAAGGGCAATTGTACATGTAATAAATATGACGATGACGAAAATTACATTTAAATCCACAAAATCAAAACGATTGGCCTGCACGGGACCCGGGCATGTTAAGATCCAAACGTTTTACTATAAGCGATAAAGAAATACAATGAGATAACTTAGAGAACAATGACACCAACGAAACCATCGCTTGCTAAAATTCAACATCTCATTTAATTCTCCACTCAAATCCAGCTTGTCTTCTAAAACAGTGAGCCTGAACAGAAAATGTCCAATCAACTTAGGTAAAGCAATAGCTCTCCCAATCAATGAAACCTTTACACAAAAATCCAGAGATTCCTGTATGCGACCTTATAGATCATGTAATTCTCATACAAATTAAATTCAGATCGTTGTGTTTGGAAACGCAACGCAGTTTATTGATCATTAGTCCTCAAAAACAGACTAATTTATCTTCTTCTTTCGCGAAGGTCGTATAGCTGCTCGCTCACTTAATGAATAGAGTTCCGGCACCACCTAAAACAGATGAACAAGGGAGGTGCTTCTGCA
Source organism: Teleogryllus oceanicus (assembly GCA_964035755.1). NCBI lineage: Eukaryota > Metazoa > Arthropoda > Insecta > Orthoptera > Gryllidae > Teleogryllus > Teleogryllus oceanicus. Next base: position 40,437,764 of record CAXIVR010000003.1, read on the forward strand.
GTATAAATCATGAGGAACACTCAAGAACCATCATCGCCGATATCGGTATAGAAAAATGTAAGTATCAGAAAAGAAAAAAATCAAAATTGGAACGAATGGCGCATATAAACCCCTTTGCTAGAAGCTCGACTCCAGCACCCATCTAAAAAGTGCTCGGTGAAAACAAGAAAACTATTGTGTTTCAATAACCCAAGTGCCAAATACTTCTAGACAACAACACAACTGAAAGATAATTGCAACTGCGGACTGATTAACCATACGCCACTTAAGAAACCAGACATCTGCCAGAATAAGGAAAAAAGAATCTTTTTTTTGCTAATAATTCTTTGAACTTGATCGCTCCGTAGGTTACTATCAACGCAGATTAAGCTCCAAATTCTCGCGGGAAAATACTTCAAGTTGTCTCAAATCCAGAAAATTTAGGATAAAATGGAGTTCAATTCAATCTGATAAATAACCCATATTCTATAAAACCCCATTAAAACAAACTCTTAAATCATAGTTAACGATCTCACCAATCAAAGTACTTGAAATTAAAATCTTGAATATCAAACTGCAGAAAAAGTTCACTCAAAAACTGTAGTGCTCTGCCTTTCTTAAACAACCCAAATAGTGTCCTCCAATTTAAAATAATATTCTGGATTAACATTGACACGCCTAACTAAAAACATGAATGAACGTCAATTAACCCAAGCCAAATAAATTCATTCTAACTTTCCTTTCTTATGAAAGAGAAGTATCCATCACCAAAAATCTCTGAATTTTCGGCAAAAACTTTTGTTGTACGCCTGTCCAATATGGTTAAATGCATCTAAAAATTTAAAATCCAAATCTTCCAAATTCAATTTTATCTGATAGACAAAATCAAATGACTGAAGTCTGTTACGTCATCTCGCAGAGCCTTTCAATTGATTTTCTCCAAAATTGATATTCCTTGATCTATCTTAACAAACTCATGGTTTTGGGAATTTCAAACGGATAATTTGATTTCTGAGGCTACTTTACATGACAACTCAAAAACATTTTCAAAATTTTCTCAAAAATGCCAAAATTTTTTATTAATTTTTTCTTTGGATAATAAGAGAATGATAAGATCTCATGTTTGTTGAAATCTCAAATTTTTCGAACATTGCAAAAATGCAATGTTTTTGGGTTTCATGCTACAACTATAAAATTGAAAATAAAAATATTTTCCTTAATGAAATCTGTTCTTTAAGAACTTATCTTCAAATGAGATCAGTTCACTTGCGAAATATCAGTTTTCTGTAATTTTGCGCGAAATATAGTAGACAAATTTCATTTCTTTAGCAATTTTTTCCCTAAAAACCGCTCCAAATTCTTTCCTTAAACTTTCTCCTTATGTGTATCAAGGGTTGCTAAAAAATTGTGTTGTTCCATTTTCAGCAAACTCTCCATTTTTTCGAAAATTGAAAAATGTTAAGAATTTCAAAATTACAAAATTGAAGATAGATATTTTTCTCAGACAAAGTCTGTTTAAATAATAAGTCTTTAAAAAGGTTAAGTACAGTGTTTGAAAAAACACTAAGTTTTCCCATAATCTGCGCTTGAAATTTATGCAATTTAAAGAAAATATTTTTTTTCAAAACCCGCTCCATTTTTATTTAATTTTTTTCCTCGTACAGAAGAGAGGAAGCTTAATGGCATGGTGTTTATTTTCGATTAACTCTAAATTTTTTGAAAATTGCAAATTTAGAAACAGTGGGAGAAAGTATGTGCTTTTATTGCACCACTAGTTAAATTACGAAACGAAATTTAATGATGTATTCAAAGAAAACATTAGTGCGTGATGCATCGGCTCCATCGGAATTCCAAGCACGAGTTATGACTACGAAACTACTAAAACTTGAATAATCGGACGCTATTTTATGAGGTTTACAAAAACCCTCCTAGAACTCTTGCATGTCTCTTTCTGATCGAAATTTAAAAGAAAAAACGAATAAATAGCGCTGTATGTTATCGTGGCGCTATGACGTATGCCAAAGATGTGTCGCGGTCTACCAGGCACACACACAGCGCTCTCAGTGTGACAGATCCTAACCGCGTGGTCAGAAATACTGAATCAACACACTTCGACGAAATTTGAGGCACTCACACGTACGCCAACGCACCTAAGTTCTCTAATACTTGCATGACACACTGTTGATGCATACCAAGAAATCTTTACTGCTGGAACATCGGCTCAACCGGAATATCAGAAGCCTGGCCATCCGACCCGAAATACAAATCCGAGAAGGAATGTAACCTGTTTGTTTTCAAGTGAGCAGTGACTCATTATCAGAGATTTTTCGCGGTTTGCCAGACACGCACCAGCCCCTCGCATCACGCACTCCGCCCACGCAATGCGTCGGCGCCTACCTGCGCTGGCCAGACGGCGCCCGCCGCGCCGCCCGCGTTTATTTACCCAGCGGCGGAACGCGCGCACTAAATTTAGCTTGCGGCAACCGAACGTCGAACTGACGGAACTCTGCGCAGTGTTATTTCTTCCCGGCTTCGTTCGCTCTACTTGGGACGCCCATTACTTCGTGACTCGCGAGTAGTACTTCCGGAAATGAAATCACCCTTTGGGAACGAAAATAAATTTATGAATGTGGAACGCCCACACACTTGCTTCCTGGAATTTTGAGAGAGAGTGCAAATTGCTCCAGCGCGAAGTCTTCGGATAATGTTGATCAAGATTCGGCTCTAATGTGATTTTGTGTTTTAACGTTTGCTTGTGAATGAAGTTTAGTTTCAAAATAGCGAAATAATTCGAAGTAGTGTTTCTATTTAGTATCAGAATGACTTCTAATAAATGGGCAGTAATGCAACGACTTTGTTGTAGGATGTACACCACAGAACGCTTTAAATGTTTTTACACTTCAGGATATATCTGGAGGGAAGGGATTTTCATTTTCTTATGTTCTCATTTTCAGAAGTTGGCAAGATTATTAGTCAAATGGAGCAGGAACACACGGTTTTCTGTCAAACTTGTAACGCATTTGTCGTGGCAAATAGATTCTATTCCACGGGAATGAAATTTTGCTAAAAATGTACCTACCTCCTTTATTCGAAATTTACCTACCTGCATACCTGCTACCTATATTCGCAATTTAAATTAATATAAGAAAAGAGAGGCTGTAGGAATTTCTGAGCTCATAAAAATCTTCCAATAATTTACTTTCCATCATAGTCTCACAGTCCTTAACCGTTTTTTGATGTTATCGAAATAAAATAAATAAAAACCCATACTACTCGGAATGATGATGAATTTAACGGTGACGAAATTAATTTGAAAGTTGTTTCAGAATCAATTGCAATATCGAAAAACTTGTGCAATGATTACTCATATACCAGACATTCAATACGAAGCAGTCCTTGAATTGCAAGAAATATGTAGGTTAGTATAAGGTTTCTTACAGGTTGGATACTATTGTTCACTCGCGATCCTCCCACTTTCAAGTCGGTAATTTTGGCGACCCAGCTGCATTTCAGAGAGGTCTGAAATGATACAGGCGGATGCAAGTCAAAAAGAACCATTACAAAACTAGAATTCTGTTACGGCCGCTCCCTTTCCTAATGTGGCACCCGCCGTGGGCCGTCTCCCGGTGTCCTCGTCACAGATTCCGCCGTCGCCGCCGCCGTCGACTACGCCCCGCCACTCCCCCGCAACCGCGCCCTCGTCCCGCCGTCGCACACTGGGGCCAGAAGGGGAAAGTTGGTAAAAGTCCAAAATCAAAATATACTTCAAAGGCTCCATTTCACAAGAAAAGGGCAGCAAAATGTCACCTTCATCGTTCCCCCATCAGGAAAGGAAGAGGGAATCACCCACTCCATTCAGTGTAAGTTTGAACTTCAACAAGTAATGCTCGGCGCACTTCATCGCTCGCGCAGTAAGAAGAGAGGTGTGTTTTTCGATGCAAAAATATTTGCTCTCTCGAGTAGCAGAATTGTACGTGTTATGGATACGATATCAGAAGATATGTACTTTAAATCTGTATTTCTAAAAAAAAACATATTCCTTGAATAATTATTTAGTAGTGTCACAATGGAATTAAATTTTAAAATCCGGTTTTTGTATTTTCTTTTAGTTTCCTTCCGGACGTTCCGACCTATGATATTATTGATCTGATTCTGGAATTCATGAGTTTTCAAAACATTATAAAGTTTGCTCATGTTTGCCCATTTGCAGTAAGGTACTTTGTTTATGATGGATGCATGTCCTTAAAGAAAAAGAAAAACTAACTAAAAAAAACGAAGCTAACTAAGTTTTGTTAGCCTTTGTACCTACAATATTAGATAGCTCGTTATTAGAAAGGAGGGATCTGTTTAGAGCTATTAAACACACTGAAAAGAAAAAAACGAAAAAAGTGCAACCTGAAAAAAAAAAGTGCTTCGCAGGCTGTTAATTGCATATAACCCACTGATTTCACAAATGGAATAGAAAAAAATTATCACAAATGCATTAGATCTAGAAGTTACACCAATCAACCACCACCAGTTCAACTACAATCCTTCACTGAAGGGTCGCATGATGGAAGTTCTGACTTTGAGGTTATGTAAATAAATATTTGTAAGTTAAACAATTAAATAAGTCGTTATTTAATTAGAAAACTGTGTTTTTATTCCTAAAAATTCTGAAAAATGCTAAAAAATACTTTTTGCCAACTTTTCCGCTTTCTGGCCTCACTGTGCGCCGCCAACGCACTGACTGGCTATCACCACTGCAGCCGCCTCGCCCCCTCCCACCCCTCCCTCCCGCCACGCCCCCTCCACTCCCTTGCTCGTGCGCTAACTACCGCCATCTCTCTCGTTGCCGTGGCGACAGCGAGCGCCCCGAATGCTAATCGTCTTTCCCGCACAACATCCTTATTCTGGGCGGAGACGTGGACTGTTCTGGCGGTACCGCCTTAACCTCGGGGAACGGGATTTCACGGTTCTTCGGTGCTGTTTGACGGCGTTAATGTGGTTATTTCTTTCTCTTTTGATCGGTAATACATTATTCGCGAGCCACCGAAGCTAGCTTTGCGTAGACAACTAGAACAGTTTTCATGATTAAACGTATTTGCATTCATTTAAATATGTCAACGCTACATATATTGTGTATGCAAATAATAGACAACTTCTGCATCTCATCAAGAGGCAGTTTTGATGTTCGTGCTTTTCAATTCGTACATTACGCACAATACTAACATTAATATTTTTATTTATTTATTTATTTATTTAATGTTGGTACTTCATCTGCCACTTAATGTGAAATCAGTGTGAAGACTGAGAGCTTGTCGATTTAAAAAAAACAACTTTTTTTCTCTCTCCGAATGGTTTATTTCTTGTATTACTCGAATGTTTTCCTCGTAGTATTCATACACTCAGACTTCCCTTAATGTTCATTGATATTTCTCTCTTCAAATCATAATGTCTTAGTGGTAATAAACATTATATTTCCATCAATTTTAGCATTCCATGAATCCCTCCATTACAAGCGTCTCTTTTGACATCTTTTATTATTTACCAACAGCTTCTTTTGAGGTGCTATACTGGTTCGAGAAACTAAATGGCGTGTTGAGTGTTTTATTTCAGTAATAATTTTCTTTGGTACTTTTATTTAGCTTCTCTTTCTTTCGTGTTTCACAAATGTATGGGTACAACAAGAGCATGTACTCGTTTCTTGTATGTCTCATTTAGGACAAAAGTATGTAGGTTCTGCCCGTAAGATACTTGTAAACCAATAAATAAAATCCTGTTCCATCGCGAAAACCTCGCCACTTTCCCCTTCACCTGAGCCTCCACCATCGCAGCCACCTTGGCCGCGGAGCAGTCGGTGGGCCAATCGGAAGCCGCAGCCGGCAACCAGAGCGTGACGACGCGTAGCGCGGGGGGCAGACGTGGAGCATGTGGAGCAGGGCGAGGAGGACAGGGGCGGGGAGGAGGGGGCGGGCGAGGGAGGGCGGGAGGGGGGGCGGGGGGGGCGAGGGCGGGGGACGTGCAGGTGAACGGGAAGGAGGAGAGGAAACGGGAGCGATCGTGAGGCGGGAAGGAGGGAGAAGTCTGGATGCGCGAGGCGGTGGTGAGGATAGGACAGGAGGGGAAGCGGTTGATCTGATCACATGCGAGCAGCGGGTGTAAAAGGAGGGACAGAGAAGGCGCGGGACGGGGCGGGGATGGGGCGGGATGGGGAAGTGTCTGATTCGGATCGCGAGAAGCGGGTGGAGGTTGAGCGGGTAGGGCGGGGAGATGCAGGGCGAGGTGGGGCGAGGCGGGGCAGGGCGGAGCAAGGCGGGGCGAGGCGGTCGACACGGGGCGAGGCGAGGCGAGGCGAGGCGAGTCGGGGCGGGGCAGGGTGGGGCGGGGAGGGACGGGGCGGTGGTCGACCGGAATCGCGAGCAGCGGGGTGGAAGCAGAGGGACAGAGCTGGCGCGGGGCGGGCCGGGGGCGGAATGGGAAGGGGGCGGGGCAAGGAAGTAGCTGATCGGGACGGAGCAGCCGGGCGAGGCGGGGCGGTCGGGGTGGGCGGGAGGGCCGGCGCTGCGCTGGTGGGTGGGGGCGGGTGGCGCAACGTGGCGCTCGCGGTCTGGAGAACGAGCCCCGGTCAAGGCGGCCCCAAGCGGGGCAAGGAGAACGCCCCACGCACCTTTTTCCACGATTCTAATTGCTCTGCGCCGCGCTCCGCTCACCTTTTTATTTTATTTTTTCACAATTTCTTATACTTAGGAAACGAAAGAAACGAAATTATATGAAATGGACACTTTCTTCAATACATCACATTGCATAGATTTCCTCACTAAAAAACAAATGTTTTCTTCAAGAATTGCCGTTGTAATTCATTCTTTTATTATGCTTCTGATATAGAGAATTGAGATATGGAGAATTTTTGGGGACATAGTTTCTATAAACGTGACCTGTGGACTATCTCGAAATGAACATGAACAGTAAAATAGCAAAATTATTACCAAAATCAGATGTAAAATATCTAAAACAAGAAACAAATATTGGTTGAGAAATAATTTTTTTAATTACAATTTCATTAACAAATCTAAATAATTTGGGCTCCTCGACTAAAAAGGAGAGAAGTTTTGTAATCTGCAGCTCAAATATATCTAGATTGCAGTAATCGTGATCTTCTTCCACAGTTCTCGCATGTACGCCAGAAAGAGTATCAAGTAGCTTTTTATGAAACCATAATAATCCCTTATCTTCCAAAGCGGAAGTCCCTCCTATAACATGCAACCAACTTGCCAAGCGTCGGTACAAGGAAACAATCGCGATGCGAGTGCAAGCGGTGGCGGTGGCGGTGGCGGTGGCGGTGGCGGTGGCGGTGGCGGTGGCGGTGGCGGTGGCGGTGGCGGTGGCGGTGGCGGTGGCGGTGGCGGTGGCGGTGGCGGTGGCGGTGGCGGTGGCGGTGGCGGTGGCGGTGGCGGTGGCGGTCGGTGGCGGTGGCGGTGGCGGTGGTGGCGGTGGCGGTGGCGGTGGTGGTGGTGGCGGTGGCGGTGGTGGCTGGCGTGGCGGTGGCGGTGGCGTGGTGGCGGTGGCGGTGGCGGTGGCGGTGGCGGTGGCGGTGGCGGTGGCGGTGGCGGGGGCGGTGGCGGTGGTGTGGCGGTGGCGGTGGCGGTGGCGGTGGCGGTGGCGGTGGCGGTGGCGGCTGGCGGTGGCGGTGGCGGTCGGTGGCGTGGCGGTGGCGGTGGTGGCGTGGTGGCGGTGGCGGTGGCGGTGGCGGCGTGGCGGTGGCGGTGGCGGTGGCGGTGGCGGTGGCGGTGGCGGTGGCGGTGGCGGTGGCGGTGGCGGTGGCGGTGGCGGTGGCGTGGCGGTGGCGGTGGCGTGGGGGTGGCGGTGGCGGTGGCGGTGGCGGTGGCGGTCGGTGGCGGTGGCGGTGGCGGTGGCGGTGGCGGTGGCGGTGGCGGTGGCGGTGGCGGTGGCGGTGGCGGTGGCGGTGGCGGTGGCGGTGGCGGTGGCGGTGGCGGTGGCGGTGGCGGTGGCGGTGGCGGGGGCGGTGGCGGTGGCGGTGGCGGTGGCGGTGGCGGTGGCGGTGGCGGTGGCGGTGGCGGTGGCGGTGGCGGTGGCGGTGGCGGTGGCGGTGGCGGTGGCGGTGGCGGTGGCGGTGGCGGTGGCGGTGGCGGTGGCGGTGGCGGTGGTGGCGGTGGCGGTGGCGGTGGCGGTGGCGGTGGCGGTGGCGGTGGCGGGCGGTGGCGGTGGCGGTGGCGGTGGCGGTGGCGGCGTGCGTGGCGGTGGCGTGGTGCGGTGGCGGTGGTGGCGGGGCGGTGGCGGTGGTGGCGGTAGCGGCGGCGGTGGCGGTGGCGGCGGCTCCCGCCCGCGCACCCATATGCGCTGGGCGAGGGCGATGCCATCGAATAGACACATCACGGCATTAATAGCGCGCCTGACAGAACAATTGCAGCCCGTCGAGGAATCGTGGCCCGCCGCCGGCCGATAAGCCAGGCCGGGAACGAGCGTGTGCGCACGCATGCACGCTCGCACGCGTCTAGTAATCCCGAATCACGCGGCGCCGCTCCCATGACGAGCCGCTGCCACACAATGATATCGCGCGAGGCGAACGGAACTGTTTTGATATGCACCTGAGTGGCTCTTTGTTCCGTGGAAGGTATGACACGTTCGAAAGAAAAGGTATTACGAGCTTCGATGATTTGCATTGTTGTTTCCATTATGCAGCTGTTAGCACTAAAGGTGCCTAAAAATATGGGGTGTAAGTGTTTACAATGGTACGTTGTATCGTGTAATCATCACTATTCCAGTTTATTTAGATTATCCCCTCTGTAAAATTCGAATGAAAACATTATTTTAACTGTACCCTAAACTGACCCCTAACAGCACCAATTCTAAAAAATGGTATAAAATAAGAAATAAATAAGTACCTAAAAAGTATTAGAGAAGAAATAGATGATTACTAATTGCATGAAGCCATATGAATTTATCAATCGTGAAATTTGAATTGATCACTTACTCAAATTAAAATTATTAATGTAACTAACAAGTATATGTGTAATAAATTATTTAAATATTTCAGCACGCACCTTGAAAATTAATATTCAGAAAATTCATTCATTTTTTTCCCTTTGGTAAATGAAAAACATCACCGTTAGATCACTAAGTGAAATCTTAATTAGTGCCCTTTGGGAAGTAATTTTCTCAGTCAACAATGATTCGGCAATGTACTAAGTAACATTTATTCAATCTTTCTCATCTTCATAACTTTAAAATATATTAAATTTTTTCAAACACTTGTTCCTATAGAATACCAATGCTTCGGGCAGCATTATTGCTTCAATGTGTAACAATCACATTCTTGAACCTCTGCTAAGTGAATTATTTGCAGAGTCAGCTCCCTTGTGCACTCTAAATTGAATTTCTATTGTCTGTTAATTAACACATGAATACGTCCTGACATTCAAAACCTTCTGAGCCAATAGGATGTCACCAATCATCCTTTGTATGTCCCTCCAGAACCAGAAGCCTCCCAATATGTATGCCGTTGAAAAAAATATATTCGTCTCATAGTAGGACCTACGCTCTTGGTGGTTGAATGTACCACTCAAAGGAACAACCTTCAAAGTGTAATAATAAAATTAACGTTCTTAAGTTGTCATATCAAATATTCAGCTCACGTCAAATGGATCAGGTAATTCAATCTGGATATATGTGCTTTCTATTTACTTAATTTTCATTCATATTAACCATGAAGTTACAATCACAAAAATCTACTGATAATTTCAAGGGAATATTGGGGATGTTAAAAGGGGCATTTTGTTTTCAAACTTTAGGAGTCATAATAACCTAAGCAACATAATTATCTATATCTTCTCTCTCTCCTTCTCTCTCTATCCGTGTCTATCTCTCTCTCTCCCCGTGTGTCTCTCTCTCTCCCCGTGTGTCTCTCTCTCTCCCCGTGTGTCTCTCTCTCCCCGTGTGTCTCTCTCTCCCCGTGTGTCTCTCTCTCCCCGTGTGTCTCTCTCTCCCCGAGTGTCTCTCTCCCCGAGTGTCTCTCTCTCCCCCTCTTTCTCCCCCCTCTCTCTCTCTTCTCTTCTCCATGTCCCTCTCCTTGTCTCCCGCGATAGTGGTAGCGAGAAAGTAAAAAGAGGTACAGCCTGGACAGCGCTAGCTGGTAAAAGTTGGATTAATTCCACTTTAAAATCCCAAAAATAAATAAATTCTAATACTCTACATATCAATAGAAAGCTTATCCTTTTATGTAATAATGTAATTGTACGACTATACGTGCGTATGCAACTCTTAGTACTACATATTTTTATTGTTAGAGTACGCATGGTTTCAGTCATTTTCCTGATCTTTATTTGAAGTGCTTCGATTGATTTCAACTCGCTCATACTCTAGTGTACCACGGGCAAAAAGTGCGACCTACTGAAATTTTTCCTCCTCTTACGGTTATGCGGGATCGATGGTGTAAAGGTTAGCGTAACGGGTAACAGACTGTTACACCTAAATTCGCGGGTTAAAACCTGATTGAAGCTGTGCAGTTTTAAGGGAGGAAAAAATCCTCCGTACGCCTTCCTTCGAAGGAGAAATAAAGCCGGCTGTCCCATGTTGTAGATTTACGGCATGTAAAAGATCCTCAAGCTTCAATGAAGCCTCTGAGCACAATTCAAAATGCTTGTTTGATCGCCCGAGTGATACCTTCTTTCTCTGCCAGACGGTGAAAGAAGCGTAGCGGAATTTACATGGGCAGGCGGAAGAGCAGGCCTCATGGTTTGAGCCTCGCCACGTAAAATATAGTAACACTGAATTGAATTTTAAATGAATTACTTCAATCTTGTAGTGACAACATACAAGTACTAAACACGCTAATTTGACAATTCTTCATTCGACCGGAATTTTTGAAAACTTAAGTTTGAGTAAAAATATGTACCGTATAATTTATTGTATTGAGTTCAATCCTAACAAGAAGTCTTTTTTAAAAACTGAACCATTTCTTGAGAATTTATTATTTTTATATTTTCTAGAGAAGACACCGTTTCCTGCAAAATTGCTCAAAAGTTTCATTAAAACAATTGAACTTGACATCACTTGAAGATCTTAAGTTGAGGGATAAATTGTCATGAGAAAGAAATCGTCATAATATTAAAACGTTCAAGAGAAGTATTATGTCGAAAAGATCTGAAACTTTGGTTAAAACGCTTCTAGTTGAAAGTTTCAAAACACAGAGTAATGTGCATTATGTGAGAATTGTCCCCCACAATCATATCTAGCACGGCTGCAATTCCAAAGGTACTGTTTATAACTCTTAAGTATTTGAATGTGAAAATTTACACGTGTATCCAGAAAACTCTATATATGATAATAATAATAATAATAATAATAATAATAATAATAATAATAATTGTCCTTTCTAGTAATTCATGCATTTCATGTATTGTATAGAAATAATGTTTATCTTGACCCCTCTCAAACTTTCCCCACTCAAAGTTACCCCAATTCTCGACAGCATTTAGAAACTACCGCGGGGGTTCTTACACATGGTATCAGACTTCAGCCAATGAGCTTCAGACACTAGTTTGCGTCACAATATTAGCGGGAATTTTAGATGCGCCCAGATACCAAAATTATTACATCATTACAAGACATTGAAACAGATTTATCAAGCATTTCTTTTAAATATTGGGTCTTGTACACCTTCATCACATTATTTTTGGTTGGTTATCATTAAACATTGTCATTTTGTACCACTTGTAAAATGCTTCTCAAATACTACTCGCTCTCCATGCAACATGGGTCATGCCAGCGTCTGGTCTGGCTTTTCCAACGGAGTGCCTGTGCTGTGGTCACGTGGTTCGTGACGCAAAATGGTGGTGTGCAGAACTAGCAAAAATCGGTGCACCGAAGGAATTCACACATGTAGAATTGACTCCGGTTCACTATATCAGAGGTTCGATGATGTCAAAATTAAACAGAATATCTTCATAACGATTGATTTCATTAATATAGAAATACAGCAAAATACATTAACAGCACGGACTGAAAATTTCAATATATTTATTGACCTTAAAATCAATTATTTTCAATTGTTTGCTTCGTATATTTTTCATTAGATCCTTCTCCAGAGTTTGTGCACTTTCCATACTTGATTCTGCATAGTCCTCTGTCTCGAAATGTGGCAAATGCAGTCTTGACAACTTTCAATGCCTCTTGCACTGTTGGAACACCGTTCCACTCTCGAAAGCCGTTTTACTCCGCTAATCATATGCAAGATACAATTAATTTCCAGGATTTATTTCCTAAGTTCACTATAGCCGAGGTTCAGGTTCACTATAAGCGAATCTTCTTAGCAATTTGTAATGTAAGTAAAACGACATAGTGTGTTAAGTTTACTATAACCGAGGGTTACTAATTCGAATTCACTATAACCAAAATCGACTGTAGTCGGCCCGGTGGCCGAGATCGCTAAGGCAGTAGCGTCGTAGTGATCTCAGACCGAAGGTTCGAGTCCCGCCTCGGGATGGTTGTATTTGTGTTCGTCCTTTCACCCCTTATCATCACCATATCGTTTCATCCTCATAGTTACCATACCGTAAACAGCAATAGTGGTCGCTAATCACCTAAAATGTTGATGCGACCTTAAATAACCAATTAAAAAAAATCGACTGCATTTCCACCATAGAAACTACTATAGCCCATCCTATCGACAACTATCGGTAGAACCATGATGGTGAGGCGAGCCCTCCGGAGCGCCAGTGGCGTGATCGAGGCAGCCTCCCGCGCCTGCCGGGGCCAGGCTCCGAGTGCGCATGCGCGCGCTGCGCAGGGCGAAAAATGGTTTCATTAGAGCGGCGGGCGCGTTATCGATGGCGCCGCGAAGTGCCCTATTCGTCAGCGCCCACGCACCGCTCGCCCGCCCGCTCACTCGCCCGCCCGGAGCGCCTAGGCACGGCTCAGCCCGGCAGGGTTGCCAACTTGGTGCATTTGGCGCCGAGATCCGGTGATTTGATTTATTTTGTCAAAGAACAGTAAGAACTGTAGGTCACGCGTAAGTCCAAGGTACTAGAGGTACAAGGTGGAGTGAAAGGCTTGGGTAAGGGGTAAAGAAGATAAGCTTTGTTTTACATTGCTTACTCATCTGTTTTTTTTTCTTAGGTCTATTCGATGCCATATGTTTGTGATATATCTTAGTAATATTAGTCCTGAAAAATACAATATATTTATTTGTATGTATTAGGCGTTGCTTTAATATGTATGATAAACAAAAATACTGTATCGTTAAATATTCTTAATAAATAAATATCTTAATTCATGTAAACATTTTACAATCAAGAATGTATTAATACTTACCCATTAGAGTCCTAATAAACTCTTATGTTCAGGCAACTTAAAATAAACAAAAAAATAAGGCACACACGTCACAGAAAGTCTCCTGCAATTAGTAAATGTTAATATTTTGAGTTTGGATGCACTAGCTCATCTGGTAAGTGCTCCAAGATCATCATCAACATGAAGACTTATACTGTAACAAGATAATTCACACTTTCACGAAAATCGGCATTTACGAATAACCGGAACATTGGTGTAGCTGGTGTAACGTATCTTGTTACTGTTCCAAACCTTTCAGATCATCTAAGGCCCGAATAAAACACGGTAGTTGACAGTTGAATGTGGAAAGGGAGTCGTTGCCGCGTTCAACGCGTTCTATCACGTTACAATGCAGCTACCACTACACGTTATCCCATTAAAATTAACAATGAAACTAACAGCACACGCTACTTGCAATTCGTTTTTACACAATCCGTTTTAATTAAACTTTCAACACTTTAATGACGCTCAGTTAATTAACTCAGGTCGTAGGACCATACGATTCATCCTTCTTAGATTTGAGAGGGCAAAACAACTAATGCCCAAGCGTCTGATTCGCTATTGGTTAGGTTTCGGCATTGGCGTTACCATGAGACGACAAACTGTCAACCACATATCAATTTTTTTCGGAGTGTAGTCCCAAATTTTCATTTTTTAAGCTAAACCACATTTTTAGGATATTCACATGCTAAATCTGTGTAGTACCACATTTTGTTTGCTTATACGTAATGTGTTTATATTCATAAAACTAATAATGTTATTATTATAACTGACATTTTTGACACAATGATTTTGAATTTTCATAAGTATATGTGCTTAGATAAATGCGATAATAGTTTAAATTTAACAAACCACTTGGAATAGTAGTTAGAACGGAGCTGTAAAAATGGCATTCCCACCGGAGGTTCTCTGAGGTACCAGTGAGAAGCTCTCAACTCTCTTACTCGACGGACAACGAAAACACAATAACATAGTTCTGTGACACCGAATAGGAAGATGATCATGTTTAGGAAAGGTAAAGTATGTTATAACATTGTTTTACGACTCTATAATCTAATAAAATTGGTGCTACAATAATCTATTGTGTGTATGTGTGTGTGTGTGTGTGTGTGTGTGTGTGTGTGTGTGTGTGTGTGTCTGTCTGTCTGTGTGTGTCTAGTTTCTTTTCAGTTTCGGAGTTGGCAACACCGAGCCCGAGCGGCGTGCGCACGCTGCGGGCAGCGCGTGTTCGCCCGGTGTTCGTGCCAACTTACGTCCGCGCGTTGGAATGTTCCGGCTCGCTCCTTTGCTCTCTAAGACTCATTGGATGCTTTGCTGCTGTTTTCTGGAAGAGACCCGTCAAAGACGTCCGTTGATTAAAATCCCTTGAGTGTTGGACGAGACAACTTCAGTTGTTTTAGCCTTTAGTACGGTTGCGCTACTTCCATCATAGGGAAAAGGGAATTAGATGAAATTTGTTAATTCATTCATTTCTCATATTCAGGGCACTTATTTATTCATTTTTTATTTAATATATTTAGGATTATTTAATGCGTTCTTTTGTACCTAGTTGTACGTGGTTCACCATTGCCAGATTAACGAACAGGCTTGAGTAGGTTGCAGCCTGTGGCGCTCAATTTTTGGGAGCGAACGAATTTCAGCAGATTCAAAATTTTTATAGAATAATTTCTTTTCATATTTGCAACAAAAGAAAGTGTTAACTAATCTAATATATCCATTGATATGCACAGAAAAAATGAATACAAAAATATCGTATATTTATTAAACCAAGGAAATTTTACACGAATACGTATAATCATATATACGTACACAATATTTGCATCGGTTACAAATATCGTACAATTTTTTTATTCAAATATAATAAATAACTTTAATGTTTAAAAAAAGCAAATTAAAAGGGCGCTAAACATTTGACAGCCTAGGGGCACAGAAGTCCAAGTCAGGCACTGGTGGTAACTTTCATCCACGTGATGAAAGGCGCGTTGGCGTGTTGTAGCTCGGCATCGGAGCGGAGACCCATTGATTTAATGTTTCAGAGACAGTTGACGGCGGTGACCCTTGCGCAAAGGTCGAGCTTGTGTGAACGGACAAATGAGTTCAGGAATTCCATAGCATTGGAAAGAATCAATGGCATTCTCTTCAACCTCTTCATTAGGTAATGTAAGAATTTGGCATTTTAGATAGATTGTCCGACTTGGCCGGCTAGCTGACGGTGTCCCTAATCCTAGTTTAAGCCTAGTTTAAGTCCCACGCTTGAGAAGAGGGGGAGAGTAAGCGAGACATTTGACGAACATGACATATTCACCGCAACTAGTAAACTCCGCTGACCTGAGTTTTTCTTCGTCACACAGCTGCAGAAACGGAGACGATTTGAAAGGAAAGCTACAACTATTTTTTTCCCGATCGAGAAGATCACACCACGGAAGTTAGTTTGCTACCCATGAGCCATCCCAGAGGCCAGTAGGCAAATGAGTGGTTATTGCTTGGTTATTATGTATTTATTCTTTCCTATTTCCGTCTTTCAGTGTTCATTTATTTTTGAATTTGATTCTACGAGTCCAATCGTAGCACTGTGCGGGACAATTACGTCTGCCCGATGGAATGATATAGTTGGGCATGGGTCCAGAGACTTACTGGTAGGACACTCCGGTACTTGTTTCTGGAAGACAAATGGAGAAGAAGATTATGATGCCCATTCAGAAATTGTTGTGACGTACTATACTACTGATCGAATTAGATAATCCAAACGTTCTTACAACAGATGACGAACGTGGATGGTGAATAGAAGTGTGGGTTATCTCAGGGTTACAGTTTAACACTGTTCAGCTTTAGTAATTCACGAATTCGGACTGGACCAACTGGTTAGAGATAATACATAAGCAACTATGACTTGTTTCTAGTATGTTTGCATTCTTTTAACTTCATCTCTTGGTAAATTAATAATAAATACACTGTTAGATAATAAAAATGTTTACCCCAAATATTCTTTGAACGGTTGAAGATATTGAGATGAAATTTTTAGCAAATGGTTCAGGACACAGGGGCTATTAGTTTTACTTATTAGCTCTTGGAAGCACTATCTTGGTTTTTCTTAAATGCAACACATTTTGCATTTTTCATACGAGTAGGTAGGTCTTGAGAAGGCAAATTCATCACCACTAAATATTGTTATATTTGATGGATAATTACTTATAAACAGTAATGAGTTTTAAAATCAGACGTTTTTGCAGGATTGGAAGTTTGTGGTGGGACTGGATTTCTAAACATTTCACGGCCTCTATCGTTCATCGGTTCAAAATACCGCAGATTGAGATGTCTAGCGTGTGTTGTGACCACTAAACGACGATCGACATCGAGGCACACAAGTACAAACCTCAATATCGAGAAACATACATTTGTCGGATGCTCAAAATGAATTAAGTGGATAGTGCAAAACAGAGATTTGTGATTCCATGGTGCGTCGTTTCTGGGGACAACGGACGTAATAGGTTCTATAAATTTGAAGACTATTTGTTTTCAATAAAGAAATTTCAGAATTTATGAAAAGGTACTATGACATAACAAGAGAGGGGAAAATATAATTAAGATATAACACAAAACTAGACTTTCTCACATTAAGAAATGTTCAGTTAACTTATTAGAAACAATCCGGATTATTGCAATCCACATTCCAGATCACAGTCCGTCTTCCCCCTCCTAATTATATTTTTGTTTTACCTTTGAAGAAGTTGGGCACAAGAATTCTCTAATACCCCAGAAGGTAGCTTTCCCAGATCCAAGCAGTGCGCATCCAAACCATCTGGTAGGTGCACTCTCTGATCATCCGGCAGGAGAGACGCGATCTTCCACCCTTCATCGACGTCATGAGCTGCTATTTACACATTCCTCTTGTTTTATCAAGGCTCTCCGTTGCAATTAGTTGGTATCTTGATTTTTATTCCTCTGCCAAATTAAACTTGAAAATTAGTCCAGAAATTGCTTGCACAGTTCGATATTGGTATATCACTTACAGCGCCAGGCATCGGAGTCCCAGTACTTACAGTAATAAATTAACTGTTCTAATTAATTAATTAATTAATTGTTCTGGAATAAGCTAAAAGTTCATTTCTTTACGGAGCTTGGAAAATGTAAGATGATATTAATTTTCACTTTTAAAAAATAATTCTTGTCCGAATGATAAGTTAGTAATATTTCATATCATGTTGCACTGTTTATAAAATAATGTTTGTGACGGCTTATTACTTGTAACAGATTTTTATCACCAGTAAAAACTTTCTTCTCTGTACTTACTCATTACCTGTCCTCGCCCTCGGCACTGCCAGCACACGGCCGTCCCCACCAACTTCTCATGTCAGACTCTCAACCGACCTCCAGCCCTGGTTACCCTCTACCCTCCCCTCCCCGCCTGGTAGTCTTCGCCGGTGCGATGTACGGAGGGGGGGTAAGCATTTTCGCACTGGCCCTCTCCTTGCTTTGCGCGCTCATAGTACTAAAGCAATCTAGTAGAGATGGAGGCATTGCATCTCGAATCTTGAAGTCAGCTTTCCGATTGGAACCGCAAGGAATAACGTAGATCCTGTTGGAACGTGTTTACATTTTTTAATTCTGTTAAAATTCAAGCAACCATTAAACTTAAATTAACCGATTGTAAAATTATATAAGTGATAGAAGAACGTTTTATTACGACTAATCTGATATCACACGTCATCCAATTGAGATACAATGAACATGACAAGGTTAAAATCTGTGGATTGTAAAGGAGTTTATAACATTCTGAAAAATTGGAAAATATTGAAGCAGATAAAGTAAACATGTTGGGTGAATATTTGAGTTTAGCATTGAAATGAGTTCAACTGACTCCTTTAAAAACTGTAAAATGTTAATTATGATTTATGTCCGATAATACACCATACTGAAAATAACATATCAGCCTCCTGGGAAATTTGTTTCGTTGGAAAATTACTTCTGTTGTATTTAGATTTTCTACTATTCTATTTACATTTAAATGTTATATAAAATGATTGAACACGCTTCATTTGGTGCATTCAATTTTTATCACGAATATATTTAAACATTTTATGTCAAAATGCTGTTATAGTGAACTACCTAAAAATCTTTTGTTTTCAAATTTTCAATAAAAAATCAACAGTAGGAATGGTACCATTTTCATACCATGTTCTTTACTTAAGTTTTATTTCCGTGTGTTCCGCCTTAGCCCTTCGTTCAGCATGAAGTTTCCATGCACGTCAGGCCGGCCCAAGTCACCCTATACGTTTTATATAGGAGCGCGAGCGCTCATGGTGAGTCATGGCTGGCCTCCGTGCTGAGGGGGGGTTATCGCGAGGAGAGGGTGGCTTGTGGTGGGAAGGGAAAAGAAGAGCGCAGTCGAGTGAGCTTCGGAATGTTTTAGCACTTGCCTCGTGCATCGCGCTCCAAATAATAAGTTCCCAGTGAGAGGAACCTACGAATTGGGCTCAACAAACACCTGAGTATTTCATAGTGTCAAATTATACAAACGTTTTAATAGCAAATTTACAATGATTTTAATAGTAGAAAATGTACAAATTTCATATAATAATAGAGATCATCGTTAGAAAAGGGTCATCCAAGTAAGTAAAAATTGAATAACGTAAAACGTTTGAACAATGTTTTGATCCAAAATAAATTTACAATTGGTTCCTTCACGTACGAACGAAAGATGAATGGGTTTTTACACTGTATTTCTGACCTAGAATTTATGTTTTTACTTTTTAAAAATAAAAATCCTTCACAAATTATTTTTCAAATTTTAAGTATACATTCAAATAATATATTTTCCTTCAATATTAGTTTTTTTTTATTATTTTTACATACGAATCAGCCTACACTATTCAGCTTTTATGCGATTGTTCCAATTATTTACAATTCCCACAGAAAAAGATTTGCAAGAAGTTCAGTATCTTATAATTCGTGTACAATTTTTTTTACACTCCGAAGCAGAATTCAATCGCCCTGCGATCCTTCCCAAAGCCGATTCCCCTACCGCTGAGTGGCGTCCATCTCTTTTTCAATACCGCCGGGAGCGGTAGCTCAGTGCATCAACAGATTCCACTGCAGCGCCTCTGACCGTGCGGCGCCATTTCCTTATCGCTCACCTAGGTCGAATTCACGCTGTCTGAGGAGAATTCTGAGCGGCTGGCTGCTCGATCGGTATTTCTGGTTCTCCGATCAACATAGCGAATGCTGGAGAGTATCCATTACCAAATGGCCACGGATCGCGTCGATCTGTCGTTCCCCTTCCTTTCCTATCTCTCTTTACATCACATAACTTACACTAACATGCCACTTCACTATCACATATTCCAGGGAGATCGGTCGGAGCTAGAGTTGGCTACTGGTGGCGGTGCTTTCTGTGGAGAGCGTTGGAATCCCACGACGGTCGGCGCCGATCTCCATCCAGCGGAAGATACCCATCTCCGAACACGCATTACACTAACGGACTATGCACCAGAACAGTTGTCGCGTCTGAAATACGAAAAATCAAATCTTTTTCGATACAACGCAGCTCGCGGGAGATTTCTTGGGTCCGTGTGAAGCGATTCGCTCGTGGACACTACAAGCCACTGAGTTTAGCACGCCTCACAGTCATGATATGCTAATTTAAAAAAATGTTTATTTGTATACCAGCTTTATAAACTATCTTTTATGTTGCAAGAAATAGCTGCTAGGAAGGTTCCGAGCGACTAAATGTACTGGTGAATTTCAAATTCAAGGCCATTTCGTCTAGGAGTACAAAGTTACATTTTATTTAACTCGAATTATCCAGTTATCTTGTAAATTATTTTGCGTTAGTATCAATTTTCCACTTAATATTAATATTTTTCGAGCAAATTATGGACAGTACGAACAAGCCTGTTACCAACTGTTAAACTTTTAATCGGACAATAGAACTTGTTTCAGAAGGATACCTGGAGTAAATTGTACCATAACTGGAGTGTGTGGCAGTCTATAAAATGACTGATGGAAGAGACGTTATTATCTATCGACGATTTCTTCCCAGACGAGTTTTGTGACATTTTTACCATACCTACTCTACTACGCAAAATAAAGATACTATTTTTATTTATTCAGTACTAGCTTATTAATTCGCCTCGCAAAATGAATCGTAAAGTCGTCACAAGTCGAAATGAAACGATGTAACAATCGTGTAAAATACGTAGTCAAGTAAGAGATATAATGTTAAATTTCCAGCTATCCGTCATTTGATGGATTATCATGCTCTTTGTTCTCTGAAAGAATTAAAATTAAGATAGTATATTGACAAGAAGTCATAAACGTGTCATTTGTCATATATTAGACAAGCCTGATTATGAACAAACTAAGAACTTCTTTCTCCCATTCCATTGTGTTTCATTGTATTGTTTGGTTTCATAACATTATTAATCCTTGTCCTGATAAGGTCGAAACAAGTTATGCATATGGGTGCGATATCGCACACATAATATATTTATTCCATGTAGCATTTACATTCGGCTGAAGGTATTCAAATGAAAGATACCAACTTCATTACTCATAAGGACGTAGAACGTATCTAGTGGGTTATAATTAGCGTCATTTATTTCAAGTAATGCATGCAAACATTTCTCTGGAAGGGCAACAAACAACGGCGCCAGAGGCAAATTCCACCCACCGCGCGCGCGGACATAAGTCTTCCGGAAACGGCGAGCGCTCGTTGCTTTACAGCGGGCGGCGCGGAGAACAAGTAATCCGATGTGTTAAGATCGCAGCCGACGGCGCGCGGGCACCTTCTCTGCGGCACCTCACACGCACCCCATCCCCACTCCCGTTCATCACCCACATTTCTGGCCTCTCCCTCGTTCTTGCCATCATTTCCGGTCTTACGTCCGCACCTAAAACCTTCCCGTGCTCATACCACTCTCGCTCGCGTTCCTGCTCGATTCCACTCGCGTTCATGCTCTACTCTGCTAGCGTCCATGCTCGATCCCGTTCGTGTTCACGCCCGATCTCTCCCGCGATCTCGATAGAGCTCACTCGTATTCACGTTTGTTATCGCTCGCGTTCACGCTCGATACCATTTGCGTTCTCGACAGAGCTCACTCGCGTTCACGCTCGATACCGTTCGCGTTCTTGATAGAGCTCACGTGCGTTTACGTTCGTTATCGCTCGCTTCACGATCGATACCGTTCGCGTTCTCGACAGAGATCACTCGCGTGCGCGTTTGTTATCACTCGCGTTCACGCTCGTTGCTTTACAGCGGGCGGCGCGGAGAACAAGTGCTCCGCCGTGTTAAGATCGCAGCCGCCTCACACGCACCCCACCCCCACTCCCGTTCATCACCCACATTTCTGGCCTCTCCCTCGTTCTCCTAAAACCTTCCGTGCTCATACCACTCTCGCTCGCGTTCCTGCTTGATTCCACTCACGTTCATGCTCTACTCTGCTAGCGTCCATGCTCGATCCCGTTCGCGTTCACGCCCGATCTCTCCCGCGTTCTCGATAGAGTTCACTCGTATTCACGTTTGTTATCGCTAGCGTTGACGCTAGGTACCGTTTGTGTTCTAGACAGAGGTCACTCGTGTTTACGCTCGATACCGCTCACGATCTTGACAGATCACACTCGCGTTCACGTTTGTTATCTCTCGCTTTCACGTTGGTTATCGCTCGCGTCAGGTTCGATATCGTTCGCGTTCTCAAAAGAGCTCACTCGCGTTCACGATCGATTCTTCCAGCATCCTTACAGGACTGCCCGCTGGCGCCCACGCTCGGTTGTTCTCGCCACTTGCAAAACCGCTTACTCGCTCTTCCGCGCCCCACTCGCGTCCTCGCTCGCCTCTGCCACTCGCTCACCTACCCGCTAGTCTCCACGTCCGCGTGAACGCTCACCTTTCGGTGGTGTCGTGGCCCCCTTTTAAGATCTCACTTCTCATTTTCCTGTCCCTGCCGCTTTCCCTATTCTCGTACTCCCGGCCGAGTCCGCCAATCTTTCCAACTATACTTGCATACCGCTTGCACTCTGCTTTCATCTTCGTGTTCTTCGCCAACGTAGTTGCGTTTATTTTTCCTAATTGTTTTTCGGCCGTCCTCTTCCTTATACGACTACTTTCCTGTGCAACGTCCTGGGTAGGGATCTACGCCCCAAAGAAACAGACACGAGTGGGTATTTACAATTTATTTGCAATAAATTATTTACAGGAACTAAAACCTCACTCTAAGGCGTTTGTCGGAGTTACCTGCCGCAGCCCCCCTCTCCCAACACGCGCCTTGCGGCCGCGCCTGCGAGTAGCAAACTCGGCAGACCATCTGCCCTGAAGTATAAGGCACACTTCACCGTGTCCGAACCTCGAACACCTACTCGTGCCTTCAGCACTTCCGCGCCAGACTTGGCCGTACAAATTTTGCGGTGTTTGCCGCGAGGAAAAACAGAATCGTTACCCCCCGAAAGGTCCTGCGACGCACCTTAATATAGGCCCGAGTCACATGACCTCCTACGTCATCTGCCCCTCACGCACTCATCTTGAAGCGAGTGCCACCGACGGCGCATTCTGTGCCCGGCGTCTGGGATTTCCGTGAGGGGTGGCCTTTGTTCGGGAGCCTATATTTGGCTCCCTCATCCCCATACCTTGCAACTCAGGAGCAGGGAGTCACGTCTATGACGCTACACCTGCTAATGTAGTCTAGGCACAATAGTTATTACCATTCTACTTAGAAACATTAGCTTGATTCAATGTATTAGGTATATTCAAGATTGATATTCTGTGTTAAAATATTTCATTGATGAATATAATGTTTTTTTTCGTTGACAATAAAAATATATTTTTAAAAAATTTTATTTTGTATTCTTCCAATTTTTCAATATTTTACAATTTGTAGAAAATGAAACATTTAATAATAGTAGCAGCTTTGGAGATGCATATATTAATTTGGAATAATCATCTTAATGCTTCTTAATAAGATAGAAACTAATTATTTCACAAAAACATTTTGTTTCACATAACGAAATGTGCACCAGTATTTCAAGCAGAACGATCACAACACCCTAAATATAATCGGGAAAATATATTTTCTTTGCTTTGTTCGAATCAAAGTCTTTGCTTTGTTCGTCCAAAGCACTCTGGACGAATTGCTTTGCCCAGAGTGCGCGACTGCGTTCGATCAACGCAGCATGACTCACTTTTTTGGCCACCGTCGCCATCACCACCAGTATCTCCTCACCACTATTTTCCTCTACTCCCCTCTACCCGTGTCCTGGCGCCGGCAGCATCTCATTGTTGGGTGCCATTAGTCTTGAGCGTCGCGCCGCTATCGGGCGGTGTTAACCAAACATGGACCTCGGTAACGCCGCACTCCACATTAGCGCACGCGGCGGGGATGATCAATTATTCAGGAGCATTGCACACGCGCGCGCTCTGGAGCGAGAGCTGGGCACTACATGAAAGGGGAAAGAGGCGACATTCGGATGAGACCTTATGGTCGGTAATAATAAGTTGAAAGAGGCGCATCCAGGATTTTTTTTCTCGGGAAGGGGATGCGGGCTGCTACAGGCAATGTCCAGTCGCTTAATGACTTCTTATAAAGAAATTTTGAATTTACATCAGGACATTCATTATCCACTACTAAGGAAGAAATCAGCAATAATACCAAACGCTACGCCTAATTAGAATCATAACAATATTACAAATTATAGTATGATCAATTTATTGCCAACCCTTTCCAAAATAAGTCCAAAGTATTTCAAAAACTTATTCCCAAGTCGTGATTTGTAGTACACAAACATTTGAACTCAAGTAGTCCCGGATACATTTGAACAACACAAACTAGACCATTTCATCAATTTTGATTCACAAATTTACACATTACATTAGCTATTGAAATTAATACACTATATCCATACAACTTACCAAGATTATGATCTTACAACTGTAACACTACTCGATATATAAACCCAAGCTTTCGAGAGTGTCTGATTCCTAGGTCCAGTGAATTATCAACTCACTGAAGGAACAGTATATACATCGCTTGGGCCACCACCCCACACTATACTTGTTCTACCTGGAGGATTTCCCCTGGCGTGGGTACTAACTTTATCACTGAAGGAACACCAAATATCTGTTTAATGTTATCAAAAGCTTTATCACGGATGGAAATTGCATGTCTTCTGTAGCTAAAAATACCACAAACCAACGAAAAAATAACTCCTACCTCAAGGATCCCTTGGGTATTTAACGTGTTCACTGCGGATAAACCAACATCATTGCACACGAACATAGCGCATTTCGCAGATGAAACAATTTTTCCTCTGGTCTCTTCATAACCAAATAAATAAGAAATTTCAGGAACTTAAAAAATGAAAAAAATCCATTGCAACTCAACATATCTACCCCACTCATTTGTCTTTTGAAATGGAATCTTTATATTTAAGGAATATGTTTTTAATTTAAAAATGCTCTTGTGATAATCTTTAACAACAAATTAATGTTAAACATAGTCCTTTGATGAATATTCTTCTTGATCCCCTCCCCCTCCATCGTTTAGTAGTTTTCCCAGAGGATAAACTGGCCCCGCAAGGGTGCATGTTTAGCAGTAATGCAAGTACCATGAACCATGTTACTTGGGTAAGGGTGCAGTTTATCTAATTGCATTTCTTCATGCTTCTCTGTGTATATGTTTATTATATTACGTATTTATTTATGCTACATTTTTCTTTATATATCTTCAAAAACGAAGCATCGAAGATGAAGTGAAATTTCTCGAAACACGAATGCTGTACTGAAGCATTTTAAATGTAATGTTAAATACAAATTTTATGGTGAAAAATGTGAACCTGTGCACATGAATTTTCACAAGATTTCTCCAGGAAATTCCGGTTTTATTCTTTCCGTATTTTCTACATTCTTCTTCCAAGCATTCTCTAGAGCTGCCGTGAGCTCCGCAGTGGTTGTTGGCGCTCTCCTCGCTGCGTCGAACGGAGGGGCCCTGCCTGGAGGAGACGAGTGGCGAAACGCTGTCTGCAGCGCCGAGAAGCCGCTCGTAAACGGCAGCTAAAGGAGCTTTACGGCGCCGGGCTCTTAATGTCGGCTGCACTTGACCGCATGGCTGCACCTCATTTGCCGTGTGCCGCCGTCGCCAACATCGCCACTGTTGCCATCGCCATCTCCTCTACATATATCGAAGATGCCATGGCTATCGCAAAGTTTGCTCTTCAACCAGCACCGATATTTCAAGAGAGGACGGAAATTCTATGTATCGCAATTTCGATGCTCTGCAATGATCACCAACGCCAGAACTGTCGCACCATCCGTAAAACTGTCACATCACCAAAAAAATCACACAGATTTATCACCAGTAGAATCTCCTCCACTGCCACTATCACCTTAACCTCAGCCACCATCCTTTTCCCAGTCACTTCTACCGTTGCTGTCACAACCACCGCCGCAATGACTCAGTGGCATCTCAATCGTAGTCATCCATTGCGTTTTCGGTTGCTTCAAATTAGCTCTGAATTCTGACTACAGCATCTATCATCCCCACCACCAAAATTGCTGAAATAATGACTAAAAATTCGCCCCCTCGACGCCTTACTCCTGTTGTAATATTTATCACAGCCGTCGGTGATGATGGATCCATTGCTATAGACATTGCACTTCTATTACCATAACTGAAATATCCTCTTGTACAAAGCCATAGTTGCCTCCATTGCTATTACCACCCCACCGCCATTATAATCTCAGCCAACTGCTCCTTCGTTGTCCCTCCAATGCATTGTCCCCCTCTCCCTAGTTGAGACGTCATCAAAGCCTTCATCACCGATATTCTCTCCACCACTACCAACCACCACAATTGCCATCACCTCTACCACCGCCACTTGTGCCTTTCGGCGAGGTGGAGTTGGCGGTCGAGCGTGAGAATACGATTAAGCCTTAAGAGTCTCTTCGCGGCTCAAAAGCTTCCCAGCAAGAGTTATTTCTGCGCTGCCAGCCTTGGAAGTGGCAGAACGTCCTTCGCGCTGGATTATGCAGCTATTTACATTGGGCAATGAATGATTAGTTTATTATTTAAGCTATTACTTAAGCTTATTTCGAAAACAATACCCCAACATTACACATCACACTTGGAGTAAAGGATCGTGATCCTATTGACATTGCTTATTATTTTCTTGGAAGTACGTTCTTTTTATTTCTTTGACCACGCGAAAACGTAGTCATAAAGTTGAATTAAGTATAAATTTAATAACAGTAAAGAGATTGTTCCAAAGATAAAAAAATAAGTTCCAAAACTTCGATATGTTGTAAGACTTAACCCAAAATATGCACCGCTGTAATAATCAATATCTCGTATTATTGACTAAATGAAATATCGATATTTGCACTCGTTCCTTCTAATTACAAAGCGATAAGAAAATATGACAGGTTTTTACCTTGTGAAATCATCCGACACAAAACCACGTAATTGTCATACTGCTGTATGAAGAGTTACCCCTCAGTCCTCCATTAATTGTAAGACGAAATTAATGGTGATAAAAAAAGCTGGTATTTTCTCCCGTTATTTGAAATTATAATACAAAATTACGCAAAAACTACTCACATTTTCAGAAACTTTTACATTACATTATTTACAGTTTTCATTTTGAAGAACACATTTCATAAAAATCTATCTTAAGTATTGTAGTTTAAGGACAACGCAGAAAAAAATAAACATTTGCAACTTTCGAAAATACAGAGCGTTCACCCAAAAGGGGGCATTTTTATAAGCATACTTTTCTCCGTTCGAGAAAAAAATTAAGAAAATTAGAAAAATTGCAGGCCAATGGACGCGATGTCCTACTTCGTTCGTAAACTGGTCATCTCCAGAAGTGCATCCCCTTCTTACTTTTGTCAGTATCTGCCCGCCGGAGCTTCGTATTTTGTCTCCCCATTTGCACAGTGAAGGTGCCACAAAATATCCTAAAGTGTTATTGCGAGACATCCCCACAACCTCAACATTGAGGGTGAGAGAGAGTGGGGTAGAGAGGAAGAGAGGGAGAGGGGGAGAGAAAGAGGACACAGTGATATTGGAACAAACCTTAGGCCTAATCCTGCTAAGACATAAAAATTCTGCACAACCCCGAGATACTTCACCTCTTTCAGTTCGTCCGCGAATATCATCAACAATAATTGTAATAATACATTTTTATTTTATTGATGGCCATTCTCAGGGCAATAAGCCTGTTCTTCTGGATATACAACACTATGATCCATCCCAGTATACCTTCAGCGATTGAACAAATTTCTAAAACATCAAACTGAAGGTCAAGGAAAGGTAGTGCATGATAGGCAAACACAGCGCGACCGGGAATACTTGACCTTCTTCATTTCCAGCCAGCGGTCGGGGGCGCACACTCTCGTGGTCGTAATTAGGAAGGTAGTGCGAGCAGGAGGTCGTGCGCAGAGATAGCATCGGAGACCTCCCGAGCGGCTCTGCGCCCTCTGCATACCACGACCTGCGACCACAACCGCCCACGCCCACAATCACTACTCCGGCCGCGCTTTCCCTACGCCGCGATGCACGCTATCGGTGTACAACGTTAGTGATTAAGGGAAAGCTACGAAAGCTCATTTGTAATGGCATGTCAGGTTAAACTAAATTCACAATCAATTAGTACAATAAACATTTATTTTGAAGAACATGTCATAGTGCAAAATTATTTTGTAATAACAAATGGCGAAAGAATAATTTGACAGAGGAGGGCAATTCGTAAAAAATACTAGAGTTCTCTGTTTCCGTCACAAAAGCAAACGTACGATTTATCGGAACACTGGACCTAGTTTAGTTTAGTTAATGCCTTATTTTACTTGGCGAGACTCGGGCCATAAGGCCTAACCACGCAAATTACGATACGCTCCTTTCACCACCTAGCGGAGAAAGGAGGTATTATCTTGGGCGACAAAACTGGCGGATGTCAATTTTACTCAGAGGCTTCTTTTAGGCTTGAGGATCTTTTACATGCACTTAATCTGCTACATGGGACAGCCGGCTTTACTTCCCCTCCAAAGGAAGGCGTACCAGGGATTTTTTCGCCCTTTTAAGGGCCACGGCTTCGATCGGGTTACAACAGTCCGTTATACCACCGAATCCGCTATACCACCGAATCCTCCGACCTCAATCTTCACCACACTCGCCCGTGTTGGCCCCCCTTCCTGCCGCCATCGCAGCCGCCCTCATTACCACTCCCTCCACCGAACCCGCCTTCCACGCCACGTCACTCACACCTCCCTCTCCGCCACAACACACACTCCCCCACCCCTCACCCTCATTCTTGTTGATTTGTTAAATAATCCGGGCACATCAACTGTTAAGGTCATTAATCACGTAAGTATAGTGCATTTTCTTCTCGGAGGTGATGGTGATCACCCCTACTGACTAGTGAAATCCAGCGCCAACCTACATGAGCTAACGGGGTTTCCCCCAACAAGGAATTTCCCACCTGCTTGGCCCCAGAGGGACAAGCTCTAAGCTCCGGACTGGTCTTCGGAAAAGTGTGATGGTGTAGTAAATGTAAGTGTATGTATGTAAGTAATGGGTGAGAAAAGGACAAGGAAGAGGAAGGAAATACCGTGCGCGATCCATGGCCCATTTGTTACGGTACTGCTCTAGCCTTCGCGTGGTGTTGATCGGAGAAAGCACGGAAAAATTCCGATCAGAGCAAGCAGGCCACTAGAATTCTTTTCCAGTCTGCGACTGAGTTCGACCGAGGTAGTATCGAAAAATTTGCCACTGTCGAGACTGGAACCTAGGACCTCCCGGTCAGAGGCACAGCAGTGACATCAGTTGATCTCCTGCGCCACCTCTCCCGGTAGCCGCGTTCACCATTCTGAGGTTTGCCCAATCCCATCCAGACACAGTACCTCAACCCCTCCGCCTCCGTTGTCTCCGCTTCCGCTTCCCCCAGCCACACCCTCGCCCAGAATGTATCCACCTCCTTTCCCGCCACCACATCGCCGCCCTCCGCTCCGCCTACCAGCCAACGCTTCCTCCGCCCCTCACGTCCCTTTCAATTACCACTTCTATTGCTTCGTCTCCTCTCTCCACTGTCTCCGCATCCCAAGCCGATCCCACCACCCGGCAAGGATTCACCTCCTTCCCCCCACGTTATCTTCGCCCCCATCATTCCGTCACCCCTTCAGCCACCTCCCGCACTCTCCTGCCGTCGTCGCACCTTGGCCCCCGCCGCCCGCAGCCGCCGAGGAGCTCCGGCGCTGGCCCTTGACCCCGCTTCCCGCGCTCGGCGCCGTTAATTAGCGCAGCCTAATAAGGCACGCATTGCAAGGAAGGGAACGGGATTGCAGGCTAAAAGGACTCGGAAGAACACTCCAAGTCAGGAAGATCGTGTAACAGATATGATCTTCAGTTTTCTTCAAGTGGCATATTAGGGTGTTTCTGATCTTCATTCAAAGTTGAATGAAATTACATGCACATAGAGTGTGCGATAATGGTCGCAGGAAGCTACATTACTATTTCCGATGTTTCATTGTATTGAAAGACGAAATGTTAAAAACCACAATTATGTCACTAAATGGTCGAATATATTATTGGATAATTAGTTTTTATTGAATGGATTATGAAAATTATGTTTAGCATAGTTCGAATTTTATAAGATATCAATATAATAAAACTAACACTCATAATATTTTATAAGATATAATTATTTTCGCGATTGGTTTTTTTTACAGTTTCTATGATTAATAACGAACAATTTTCTAATTAAACTGCGGCTTCTGTTAACTTCCTTTGAAGGACAAATACAAATAATAGGATATTAGTTGTAAAATCAATTTTGTCCCTTTGAAGCACTTGAAAAAGCACATTGTTTTAAAAATGATGAACATGATTCACCTATGGAATCATAAACAATGAACGCAACCTCATGAATTGACCCACTTCTGTACAATTGGGACAGGACAAAATGAGCAGTACGATCGATCATCACAAACCCCTTCATAAAGCAATGCAAGCGGTTTCAGGAACCTCTTTACTTTTAAATTCAACTTTTATATTTCTCTTTCATCTCATCTTCTCTTCATTTTCTACTTAACGTTCTGCTAACCGGGCATTGAAACTATCTTTCCCCGCGATATCATCACAATTTACACGATAATGTAGTGCAAATCGGGCGGAAGAAAAAGGAATGAAGGCGCGCCACCTGCCTAGGAGCACCTGGCACCTGTCGCGCGACCCGGTCGCGATCTGCCGTGATAAGTGTCAACAAATGGAATCGCGCACAATGGGCCCGAACGGGACACTTCAGTCCCAAAGAGGTATCAGGAGCATACAGTCTACTTCAACTCGAGTTCGGCATACCCCTCATTACCACCAACATCAAACAATGCCCCCTTAAGTTTTAC
Organism: Teleogryllus oceanicus; assembly: GCA_964035755.1. Classification (NCBI taxonomy): domain Eukaryota; kingdom Metazoa; phylum Arthropoda; class Insecta; order Orthoptera; family Gryllidae; genus Teleogryllus; species Teleogryllus oceanicus. The sequence goes on from CAXIVR010000003.1 coordinate 40,468,449, forward strand.
CACAAAATACCATCAATCCCACAAGCCCTCCACTTCCAGTTAGGGAAACAAACCCCAAATAGAGCACGTATCCGCAGAAAACTCCCCGATACTTTTTCGACCCACCTTAAGCCTCTCATACACACAATTCCTCTAAATAATCCTAACCAAAAATATAACTTCTAAATTAAACTCAATTTTGTAGTTCTGTATCTAATGTATTCCAACCCATTGTAAAAGTGGCTGTACGCCTGAAAGCAAATAAAAAAAGGAGCACATACTACCGGGTCTAAATGAAGCACCAGGAACGTGTACCCGATTCAAATGTGACACCTGGTACGTGTTCTGGGTCGAAATAGGGCCCCGGAAACTCATAACGAGTTCACATGGAGTACCAGGAGCACGAACCGAATCAAAGGAATCAGGGCGCTTACCTGGTCCATGGAGCACCAAGAGCACAACGGGTTTGTAAGAAGAACTATATCAAACCGAATCAAAATTAAGTTAGGAGCGCTTATCCAAACGTTTGCACCAGGAATGCTTATCGCTCCAAATGAAACATAAAGCGCGCGTGTTTAAAAACAAATAAATCAGAAAAATATTTACTTAATACTTCTTCTAAATCTTCAATAAGTGAAAGATTTCCACAGTCGGTAAAGGGCGTGGATCAGCATTCATGTATGCGGAACTGAAAGCTGGGGTTTTGCATCCCACATAAGTCATGGGTTTTGATTATGTGTGATATGTGTTGATTATGCATGGTTTGCCTTTGGGGGCCACCATAGGCATGCGCACAGGGGGCAGGGGGAAATGTTGAAAGAGACCTCCCTCAGACCTACGTCATTAAATATTTCCGCAAACATGTTCAAACCCTATTTTCCCTTGTATTTACGCTGTCAGTTTAGGGAATGGATTCACAACATTTAGGGAAAAGACATTCCTAACCATCCAGCAGACCTTAAATACATAAATATGAAGTCAATGCTTTTATTGAAGTTATAATTACATTATTCCTGTAGTATGTTTGTTTATTAACTAGTAAGTATTCATCCGTAAACAAAAATTTAAAGGGTAAGGGAGTACAGAAATCCAGTTGCTTCCCTCTTGATTGAACCGTCGTACGCCTATGACCAAAACGTGTCACATCTATACATCATCTTCACCAAAATCATTTATCTCAACTTTCACCCATCGTGATCTCCTACACACAGTTGAAGATAATGGTAAAACTTTGTTATCAACTGTCCAGGAGAAAAAAGCATGAGGGACACGTAATTTTACCACAAACACTTCTGTCTACTCAGACGATTACAACACACGCTCGGGCAAAGCTTTCACATATTTCGAACGTGTGTGTGACCAGCTGAATTTTGCCCTAAGCCATCATTTCTGCTGTCTCTGCAGCTACTCTGACCGGGAGATAGAGTTGGAGTCTCAATGGTGGCTGGTTTTTTGATACCAACTTGATAGCTAGATCGAATTCAGACGCTGTCTGCAGAAGACTTCTAGCGACCGCTGTTCTGATAGGTAGTTTTCCATGGTTTCTTCGAGTTCTCTCCGGCATTCTAAGTGAATGCTGGAGCTGTATCTTGACAAACGGACCGCGGACCGCACGCGATCATTGCTTCCTCATCCTTGGCGTATCCTCACGTCTAACTTACCCACTCTTATAGTTGCCTACACTACCGTTCCACGCACGTCGGGAGCGTAGAGCTCATCGCGGATGGGGTGATGCCCGGCTACAGAGGAGATATCTGGAGGAGAAATTCCCATCAAGTCGACATGTACGTCGACTTGGATCTCACAGGGGATCAACACTGCCAACTCCAGGCAAACAAAATCACTTACTACACTAGAGGAACCATAGCAGTTGACTTGCCGGGAAACATCAATCAATCAAATCAATGGAGCATGTGAGCACAGAATTTCAGAAAAAGTCCGCTACGTGCGCTCCCGCTGTGCCGTTTCGGCCCACAGAGCGACGGAGGCGGCGCGGCTTCTGTGGGAGCCGGCCGGGGCCCTTAATCCGGCACGCCCTGTAATCGCACGCCCCATCTCGGCCAGTCGCCGCCGCGCCCGCGCCGCACTGCCCGTCTGCGACACGCGCTCGCGGCAGCTTGACGTCTGTCGCCCGCGCCCGCGCCCCGCCCCCTCCCAGCGCCCCGCTCGCGACGACTCGGCTCGTTCGTCGAACCGCCACCGCAGCGCCCCAGGCATTTGCTAATCCGCGGCGCTTGAAATGGGTCTTCAGACGATGGATTGTGTCATTGCCAAAGAGCTGATTAGTGGGAATGCTGGGCATTCGCTTGATATGAGAGTGGTCGTGATAAGAAAATCTAAAATTCTGCCGTTACTTTCATTCGTTTTACAGTATTCAAAATCATACCAATTTTTCAGGGAAAGAACCCTGACAGTAGAGTAGATTAATTGGATGGAGCTTTGCTTTTATTTTGTTATTATTATATTATTTATTATATATATTATATTTTTTTATTATTTTATTATTATATTATTATTAATATTATATATTTTATATATATTATTATATTAATATATTATTATATTATTATAATATTATATTATTATAATATTATATTATTATATTATTATCATTATTGCTTTTCAGGTGAAAGTCCAGACGAAAATAGAAAAATATTTATATTAATTAGGATAGAATAAAAATGACCATATTGGAACATATCTCTAGCGTTTAGACTTCAGACTTAACTTTTACTTAAGTCAGACTTTCAGAACTTTATTCTGATCGTATATTTTGAAGTGTTCCATTTCCGCAATGTCAATTTCAAGTGTCAATTCAGCGGGTCAAGGTGTATCGTATCTTTTCTCTTGACTGACCGAATGGAATTTGTAATGATATCTTCTAGACACAAAGACATACAACTCTTATTTCCATTTACATACTTTTAGACACGATGCAGATTAATATCAGTTATCTCTGCATAGAATCATGACACTGCCCCTGGAACAACAGACATCCTATTGCACCAAATGTATCAAATAAGTTCAAATACATGAATAAAATAAGTGATACAATCTCCACGTCACTCTATGGTTACATAGAAGAATTATCACCGTGTTCGCTGTCGCTCGCGCCTCGTCACTGTCTCCATTGGTCAGAGAGTAGTCCTTTGTGTACCCACATGCGCAGAAGCCACCACGATCACCAGTGAGACAAGCGTCTGTCACGCCACGAGACACGACGTGCGAGAGTTCGCGCTGAAAAGTGTACCTGCATCCTTAATCCGTCGCAACGGGGTATTATGAGCAAATCATCTTTAGATGAACTCGAAACAATGATTCTTGAACTGAAATGCTCCTTAATACAATGATTTCATATCTTTTTCAATAAATGTACTATCAATGGATTTGAGATATGCAAATTTAATCATGTAAAAGTAATAAAGTTTGGTTTATATCACCGTCAAAGTCGGATAACAATTATTATGATTATTCTTCTGTCACAAATCCGTATTATTTGCATTCTTTTTACTGAGTTGCATTTGCAGTATCAAGATGTAGAGTTTGCAATTTGAATCATTCAATTGTTTTGAAATACTTTTTCCGAATTCTTTTCAACTTGAGTCAGTTGGCTGTGAACATCTTAACTGTATAGCACAATTAGCGGATAAATAACACGGGTGAATTTTGCAGCCGAGCGAGGGACGTTTTCAAATACAAATTTATGACAAATTCCTTTTTATTTTCTCGCCTTTACTTCATAAGAAGAGAAAGTATTGTAATCCTGCGTCTGAAAATTCTTGTCTCGACTGAAAAACTCTTATTGCCGACTCCTTGTCATGCGAAACTGAATAAATCATGTTTCTTTATATAGTAAATTACCATCTTGTTACGAAAAAGTAGTCAGAATCCATGTTTTGTGGATCATTAATATTAAAAAATCAATTAACAGCAAAATGTCTATCTGTTCGTCCGTTAGTCCGTTGGTCCGTCTGTATGACTCTCCCGTCCATCTCTTCATCTCTGTCCGTGTCTTCATCTCCCATCTCTCCGCCAGTTTGTGGTCAACGCTAGCACATAAACCGTTCAACCGAATTTCTCTAAAAGTGATGTTCCTCGACCGATTTAAAGAAACCTTAGGCAAGGAAATATACGCAATTTTTTTAAAAAAATCTCAAAAAGAGCCTCAACGATTTTCTTCGGATCGAGAAGTAGACGATTAAAAATAGCGCAGGTCGAATTTTCGGCAAACTCCCTGCATTTTCGAAAATTGCAAAACAATTTGCATTGCACACGAACAATATTGACGATAGAGATTTTTTCTTAAAAATAACCTTTATTTTAAAAAATTAGATTTTTGGGCGTTATGTAAAATGTTTTGAAAAAACGAGTAGTTTCTCCATATTTTTTGTTTGAAGTTACTGCAATTTATTTAAAATTCTCAAAAATTTTTTTTTATACTTAGCAAGTTAGCTTAAAAGTTACGCTGTTCTCATTTTCGTTCAAGTTTCGGAATTTTCGAAAATTCAGAAAATATCAGAAATAATGTAAGTAAGTATGTGATTTTGTAACATCACCAGTTTTTATATAAGACTGTAAAGATGTACTCGAAAAAAGTAGCTTCACGAGCGACGATAGGATCGTGAAATTTAATGACTACACTTATTTCATTAGCTTACACAATCACTCGACACATTTTAACACACAAGTCCTATCGTGAAGATGCATACAAATTACTAATGATGTTTTCAATAACACAGAAATACACAAAAAAATTGTTATCAGACCCAAAGACTTGACACATACTTCTCTAGTATGTCGACGCACTGAATCCGAAACTGAAGCCAGAATTGCGACACCACCCTCCATTTTTTTAAGTCGCAAAACCTTATCCTCAAATTTAAAAATCTACAATTCCACGGTGGTTTTTCGCTATTAAAAAAAACTGGAAGGTGGTGACGCAATTCTGGATCATATCGGATTCAGGCGTCGACATACAGTATCAAGTTCTTGGGCCTAACAAAACCCCCGAAAACAAAAATACAATTCCAGGTGGATACACGGTGAAATTGCACGGTCGAACTAGGAATTGCTCGAAACATGCCCTGAATGTTTTTGTCCGAATATGAAGAAAAATGTGCACAAAATTTCAAGCTGCTCTGTATGTGCACTGTATTTTTTTAATTCCCCTTAATTATGATCGTTGCCGTGGGAAATGTCACATCGCGGATTTGGGTGGCCCTATAAATCTTCGAGCCACTTCAGAGCGGCGCATAGGGTGTGTCGTATACCGTGTGTCAGGAGTTGGTTTCTTGAAAAGCTAAAGCACAATTAACCTTGCAGCACGAGTAGATAGAATAGTTATTACTTTCAGAAATTCTACTTTTTTGTTTTACATTTTCAATATACAGAAAATTGACATCAATGTACGATCGCACATGAATAAATCGAATTCCTTTATTTTGGAATTTTTTTCATACTGTTTCAATGAAAGTTGAAAGTATACATGATAACAGCCACCGTTGCCTACACGAGTGCGAGGAACATTAGACAAAAAATTCGTAGATCGTGAGCGCTATCACTGGTAAAATTTTTGATTTTTTTTTTGTTTAACCTGGATAAGAATCATAAGGACCGTTTACTCAGATGGATCGGCTTTGTAGTTTCCTCTCAACAATTCCCGGCGGATTCCGAAACAGTTCTCTAAAAAGCGATCCGCAGACAGAACGCCATATTTGTCTCCATCCATTCATCGTCTCCATTTTCTATCGTCTGTGGGCTGCAATAGTGACACATAGACACAACTAAAATAAAGATACAATATAGACACAACTAAAAAAACATGACACAAATACATAATGACAATTACGTAAATGGCATCGAAGTTTTCACCAACATCATTCTTGTATGCATACTTCTGCCATTTGTTGCTGAAATACTGTACTGTTGCTGAAATACTGTCAGAAATGCTGCTGTTGCTTCTGTAAGGTCGACCAATCTGCAATTCTGGAACGTGCATTAGATCAAAATTGGTATTTTTTCAGATGTGCCACTATTGCAGCCCGCGCGATACAATAAAAAATAAACAAGTAAAAACTGTTACATTTTTACAGCTCTGAATGTGATCCTTCCCGACCAGCCGACGGTTCGCTGTCCGCTTTTGAACTCGAGTCTTTGTACAGTGAGTATTGTCCAAAGCACAGTTCCTGATCGGCGTGGGTCGAGGAGTGGCGTTGGCCTCCGTCGCCCGAACTGCTGCGCCCAGGCGCAGGGGACACGTGCGCAGATTTGTGACGGCGCCCCGCTGCGCCCGTCTGGCGCACCTGCCGCTGCTGCTGTGCTGCGGGCGATTAACTGCGTGAATCGGCGCGGAGAAAAGTCGCAAATCGATCTCCAAGCAGATGGGGACCCGGACAACCGCCAGCAACGGAAAGGAAAGTCAACGGCCGTTCAGATGCTTATCTCCAATTACATTTCGGATACAGAAATTCACTTTCGTTTAATATATGCAATATTCTTTCACCCGCTAGGGAGTAAATAAGTCATGTTCTCAGTGAATTGTCTCAAAAATGTTGCCATGGTGGTGGCGCAAGACCCCGCATTATCACTAAGGCTCTTTCATGAAAAGGTCACCCTAATATTATCTCCTTATCTCGTCCACCTGATAATTCAAGAGCACTAAACCGAATTAGGAGAAGTAACATTAAAATTACAGTATCTGGGTGTCAAATATTTACACGGTAAAATCACCCTTAAAAAAGATCTAAACAGTAAAATACCACTTAATTATTCCGAAGTAAGTAGGCCTACATGCGGAAGAATTCTCTTGATTTGTAATTAGGTAAAATTTGGAAACATTAAAATATTTTAAGACCACCTGACTGAACACCATTAACTTCACACATGGTTGAATTTTAGTTCGCTGTCGTCTGTCTGAATTATAACTCATTTAAAATATTGGTTTTCAAATATGCCACAATGTTTTCATTCATAGTAGTTGTTTACTCATATTCCCAATTTAGATTTTGTTTTTGGATAATCTGACCTCATTGTGATGTAATCTGTACCTCTGTTTCCCCTACTAAATGTTTCCATTCACATTTTTAATTTCCCTTCTTGCGACTGCCCTTGAACTTTTCAACCATGAACTTCATATGATTTACACAACACCATTGAACTACCGCGATGGCAATTGGCATCTCAAGAGGGAACTCAAAACGCCATCTGTGTGCTATGTAGAACCGCTTATTACTTCTGAAGAGGCCACGAAGAAGTCATAAAGGTAGGGAAAACCTGGAGAATGAGCCTTCAGAGAGAGGCAGCATCACGAGCAAAAGAAAAAGTATAAACGCGCAGTAAAAATAACCGATTCTCCGCGGCGCTTCCTTCAAAGCACTCGAAGTGCAAGGGTGAGGCTTGGACGGGCAAACGATGAGTGATGAAGTGACTTGCAGACTCTAGGATTCACCAAATGCGCTGGCTTCGCCTGGCGTCTTAATAATAATAATAATAATAATAATAATAATAATAATAATAATAGTAAACCAAAATAAAACAAATTTAGAATCAACCAAAAGAACTTCTTCAGAGATCTAAAAACCACAGCATCCAATAGGGAAGCAGACAGTGACATCACACCCAAAGCTGACGACACTTTAAGTTTCTATCCAAATATGTGGGATGAATCTGTCGAACACAAAAAAAAACAGAAACAAATGATAGAGGACTGAAAAGCAGCCTATGTCCAGGTTGAAAATAATGTTAAACTGGAAAATCAGTGAAGAAGAGGTGAAAATAGCTCTGGCAAGAACATTGAACAGGAAAGAACCAGGGTTCGAAGGACTGCAAAATTTCTGGTTAAAGAAATTCACCGATATCCACAAATATCTTGATAAGTGTTATACTGGTATCTTGGAAAACCCGGAGACAATGCCTCCGTTCTTGACAGACGGAATGACCTACCCTAAAGAGAACAGAGACCTGATCCAGCAAAATACCGCCCCATAACATGCCTCCCAAGAACATACAAACTGCTAGCAACCATAATAAGCAAAAACATGTACCAACACTTAGTCAACAACAAAATATAGGATGAAGAACAAAAAGGAATCTATGAGGGATCACAAGGATGAAAGAAACAATTTGATAGTAGAATCCATTAATACCAACTCTGTAAAACAGAGAATGGGATCATTGTATACCGCGTATATAGACTATCGGAAAGCATTTGACAGTGTCCCAAAACTTGCTGAGTGAAGTATTGTAAATCTATTGGATTGAGAATCATGTGAAGGGATTCCTGAGATATCAATAGATCACTGGGGTACTAACTGGAAGACGGACGTTCAAGTTTAGAATATTGAAATCAAGAGAGGTATCTTCCAAGTCGATGTCCTCAGTTCTTTGTGGCTTTGTCTTGCTGTGAAACCACTAACATCGATGCTAAATCAGCAGGACAGGGGATTTAAGCTGGAACAATCAGCAGCACAAGTACGTCACCTTTCTTATATGGACGACTTGGAAGTGTATGCTGAAAACAAAAGTCATCTTTACAGCCCCTAGATTGTGTGGGAAAATTAAGCCATGAAGTGAACATGAAGTTTTGCCACGACAAGTGCAGATTTATCTGTAGGAGTAAAGGAGAATGGGTTGAACATTCTGGATATGAAGAAAATCAAGAGCAAGATACCATAAAAGGAATGGCCGAGGAAGAGAAATACAAATATCTTTGTTTTGTTTGTTGTTGTTGTTGTTGTTGTTGTTGTTTCTTTTTTTCACTTTAAAGGGATTGAAGACACTCTTGCCATTTGCATCTTGTAAACTTCTACAAAATGGCGGCCACACTAGTGGTTCATCACTGGATCATATCCGGTTTTATTTTAAATGTTTAGGTGTTATCCACGTTGCTTGGGCAAGACCCACTGATGATGGGAAAATATTGTTCCCGAAAGTTACTGTGGGCATAAAATAAATATATATTATTTATTTTCATTATTTTGGTTTTATTATCCCCATATCTATAATGGATTACCACCAGATATCGGCTACCACCACGGAATTTAATAATAATGTCTTTATTAATGGCGAGGCACAGACCACAGAGTCTGCACTTCCACCTAATTGCTTAAGCATACATTTATTGTTGTATTTATTTATATTTAGCCATTATATGTCCGGAATAGGACAATTGGCCCCGGTGTCGTTAGATCCCGGGGTTTCTAGTCGGTTCACCCAACCAGGAACCTGCGATGACTCGAATTCGCTTAATCTTCGTGACTTCACGTAGTTAACGAATTCAGCTAGCGACGCCGGTTTCGCGGTCGTGGGCTTACAGTAGAATCATCCCAGTATTTGCCTGGATGACCGGGGGAAACTACGAAAACCCCGGTCAGGATGGCTGTCATGGGGTTTGAAGTCGGGCCTTCCGAATGTGAAGTATGCGCGCTACGTCCTGAGTTCGGTCATACATTTCCGTCATATATTTCGGTCATACATTTGGGTCAAGCACTTCATTTACTACTGGGAAAGTAAAAGTTGAGACCACCTCGGCATATGCCTTAAGCGACGGAGTAGACCCAGAAAAATCTGAATCAGAATTACGGCTTAGGATCGGACATTATCGTTGCATTGAAGTGGAAGATGAAGATGAAAGACGAGAACGTAATTGAGGAAGTGAAGAAGAAATCGGAAGGACGAAGAAGGAAGAGCGACGAGGAGGACAAGCAATACATTTATGTGTCGTAGCACTGTTTACTTAATCACATAAAAGTATTATTATTATTATTATTATTATTATTATTATTATTATTATTATTATTATTTAATAATAATAATAACAAAAATAATAATAATGAAAATATATCACCAGACGAAGTGGTTTATATTCTCATGTTTAATTTCTTAACACTTGATTTCCTTGATCTGGATGCGATAGATGTGGTGAACACTTTATGTAATAGAACGAATTTAGTATACATCTAATCATGTTTCTGTTTCTTGCCAAATTATTTACTTCATGTCAAACAAAATATAATACAAATTTAATATTACTTCACCAACCCGTCACACAACCATAAATCACATATCGTAACATGTCAGTTTTGTGTTCATCCAACTACATTGTCCGAATCGGATTTTGTAATTGACGACGATAGTAGTCAGATCAATACGGAAAAGTAAATTATTTTGAAATTAATTTTATTGTCCATTTTACTAACAAGTACGAAATAATATTTAGGCCCTAATGAAATGTAGTTCTTCGCAAAAAGTCATTACTTGAAATCGTAGCCGCAGAATGGAAATTATTATTATAATATGCGCAGCAATAAAAATATCAGATTACACATGTCCAAATTTCAAGTATTCTCCTGGCAGGCCTGGAAACCAGTATTATTTCCCTTGGTATCACCACAGTAGAAATCGCATATGGCCAAGAACGCTTGTAATGCAGAAGGAACGTTTGCAATATTCCATGGGACATCGAGGTATTTAACTTAACTATCCCGCCACTAGAATCGCGGGTTGAAATATCTGCAATGCACAAAACGTGTTTTCATCGCGCTTACAAAACATCGTGAGATATTTAATTTTTATTTTCATTTTTGCATTCAACCTCGATCTTCGAATGCCATTTGCCTTCGCTGCGACTCATATCGCTTCAAAGAGATTCCGCAACTTCAGCATAGCGAGTGCCACGCCTCCGCATTCTACAGCGCGCGAAACAAGTAGAATCATGCAGAGGCCGACAGGAATGTTACAGCCATTGCTCGTACATGTCCCTTGCTTTGAATTCAACCTAACACGTGCTTTTACATGACTTTGGGATTATGTTTTATAAAGGATATGTCTCGGCAAAAAACCGTCAAAAAATGTGATAGGTTATCGTCCAGGAAATAATCGGTGACATTATTTGCGAAATTTTAATTTGATCAGATTATTAGCATGCACAGAGTTTTATTTGTACGAGGACTTTCCGGCTATTGACTTTTATTTTTCACAGCCATACGACATGTTTCACGGACCATACATCGTCTGCAATACCTCAGCGGAAACATCGGTGATCGGGAGGTTGTAAAGTGCAAGTTCCGATGATGGCGGTGTTTCGGCACTACATAGATAACAGGATTGAATTCTTCAACTGTTGGCAGAAGCATTCTAGCCGCCGGATGCGTAGACTTACCATAGCACTGACTATTGTCACAACTACTAACATTAATCGGAAGCGAATGTCGAAGCATTACAAGAACAAACGGGTCGCGAACAAGCCGCGCGCGATCTTACCTTCCTCATCATTATCCCCTCCTCTTCCCTTACACACACACACACACACACACACACACACACATTCCTTAAACTACCACGCATGACGGGAGATCAATAGGGAGCTTAGAGATTGTTGTTTGGTGCTTGAGATTTGTGCTGGGGTGGTGCCCCACTGGGGGAGACACGTTGAGGAGGATGTGGAAAGCTATCACGTTGGTCAACGTCGGATGTCACATTACAGTGGGGGAGTTACATCTCAACTCCGAAATATAATATGCACGACGCTTACGAAAATATTGACCCGCAGTAGTTAATGCAGCAGGAAAAGTACTCACTCACTCGGGCAATCCCCTTACCAAGAACTACGGACATACGGGCCGAAGATTACTCGCTACTTGTACTCGTTAATATTTCCATCGCGTTGTTAGAAGAACTTGCCAATCAGATCGCCGCCGCAATCTTCAGGCAGCAGCCGTCAATCAGCATCATTTTCCTGTGAATCAACCGAGGAAGTGATACTACAAAAAAATCTATATTTTTGAAAATTCCACAGCTCACGCTAAATTTAGAGCAAACAGGCTACGGACCACAGACAGTTTCCCGTTCCTCTTCCTTGTCCTCTTCTCTTACCTTAATTACACATACACACACTTTAAGGCACTTCACTACCACATATGTCGGGAGACCAATCGGGAACTTAGAGCGTGATCCGGGTGGGGCGGTGCTCTATTGGGACGATACACCTGGAGAGAGAAATCCTCCACCTCCCGCACTAGAACATGCGTTACACTCAGCTGACTATCGACCATAGCAGCTGGCGTGCCCGCAAACATCAATCAATCAATCAATCAATCAATCAAACAACCAGTTTGGTGTCCGAGTCATTAAGCTCACATGCAAGTCCATCCGATAAGAATCTCGCTCCGCCTCGACAAATTCGGACCCCATCCAAGGGGTCATCCATTTATTAGACACGGAAATCATCCATTTCATATTAACTACTTTGCTAACGATGTGAGTGACACCGAAAAACTGGACATCCGGTCGCATGTTTCCAATTCCCCACTAGGACTATTTTTGGGATCGAATACCTAATCATGGCCTGGTTTTGGAGCCAAATAGTTGTTTTGGAACAATGCCACCAGGAGCAGCGCAAGCTGCGAAAACACGAGCGTGGGGCGACGCGTCGGTATCATTGATTGATTGTTAATGTACGTGTAGAGCGTGTTTTTGACCGGAAAGTGACGGCGGTTTTTCCCCGCTATATGGTGAGATCCGGCGCTGACCTATCTAGCCGGCTAGCGCGATTTTTCAACCAAGAATCTCCCACCAGTGGGGCACTGCCCCAGCCGTGACTAGCTCTAAGTTCTCGACTGATCCCGGCATGTGTGGTAGTGTAGTGCATGTCAGTGTAAGGGTGTGAGATTAGGACAAGGAAGCAAAAATCGCGGGTGATCCGTGGTCCGTTTGTTAGGGTACTGCTCCGGCATTCGGCTGGCGTTGATCGGAGAAACCACGGAAAACTACCGATCAGAGCAGCCGGCAGCTAGAATTCTCCTCCAGACAGTGACTGACTTCGACCTACCTGACAAGCTAGTGAGCCAAAGCTCCCGGCACTGAGCAATAGGCACTGAGCCACCGCTCCCGGTCGACGCATCGGGGCAGCGTCCACTCCTCTCACGGGACGGGAATCGCCCGGATGCATCCCGCGGTGAGTTTCCCTCACCAGTTCCAGTTTTCATTTCAATTTTTTTATTCTGGCTACCTGAGAAGGCTTATGCCGATTGTGTCCAAACGCGTGTTTCTGAGAGAAACGTCGGACTGCAACTCTCGATTTCTTCCCATCACTCCCGCATTTCAGCAAATCCCCTTTCACTTATCGTTACCTGTAAAGGCATAACCCGACTGCATCCTTTTCGTTCATCCAGTGGTTTGGAAGGAGCAAATAGTTTGTTTAATTTCGAAGCAAATGGATGTTCTCATATCAGTTCAGAAAAAAAACTCAAAGACAGGTGGACATGAGAGAATCTTCAAAATTGTTTATGTTAATTCAGCGGGAGAAAAAGATGCTCGTGATAGGTATAAAGTTATTTCTCAGCAAACTTTTAAGTGTGATTTTCAACTTTGCAATGCTCTAAAAGGGCGTTAAATGTTTCTTTGAAAACTGACAAAAGTCGATCAATTATAATCGATCAATATAATACTAAGTAGACCACGGTAAACGTAGAAAACACTCCCTACACTAAGGAGGAAAACAGAAAGGGATGCAGTCGGGATATGCCTTAAAAAGTTTTAACCACGGGATGCACTCGGTATACGCCCGTTTCGGGAGGAGGAAGGAGGAAACAATAAATTTAAGTTTCCATTCATCAGTAACGTGAATAGTAGGGGTTTTCACACCATTTAAGAACGCGCCTTTGCCATTTTTCAAGCTTGGTTTACTCAAAACTAGGATTTCTGGACATACAAGTACAATATGCTTGCACTAAGCTATCGATTTATGTGTAGGTCATGTCTATGATTGTCTACTCCCTACGACGACGTCACAAGAGCAGGGCCTTATAAAGCTCAAGATAATACTTTTTTTAAAATTTATTTTATCCTTGCTCGATTACAGACAGAATTTTTCAAGGAATACCTTATATTATGTGTTTATGTGTGTATTATGTTATTATATTATATTTGAATTAGTTATATTAATGTATTCAATAAAATACATTAATATAACTAATTCAAATAGTAACCAATTAATATATACATTAACTGAAGGATACAATTTAACTTATGTACATAAATACTGAGGCATGCCCTCTATTGGAAACATGCGACCGAATGTCGAGTTTTTCGTGGCACTCACATCGTTAGCAAAGTAATTAATATGAAATACCTCTAACTCTTGTTTTAATTAATTAGATACCCTTTTCTTATTTTTGTAAAACAAAACAATGGCATAATATATTGGCAATAGTATAGTATTCAAGATAACACTAATAGATCATTTAATTTATAAGGGTGAGATGACCTAATCCAAAGATAAGCGATAATATTTTTAGAACAAACTTGAAAAAAATGGTATTTGGAGGGAAATAGACGGATCTTTCCCACCTGTGAAGTCGGTGCAGGGCCCCACCCCTGCGTGGGTCGCGCTGGCCTTGGAGCGCGGCGAGGAGCGTCCGCAGGTGCCAAGGCCCCCTCGCGCCGGCCGCGCGTGAGTGACGGGGATAAACAGGAGGCGCTGGCCAGAGTTACCCACGGCGCATCCGCCTCCGACCACTCGCGCCTTCTTCTCACTGCTGTTTTTTTTTTTAAATTTAAACCTTTACTAACGAATTGTTCATCCACGTAAGCAATAGGGAAATTTGTTGTAACAATACCCGTCAAAATTAATAATGAATGGTGTGCTACTCATTAGTAATTCACCTTAAGGCGGTCTGTGCTGTTGGACATTTTCAAAGGCAAGAATACGTTTAACACTACAATTGATTTCTTGTACTCATTCTGCTAAGGAGCTGCATAGACCCAGTTTCAGTAAAATTTGTTTATTTTGATTCGTTCTGTGGGTGAATGAAATAGTGAAGAAGTAATAAATGATTCTTATTATGATACTATATTTCACATTTTTGGTAATATAAAAATTTTGAACAATTAAGGTAATTTAAAGTTCAAAAAGGACTGATTAACCAATATTTTCTCTGAAAAGTAGACCTCGCGTTGAAAAAAAAGGTATTCTTTGTTTTTGTTCGTTGTTCTTTTTGAAGGTTACGCCAATAAATCAACTCAATTTCTCAAGACTGTATTAAAAAAATTTACAGACAATGCCAACCAATTTGACTGGTTATAATCGTTACAAAAATCTTAATCTTACACGAAACGGAACCATAAAAAACAGCTACCATTTTAAACTCAACTCAAAAACTAAAATCCTAAGATGATATAGATATCTAGATTCAAACGAACGATTCCAATAACATGTTTTGTGTTAGTGCATATCAAACAAATTTCGAAACAAACAGACGAAATGTGGGATTTCCCTCAGTCAATGGATTTCCAAAAGATGTAACGGATTCTTCTATCACGCTGTGATCGACCGTCCAAGAACGCGTTACTTTGCAGTTAATAGCATAAGACATAGTACTACGCTTAGTTCGTAATTTGCGGATCGAAGGTACAATAAGGAGCAGATGCTTTTTCCTTCGCATCACTTCGGCAGACAACAGCGCCGACATTCTGTCCGACACGTCTGAAAATTGTTGCGTTCACCTTGACATTCACAGCGAAATCACGACGCTGAGGGTTACGCAACGATCGAAGAAGCTCCTTCTAAGTTGAAATTCATTCTCTTAGGAGAAGAGCATAGAAGGACGAATTGTGCACGTGCGTATTCGCGTACACAACTTCCGGTTTCTTCCACCAGTAGTTGTTTAACCATTAAATATACACTAGGTGAGATCCACTCATTACATAAGTGATATTGGGCTGGTCTTTCATTTTATTTCATAAGTTTATAGAAGTTGCTGATCTACACTATTCTTAACCCTTCAAAATAATTGTATTAATGCGCTACCGGTTTCAAAACATTTTTAAAGTGAAAGTTTTTCGTTTTTGTTTTGACTAAATGGGTTGATCAAAAAAAATTAATAATATAAAAAAAAGTTTTGTACTACAATCAAATTTTTGAAATATGGGGTTTTAGAAATTGACTTTAATTACATAGTAAACATGTATACTAACTCATTTTAATCTAAAAAAGCATGTTAATGTGTATAAAAAATGTTCCTAATTTTAACAGGAACGAATTGTTCGTTTACATTCAATTAAATAACAAGAAATCTTAAATTTAACACAATTCATTCCTTTATAAATTTTTTTTTTTCCTCCTCAATAAAAAAACCAAAACAATTTTTTTTTCCAACCCAAATAAATCCTTCGTAAAAAATAACAGGTTTTTGTGAAAAAAATTTTATTTTTATTGAACAAAATTTCCTCTTTTTAAAAAATAAAAATTAATTTAAATTTAAAATTTTTATTTTAAATTATTATTTTAATAAGTTTTTAAAAATTAAAACAACTTCTTTCCCTTTTTGCAACATAGGGGAAACAAATTTTTCTGGTAATTTCAATTTACAGTTCGGTTAACAGCTGGCATAATAGTTCAGGTTTTACCATTTTAGTGGTGGTTGGAAATAAGCATACGGTGGTACCAACTTAATAATTTGTATCTCATTTCAATAATTCTCAATAATTGAGTATTTTGTGAAAACATAGTTTACAAGTAAAAAAATTCCGAGTTACTGTACCTAAAAAAAACTCCAACCCCGAATTTGGTTCAGTAGTTTCCATGGGGAAAGACAGATGTTTGATAATAAAACTTTTTTATTCTTCTGAAAAAAAAATCTTTTTCCCCACCCCCTTACCCTCACCACTAGACCTCGTTCTGGGAGGGGTTGAAAACCTTTCTTTTCCCCAAATGTCTAGGGGGGGCCAACCCGCCCCTGCTATTGTAATGTGGGGGGGGAATGGAAAAGGTCGTCGTTCCCCCGTAGTTAGGTCAGTCTTTCCAGCACCCTTGGGGAAAATTTTAAACCCAGCTTCGCCCAGTTTTTGCCGTAGTTTCTCCAATTGTTCCAGACAAAATGGGGGCTTACCCTCAAGCAGGTTGGGCCGACGCTTTTTCCCATCTTCCTTGCCCAAATCCGTTTCCTTTTTTTACCCTTTACAATAAATGTACCTACCACCCAGGGAAAGGTCAGTCGGGGACATAGGTTGTCCCAGCTGGTATGGTGACCTGCTGGTGGGAGATACCTGGATGGGAAAACTCTCCAAACCGCCGAGTAGATCGGCGCCAGATCCCACCCAGCAGGAAAGATAAAGCCACTTCCCGCCCAAAAAAAAAATTTTAGAAACCCAACCCCCTTAATTCGAGTCTAGCAAAAAAATTTCCCTTAAAGTGGGGTCTTAAAGCTCTTTTGTTCCCCTCTTTTCCCGGGAATTAACGGGAAAGGGGAATCACCCCGAAACCCAAAATGTAGTGGCACCGACATACTTTTCCCCATTCAAACGGGGAAAGGAATCCCCCCCTTTTTAGTTATAACATGCACTACCACTTTCCAAACGGGCCTTTTAAAAGTACAAAAATGTATCAATCCAAGGAAAAAAGTCAAACTTATTTTTCAGTGAGAAATTTCCCCGATTTTTTAAAGACAAATAAAAATTAAGCGAAAATTTATTTTTTTTTAGAATATATTGAATAAATTTATTCAAAATTAAAAGGGAATTTTCCCTCATAATTATTTAAATTCTGAAATTGGCGGAAAATATTCACCCTTTTATATGATGATCAAAATTGTTTTTGTATTTTTTTTGAAAGCCGTTGTTCTATTATCAAAACAAGCACTTCTAGTGATAAAGATGAGGAAACAAATTGTTTTTTCAGTTCGGAAAGTTTCTTTTATTTACCCTTTGGCCCAACACAAAAAACTCTCGTAGATAAAACTTTTAAATTTTTCTCCTACAAAAAGTAAAATTTCTAATACCAAAAAGATGGTGCCCAGTTGGGTTTTTTCCATCAAATCTATTACCCAAAAGTTAAACAAAAAAACAGTTAAAGGGTACATAGGGATAAAAATTGCAGTTTGTTGTATTTAACTTAACCCTCAACTTTACGGGTTCCATTTCTGTTTCCCAGAATTTAGATAGAACAAAAAACGTTAAATTTTAAAGTATTTTTTTGTATTGGCTAAACTTCAGGCATGTTTTTTAAATTTAAAATTCAGTACTCCCGCTGGATGGGGTAAAACCTCCATTTTTTTTTTGTTATTCAAATTTTACTTATTTTTAGTGGGGCCACACATTTAACTATTAGGGATAATGAAATTAAAAATATATCATTGCTATACAAAGTGATATACTATACAAAAAGAGATATACTGTTTAAAGTGATTAAATTCCCCAAATTGCTGAATAAAACCTTTCATGAAAAATAAAAAAGGAAAATTAAATATTTTGTATTTTCCAGACTCCCCTTTTTTTGTTGGGAGACAACGGGAAGGGTTCTGCCCTCCATTGAGTTAATGATTTTCCCAATTTTTTCAAACAAAAAATTTTGAGAGGGCAGAAAGTTTTTACTAACCCCTTAACAAAATTTTTTCTTGGGCTGTATGGCCCGTGCGATCGGTTTTTGAAAATATTTAAAATTTAAAATTTAAAAAGTATAGAATTTAAATTTGCCCCCAAATGTTTGTTGCTGTAAATAAAAACTACATTAAAAAAGACTAAAAAAATGTGGGTCTCCAATTTTCCCCAAAACCCCAGTAGAAACATTTCATTAATTCATAAAAAAGCCTTGTTTGGGTTTTCTTTTTGAAAAGAATTGGGAACCCACCTAAAAGTGTTTCAGAATAAAAATTTTTTAAAAACCCTAAAAACCATGTATTTTTTAAATAATCATATTTCCGGATTTTAATTCTCAAAAATTTTTCCACTTTCCCCATGTTTTGGTAATAAATTTTGGTTTATTTTACAGGGCCCCCTTACAATTACTGGTTTTAGTGTACAAAATCTTGTCTGTCAACAGATCTCCCCACCTATAAGGCCCGCATTCCCCAAATTTGTATCGTTTTGGGGGGCTGGGCCGGGGCCCTGGAAATGCGGGAAGGGGCGGCTAAAAAATGGGCCGCGTTCTGCCTCCCCAAATTTTGAAATGCGGGGAAAAGGGGCCAAAATTGGGGGAGAGACGGGGACAAATTTGGAGGGTTTTTTAAAATTTATATTTGGAATTATTTAAAAATTATATTTCAATTCTTCTGAATTATATACAGTTTTGAACATTTTTTTATTATTTATTTAAGGTCGCCTTATAAACAGCTAGGTCATTGGCGACCACAGTTACAAAAATACAGTATTTACAAATTCACATACTAGTTAAAATTTTCCTTGGGATAACATACCTCCTAAACCCAGATTTTATACATAGGGCAGACAATGTATAATCACTAGCTAAATATTTTAGCATTTTAAAATTTTGGGTGGGGAGTTCTATAATTTTTTTTTGACTGAGAAAAAATTGATATACAGTAGAGATTATCATTGATTTTAAAGGGTTTTGTTCTCACAGTCCCCCAAAATCGTGGCAACCCAACTAAAATTTGCTTCTTGGAAACGGGGCCCCCCAATTTGGGGGCGGATCGGATCATTTTTGAACATTCTCGCTACGAAAGTAGAAAAATAAATGTTAAAAGGGTGGCCCCATCGTTTTTTAAAATTTTGTTATTGGATAATTGGGGACTTTTAAAAGGGGAATGGTGCGAACTCTTTGTTCTTAAAAACCCTGATTTTCAAAATTCAAACTTTTAATTTTTTTTGGAATTCCAAAACTAAAATTTTAAAAAGAAATATTTTTCTTTTAATTAAATCTATTTTTTAAAAGATAGTTTTGAAATAAATTATGTACAATTTCAAAAAAATTTGGGTTACTTTTCGCGAAATTTTTTTAAAAAATAGGGGGAAAGGACGTACTGTTTTAAAACTTTTTATAATATAAATTAAATGTAAAAAATTTTTTTTTTATTAATAATTAAAAACTATTCATTAATAAATATTTATATTTTAATTTTAAATAAAAGGGGGGTTTTCCAATGGTTTCTGCCCCGGGGTGCCCATCAACTCAAGCTACCAACTGGTGATTAATAATACCCAGTTCTACTATGCGGAATATAATCCCCAAAGGGTACAAAAAGAATAATACTCAATTGGAACTGTGGGAACCGTTTTTCCCTTAAATCCCCTGATAGCTTTTTGCTTTTCAGTTGTAGGGGTTTTAACTAATTTTAAAAAACTTTTTTTTTTTAAAATACTTTTTTAACCTAGAATAAAAATTTTTAAAAAATTTTATATTGTACCCTTTTTTGTTTTTACCCCCAACTTTGTCTAAAGGACCCCTGAAGTTTTGCATTTTGGCTTCATCTTTGAAAAAGGTTGTTATTTTTACGTAAAAAAATTTTACAATTTTTATCTTTTGTGTTCCCGGGGTGCTTCTGGGGAAGTTTTAAAATTTTATCCTCTTGTGCATCGGTGATGTACATCAGGGAAAATCATCTCATAGGGTTTGAGAAAATTTTGGGTTTTTTTTTATGATTCCGCTCACCAGAATCAGAACGTTGGGAATGCTAAACCGTAGTTCGGGTGTGGGAAAACCCAAAAACATTCGTAACTTTTTGCGCGTAAAGGGTAGTAAATTTTACCTGTTTAATTTTCAATCGCGAGGGCTTTCCATTTTAGTATTTTCAAAACGGGTTTTGTTAATTAAAAATTTTGGCTTTTTAACTATCTTAATTGGTTCTCTCAACAATTTTTATTTACCCGCACAGACGAGCTATGCCCCTATGAAAACGGACGGATTTTTTTATACCCATTGGGTCCCCCGGGGGTAACGTGTCATCCCCCGTGACAGCACATAAATTCCCTAATCTACAGAAAAAAGTTTTTCGTCTGGCTAAAATTTGGCGCCGGGTAGCACGATTGAAAAGATAAAAACGATATCCCCAAAATTAATTTTTAGTGATTCCAGGCGCGTAAACTCCGGGGTAATTAGCCCGGAAATTTGGTGCTTTTTGTTCATCAGGGGTGGGTGATCTTCCCGCTGGATGGCAGATCCCCACCCCTGGGGTTTTTCCCAGGTAAATTATCTCCCTGGGGACCCGCCCCAGCCGGGAAAAGGACCTGGGGGTTCCCGGGGGAAAACCCATCGGTCCGTCATGTGGGTAGTGGTTCCTGTTAGAATGTTTGTTTTAAGGGGGGGAAAAAGGTACAAAGGGGAAAGGGAAAAGATCGCGGGCGTCCGTCCTTTGTTAGGTAGTGCCCCGGTATTCCCGGCGTTGATCAAGAAACCACAAAAAACTCAACCCAGAGCCCCGGTCGCAATTCTCCTCCACGGCCCAAAATTCGCCCTTCAATTTTAAACCACCCTTGAATATTTTAAAGAAAGATGATTTTTCCCGTTATTTCCGGTTTTTCAAAAAAGGCCCTCTTCGAACCAATTTTAAATTCGTTTCTTAAAAATCCCCGGAGGTTTTTTATATTCACCATGTTTTGCAAACGATTTTTTACAAGTTTTTTTAATTTTCTCTAAAACCCGATTTTAAAAAAGAAACGTTTAAAAATAGAATCCCCCCGGATGGCAAAACCCCACTTCCGAAAACACCCTTTCTTCGGAAAGATCGGGGAACCCAAAATTCCAAAGGGCTCCCGGATCCTTCCCCCGGGGCCTCTCCTCTTGCCCGGGCTTCCCGAGCGATTCCCAAGGCCCGGAAACTCGTCCCGGAGGCCAGCGGCGGAAAGCGACCCCCGAAAACCCCGCGAGGGGCCCGGGCGCCTCCCCCCGGGTCAAACGGGGGACAGATTAAAAAGGAAAATTCTGGGCTCGGCCGCGAGCGGCGATTCCGACCGCCGGGAGTCGACGGGGTGCGGGGGCACCTCCCCTTTCCCCACAGACAGGTGCGGCGGGGTGAAGAAACTGAACGGGGGGTGAGGACGCTGCGTCGTGGCTGTCTGCGTGACGTAATGGGGAAGGTAGTAGTAGTAGTGGTAGTGCTTAAAAATTAGTAGTAATGAATAATAATGGTGGGGGGGCAAATTGGTAATTAGAGTAATGGTAGAGTAGCAAAATAAGGGTGGTTGTGTTTTAAAAATTGTGGTGGGCCCCCCGTTTGGGAGAAATTTAAGGTAGGGGTGGGGGGGTCTGGCGGTGGAAAAATGGTAGCAGTGGTAACGGTGGGAGCGGTGGTAACGGCGGGGGAATTGGTGGTGGGGGTTTTGGTGGTGGTAGTGTGGTGGTAAGTGGTGGTGGTAGTGGGGATGTTGTGGGGGCCGGGGGAGGGGGTGGTGGGGGATGGTAGTGGTGGTGGTGGTGGTGGTGGTTTTGGTAGGGTAGGGGTGTGAGGGGCAGTGGCAGTGGCGGTGGCGGTGGGCCGGGGGCCCGGTGGCGGTGGCGGTGGCGGTGGGGTGGCGGTGGCGGTGGCGGTGGCGGTGGCGGTGGGTGGCGGTGGCGGTGGGCGGTGGTGGTGGTGGTGGTGGTGGGGGTTTGGTGGTGGTGGTGGTGGTGGTGGTGGTAGTGGGATTGGGGGGGCGGGCGGCGCAGCGGCCAGCGGTCAGGGGCGGGTGGCGGTGGTGGGGGGTGAGGGGGTGGCGGTGGCGGTGGCAGTTTTGGGTTGGTGGTGGTGGTGGTGGTAGTGGTGGTGGTGGTGTGGAAACGGTGGTAGCGGTTTGGTGGTGGCCCCCGGTAACGGTGGTAGCGGTGGAAACGGTGATGGCGGGGGTGCGAAGCGTGGGGATTGTTTTGTTAAACCCTTCATCAGGAGAAAGCCCCCGGGTGGCCCCCTTTGCCTTTTGGGGGTTGTCCGCGGAAACCCCCCAGAAAATTCTGGAAAAGGGGGGCTCTGCCATCTCAGACCCGTGCTTTACAGACAAATTACCGGAGTCAAAAAAATGCGCTACTCATGCCCCGGGGAAAACAATTTCCCCTCCCCCTTGAGTACCCGGACCACTGCCGGAAACCCGGAACTCCTGGTGGCTCCCGAACTAAAAGGTGGCGGACCCCAAGCTTCGCCCAAATCGCGGGAATTTGAGAGCCCAATTGGTATCGGGTTTTCCCCCGCCGGACTTTAAAGTAGGACCCGGGTTCCGGCACCCTTCCCCGACCCTGTAAAAGATCGACGCCCCGGGGGCTGAGGGGTAGCCGGGCGGACCCGACTAATGGGGCCCCAAGGGCCCCCTCCTGCCTCCCCCCTTGGGCTAACGACGTGAGCAGCGCCCGGGGTCGGGGCCCAGGGTGGTCGTCTGCGACTTTCCCACCAGAAATCAAGGCAACCTACGCCTCGGTTCTCTCCTGCGAGGATCTGGATGATCTTTTCATGAAGCAACGCCAATTTCGGATTCGGGGGTTTATGGTTCGTACTAATTTTTAATTTATTTTTGATTCCCGACCCGATCAAAACAAATTTTTTAAAAGGAAATCCCCCACGTTTTGGTTTAAGAGGAAAATTCATTAAATAACCCCAAGAAGAAAAAATTACAAAACAATAAAAAAAAAAGTGAAAAAAAAAAAAAAGGGGAAAACTGAATTTAAAAAAAACAGTTTTTTGGTGTACGTCAAATAAAGGGCACAAAACCCCCAAAAAAAATCAACTGAAAATGACGGGTTATCACGACCCTCCAAAAAAAATTCATCCCCCGAAAAACCCCCCGTTTAAAGACAAAAAAAACGAGTCTAATCCATCGAACAAAAGGATAACGGCGGGAAAAAAAAACCAGCTGGGGAAAAGGTCAAACGACAGGTCCACGCGTGAGGGGAAAGGAAAGAAAAAAGGGGCGAAAACCCGGAAAAATTTCCCGAAAACAAAATGGGCCTCGATAAACCGGGGATCACCATCGGCCGATGGTCCCCCGCGAAAAGACCCCGGCTTTTCCCAGCCGCGTGCTTTGGGCCGAGCGGGGCAAAGCACAACGGCGCGTCTGGGGCACGGGGAGCACTAAACCCCCCCCCCGGCGCAAAATAAAGGGAAAACCCTGCCCCAGCCCCACAGAAATCTGGCGGATGCCTCCCGGGATAACGACGCCCCTTTAAATTTCGCGGCGCCCCGGGGACGGTGGGGGGTTTTAAACGCGGGGGGGGGAAAACTGACGTTCAATTTCCCCGGGGTTGCGCCCCGGACAATTGTTAAATCCCCCCCCATAATTACTGTTTTGTGCGGTGCAAACTTCCGCCACCCGGTTCAGCAGATCGTAAATATCCATTCGTTCGCCTCTTTTGGGTCCGGGCAGAGTGGTTTTATTTTTTATGAGGGGGTGTGTTCGCTGAATGGAAACCCCTGTTGTTGGTTAAAACAAAAAGGGAAAAACGGGGGTTTTAAAATGATATTTGATTGCGAATATGAATTGTCTCTTATAAAAAAATTGGGAAGCTTAAATACATGGAACATTTGATTTCAGATTTTTGCGGTAGTAAAATTTTATTATTAAACGCTTTTATTTCACTTCCCTGTACATATAAAAACCTTCCCTATTTCTATTAAATTTTTAAATTTAAATTAGACCAGGGACTCAAAATTAAAAATTTAAAATTAAAAATATTTTGATAATTCCCTTTTGAAAAATTAATTTCCCAAAACCCGGGGGGGAAATCCGATCTCAGGACTAACAAGGGCACCCCCCTGAGCAACCAAAAAATAATTTGGGAAACCCTTTTGTAGGTCTGTTATTTTTCCCCGTGTTTTTTTAATTGGCTGGTTGGGTAGAACCCCAAAAAACCCTCAGATGGGCCCAAAAACCTTATAGGTCCTATTTTAGTTTAAAAAAAAATCCTGTTGGGGGAAAAACACTATTTGGGTGTTTTATCAAAATGTATGAAATTAATTGGTTTCTCCCTTCATCCCTTTTTTTAACCTTTGGGGACAGTTTTTGAAATTTAAAAATTTTTAGGGTTTTCATCTTTTTTTTATTTTCTCATAGAACCCCAAGTCCCCTTTTTAAAATATCTTCTTTCGGCGTTAATTTGTCTGTCTCCACTGATATTATGTTTAAAAATTTTAAAAGGTGAATCTGAAGGGCCCTTTTTAGTTGGACCCGTATGTTTGGAAAAATGACCGATGTGAAAATTAACCAATTACCCGTCCTCCCAAAATTCCCGGAAAAACCCTTACCCCCCACCCCCTACGTATACCTTGGGGTCATGGGAAACCCTCAACGATAAAACACAATGCATGATATTCAAGAGGGAACCCTTTTAAAGGGGCCCAAACATCCATATTTAAGGATTTTAAATGTTTCATTTGAAAATAGGGTTGGGGCATTTTTTTTTCTATCTATCCCCCCCGTCCCTATTTCCCTAAAAAACATTTCAAAAAAAAATAATTGCAGAAATCTTCGTGATGATGGACATGAGTTATATAAAGTAGATAGTGAAACGAAAGGTATGTATATAGATATATAGTTCCCAAAAAGGGTGTTTTAACTTATAATGGTTTTTGTCACATTCCAAAAACAAAAAAATTTGACATCTAATGTGACGATATAAAAGAGGTCCGGGTGCAAAATTTTAAAGGGTTTTACGAATTTTTAGTTATTAAATTTTGTAGTTGACGATTGAAATTTATTTATTGACTTCTTTTTTTTTTTCTGTCAACTATGGGTTCAGGCAACCAGATTTCAATGTTTTTTTCTCTTTTGTACTCCTTCATCCCCCGACTTGCTCTTTCCCTTCTTCCCCCGGGAACCCTTTTTTTCATTAAATTTTTTTTTTTAAAAATTCCCCATATCTTTAATTTTTTTTTTGGGTTTTTTTTCCCATATCTTTTTTTTCTACCACATTTGTTTTTAGACTTTTATAAACCAGTGTATGTTTTTCTCTTCTCCCGGGAAACGTAGAATCCTATTTGACATTTTTTCAGTTCATTCTTCCAATTTTTTTTTTAAAATCTCCTCTATTTAAAAAATTGACTTTTTTCCCCCAAATATTGTTTTTTCCCTTTTTTCGTCTACCTTGTCCTCCCCTTTATAAAAATTCTTTTAATTCTCTTCCCCGAATCAACACCCTCTACTTCCCCTATAAATTTTTTTGGAAAAAACAGTGAAAATTGGGGGGCTCCTGCATCGGGGGTCAACAGATTAGGGCGGCCCAAAAAAAGACAGAAAATTCATCTCTTCCCAAAACTGGATGCGAAACCATGGCCAAGTAATTTTGGATCCCATACAGACATCAAACCACTAAAAAAAAACAACAAAAAGTGTAATTTTGAAACCAGAATTGGGGGAAATTTCCTTCATTTTTCTGGGTTTTTCAAAACAAGGGAAAAACACTTTTTGAGGTTTCACCCTGCTTTTTCTCTTATTAAAATGACAATACCATTTACGATGGAGGTTTGTGCTAATCAAGATTTTGATTCATTATTTATTATTTATTTTTAAGTAAAATAATTTTTATTATTTTTGTTCATATATTATTTTAAATATACATACATGTTTTTTATTTGGTTTTAATCAATTTGAAACCTCATTTTGGTAACCCTTTTTTTTAACGATATGATCATTTTCCCAAATTTAAAAATAAACCCGACGTGTCAAAATCGTTTGAAAAACCGGCACCGAACATATGAAAAACCGGAACTCAAGGCATCCCAATTTATGTCTCAATTCTTCTATCAGGGAAAGGCACGGTTCAGTCTCGTTCTTTGGGAGGATTTTCCCATTTCAAATAGACAACTGGTCGGAAAAATTCCGGCCGTGTCTGTGAGAGTTTCCCTGGATTCTTCAAAAAACACCACGTGTGCCGGGCCCTAACAAACGGAAAATGGACCCCGGGGTTTTTGTTCCCCTTTTTTGTCCTATCCCCACCCCATGCCCCCCTTCCATTCCGGGGACCAAAACCCTGGGAAGACCCGTTTAAGGGGCTTTGTCCCAACTGGGGGGGCCCTTAGGAGATATCTGAGGAAAAAAATCGCATGGCGACGTGGGTCGGCGGTTTTTCAGCCCTTTGGGGAAACACCCCACCCCCGGACAAAAACCTGCACTACCCTAAGAATTGACCTTTAATTCCGCCCGCAATCATTTTCAATCAATCAATCAATCAATCATTTAATCGAAGAAAACAAATCAATGGGAAAAAAAAGTGCCCAAATTTCTGGGTGAGCATGAGCAAGGGGCTTGTCCTTTTTCTGGCGTCGTGTTAGCAGACCGCGTTCCCTTTCCCTGGCCTCCACAACCCCATGGTAAATCTTCGCCATCTACAACTGCCTTTTCCCCCACAACTATCCCCCCGTTCCCCATAAACCCCCCTCCAAAGGGGGGCGCGCGCGCCCGTTAGGCACGGACCCTTTCAAGTTTCCGCGAAGGGGAAAACGGAAACAGATAAAAAGTGCGGGAAAAATGTCTCAAAAGGGGAAAATTTCGTTTTTATCGGTTTTTTGGAAACCCCTTTATCGGGAAAAAAGGGGAAAGTATCCTTATATAACATAAAATTTTCAGGAAAAATTTTAAAAAAATTAATTTTTTTATATAATTAACATTTTTTGAGGAAAAAAATCCCGTCAAAAAATAAAAGTTTTAATATTTTGTATTAAAAATGTTTAAAAAAATGTTTCCCGGGGTATTTCTTTTCAAAAATTAAATACATGTCTTTTTATAATTTTAATGTATTTTTAAAAAAATTTTTATTATGATTTAAATTGTGGTTTTATTATTCAGAAAACACAAAATACCCCCGTCATTTCGATTTTTGCCAACCTTGGAACAAAGAAGCTAGCTTTTCAAAAGATAGGGCGGGGGATGTTCACGTGGGACATTTAAAAGAGTGCGTTCTCATGTTACGAATAATAAAAATGCTCGAAAAAAAACTTAGTAAAAGTTTAAGTCCTTTCTCCTTGGATTCCCGCAGGGGGGAAATAGAAAAGGATCAGTCCAAGGACAAACGTAATATTTGGGATTTTCTCATATGGGCCCCCAGGGGGGTTTAATTTCCCTTTGAGTGTCAGTGAGGTAACGTCAAAAAACAATAAACTCCTTTAAAAAAATTTAAATTTTTCTAAAATATTGGGTATTCCCTTTAAAGTTTACTCAATAAATCCCAAATGTTGGGTTTTAAAATCTTTCTAAAAAAATTTTTATTTCAGAAACATGAAAAACCCCTAAAAAAATTAAATTTTTAATTTTTTCCCAAAAAAAAGAATATCTTTAAGAAAGAAAAAAAACCCCAAAAAAAAAGCAGTCCCAAATTTTGTAAATTTGGGTCCTTTTTTTTTTCGTTAATTTTCTGAACAAAAAAATTCTTTTTTTTGTAAATAATAAAAAATTTAAAGTTTTGAGGTTTTGTGCCTTTTGTCAAATGTTTGGGCTTTTTTTAAAAACTGTTAGTCTTCATTGGTAAATTCCCAAAAATTCAAATAGTTTTTAAAAAAATCCAAATTTTTTGTGTTTTTGTGTCTACCCCTTTTTTCATTTTGTTAAGTTTTTTCTTGTATTTAAACAAACAGTATTAAACTATAGGGAGTTGACTATTTAAATAATTTCACACTTTTTATTTTCTACAGTTTTGAAGACCTTTTTCCCCTTCTATTCCATCTTTATAAATTTTATTTTTTCCATTCTTTAAAAAAATTTTAAAAAAAAATTTTAAGGCAATTATTTAAAATTTTTTAAAAAGTCTCACGGACTTCCCTTACAAAACTTTTAAAAAATGTAAATTTTTCAAATATCAGGGGGACTTAAAATCGGGGGCAAAACAGACAGAATATACATTTTGGAAAAATCCCCATAAATAGTTTGACACTAATTTTTTTTCCAAAACGGGTTGGGCGGGCAGACGAAAGGATGTTTTAAAAAACACTTTTTTTTTGTAATTTTCCCCAGAACTCATTTCCTTTAAAAAAATTAAAACCAGATCTGCGGCATTCCCCTTTCCCACCCATTTTTTTTTATAATATACTAAGGGGGCATATTAAAATAAAAAACAATTTTTTTCTCCCAAAAAATTAAAAAAAACGCTTCTCTTACAATCTCACAATGATAAACAAAAAAAAACAAAACAAAAAAAAAGTGTTCCTAAAGTGCCAAAAACGGTTTCGAATAAAAAAGTTATTTAAACGATAATTCACAATTTATTTTTTTAAAACAAACCGTGAATTTGAGAATCAATCAAGGGAAAAAAACGATGGTGTACAAACACCCAAACCCATGCGAAACCTAATTTCTCCCGAAAAAAAAATGTGCGGAAAAACCCCCGTTTCCCCCCCCCTGCCTTTTCGCTCTTGCATTTGTCTCACAACATGTTATATGTTTCCAGTGGCTGCGCCCCCCGCCCCCAAAAGGGGAATTTGCCCCGGCACTCCGATGTGCGTGGTCCAGCGTCCTGGGGGCTCCCCCAAAAACTTAAAAGGGGCCCTTTAGAAAAAAAGGGCCCCCGCCCACAGTGGTTTGAAAACCCAAAAAAAAGGTTAATTGCAAATGGGAAATTTTCATGAAAAGGGTATCAAGGGCATTTTTGATGGGTTTTCGGTGATTCTGGGGCGTCAACTGCTAAAATCATTGGGGACCCAAAATGAAGTGGAGGTTTTTTTTCGGAAAGGGGGGGGTATCACCCCCTTTGGTTCGAGATCGCGCCGATCACCTTCGGGTGCGGGGTTTTTCCCCCTCCGGGGTTCCCCCGACCAGCGGGGGAATTTCCCCCCAGGGCAAACTCTGAGCTTGGTGGTCTCCCTTTCCCGGGGGTACCCTGGCTTTGGGTCGTTATCAACTGATTCACTGGCGCCTCGGCCCGGGGGTCCGGTTCCCAAAATCCGGCGGCGGGGGTTTTCGACCTAAAAACCTTAGCTAGGTCGGAAATTCCCTCGCTTCCGGAGGAAAATTCTAACGACCCTTCCCATCAGTAGTTTTCGTGGTTTTTCCCCATCAACCAGGCGAATGCGGGCATTTTCTCCCGGGGCCCCCGGATCGCGCGCGAATTCCTTCCCCCCTTCGCCTATCCCCCCCTTGGCCCGGGTCCCTTTTCCAGGGAAGATCTGCCTCTCCCTGAAAAAATTTTACATTCCCGGTTTAAAGGCCCAGCAGTTGACCCCTCCGGGCACGAAAAATCAATCAATCAATCAAACCTTTTTTGGGAGTATAGTTTCATGTATTATGAGGTGTAAGTGTAAAAGGGCAGAAAAAGGGGGGGGGGTCGCCTCGGGTTTATGGAATTGTGAGGGACCCTGCAGCATTCACCGGGTGAATCGGAAAACACGGAAAAATACCCTTCAGGCAGGGGCCCCTAAAATTTTTCCCCAGACCGAGACATAATCGACCTTTTATAAAAATGGTGTTGAAAAACCCCTTGGTCAGTCATCTCTCAACCCAAAAAGGAAAATTTAGGGGTTTTTAATTTGGGGTAAATGTTAGCGTACCTGCTTGTTAAAGATCAAACCTTTGGGTTTTTTAAAGGGCGAAAAAAAAACCCTATGTTTTCTTTTAGTTCGGGCCGGGGGTTCCATTCCGTTTTCTGCAAAAAAATATCCTCCCAAAAAACCAAAAAAATCATCTCAGTAATCGCAGGTCATCGATTTCAAATATCATTTGTTTTAAAATTTTTTGCAACTTCAAAAAGACCGGGCCAAAATCATAAAAAAAATTGAGAATGCGAAAAAAATGGACGTAAATTTTTTTTGGGGCTGAATATAATTTAAAACTTGCTATCCCCACTGCAGTAAAACGGGGATTTAAAACAAAAATGAATATATTCCCCTAAATATTGGTTTTCTGATAAAAAATTTTAATCATAAATAAAAAAATTGATGGAAATAATGAACTGGAAAAAAATTTATCCGATCTTTTTTATTAACCTGTTATACCGGAAAGGGAAATTAAACGTATCAAAAATACAAAAAATTGGGAAAAATGTTTTTGATATTAATCGTTATTTTGGGGTTAATTCCGAAAAGAAAAAAAAAATAATAAAAAATTAAACCCTTTTTCCGTAACAAATGCGTCGGAATGTCGGGAAAAAAGTAATAAAAATTAAATGGGGTCAAAAAAATTAAAAAAACATTTGTTAAACAGTAAAGGAAAAAAAAACTGGAAATGGTTTCCCAAACGAATATTGTAATCCAAAAGTCTTTGAAAAAGGTTTTGTTAAAAATTAAAACCCGCAACTTAGTTTTCTCGGGCCGGGGTTTGGGCCCCTTTTTTAAATTGCCCCCCAATGCCTGTTCTTTTCCAGTTTGCCCAAAAGGGGGGCGATGCGGCCCCCGACGACAAAGACCGCGGGGGACCCACGCAAAAAAACAGGGGGTTCTACCCGTCGCAAAAAACTGTTAGTTCCCTTTGGGGCAGGAAAGTATTATTTGGGCCCTGCATACTTTTCCTTCTTCCCCTTGAAATTTTCTTCTTTAAAAAATTTTCCCTTTTTTAAAGACTTCCCTTGGGCCCCCTTTTCCCCCCTTTTTTCCCAGTAACCCCTATTTCCTCGTTATCAACATTCTTCCTTTTTCTTTTTTTATCTTTTGATAAGACTGTCATCATGTGACATATTATTCCATATAAACATTCGTCCATTCTCACGAATAAATTTTTTTAAACTCCCAAATTAATTTAAATTCATGGGAAAAAATAATTTTTTTATGTTTAAAATTTTTTTAAATTTAATTGTATTTTTTTGATATAATGCTGAAAAAATATATTTGGGAAATTTCCATTTTAAAATTCCTTCCCCAAAAACATTCTGTACATATTTATCATCTGGGGAAAATTTAAATTTTTTTCCCAAAAATGGGTATGCATGGTATATTTACTCAAAAACATTTAAAACACAACGTGTCATTTAAAAAAGATGAAAATATGCGATGGGAATTCCCTTTTTAATTTCGTTTCAAGCTGCTGCCGCAATGCATTCCCCATTTGCCAGCGGCACTTCGCCAACCCCCCTAAGCCCCCAAAAAATTGAAACCAAAAACGCGCGTCAAAACGAGCACGAAGAAAAAAAGAAAAAAACCCCCTTAGCCCCTTTCCCCTCCCCCTCGTTTTCTCTCCCGGGGGAAATTTTTTCAGAAACAATTGGAAGTCCTTCTCCCAAAACATACCCCCTCTCTTTTTTTCCCTTTTTTTGATCGTTAACTCCGTGCAAATAACTAAATCAAAAACAAAAAACGACCAAACAAATACAAAACGTTTCGTTCAGCAATGGGCAATTTTAAAATTTGATATTTAAATTTTAAAACCCCGAAAGACAGTTGACAGGAAAAGTCCACACAAAGTCTTTAGGGATTATAGGTGTTAGTCCCGGCTTTCAAAAACTATAATTGTTTCGTTCGGGTGCGCCCCAAAATGGACGTTAAAACCTGTGAGGGGGGAGAAGGCACGGGGGCCCTAAGGAATGACAGGGCGACAAGAATTTAAAAAAGAACAAAAGTAGAAATGTGGGAAAATAATGATTAACTATCATAGGGTAGAGACTTGGGAAAGTTAATTGAGAGTGATGTTTTAAATTATGATTCATTAAATTTTTAATTTATACAAAATAAATTTTATTAAATTGGGACATTTAAAAGGCGCAAAATGAGTGTAACCAAAAAACAAAGGGATCTAATATTATAACATTTTCTTGCACCAAAATTAATTTTTTTTGCAAAACCAACCATTAACGATGCACAACGACCTATCAATGAGATTTTTTCGATCTTTTAGTTTCATATGAGCTACTAACTTTGTGTATTTTGTCAGAAATAAAATTCTGCGAGGAAACTAGTTTTCGATACAATTTATCTGGTGTTTCTTCTTTTGGGTTGCTCATTGGCATTATGATACCCTTTACTGAGTGGTCACCATGGGGGAATTTTCGTCTAAGGAACGTCTAATGTAAATTATAGCATCTAATATTATGGAGAGATCGAATTATTGTTATTTTTATCAAAAAGGGCCTATTTCCCAATCGATATATAAAACAACGAAGGGTAAAGTATTCCTTAGATTACATATCTCTCATCATGTATAAATCTCAGTTTCATTGTATTTCCCTAAACATGAAAAATCTGTTTATTTACCAGACGCCTCCACATTCAAAAGAATTTGATTTCAATCTTAATACCCCCAGTTAGTAGCTCTACCAGCGCTCAGTACTCCCCTCAACCTCATTCCCACAGTAATTAGAGATTGCGATACCTCTGCAATGTCGTGTTGACCGAGAGGTCTTGGGGTTCGTGTCCCGCCGGAGAGGAACTTTCAACAAGAGCTAGGTAGAATCTGTTATATGCACGCAGCGAAAGTTATCTGTGACAAATTCATCCACTGTCAGGATGAGAATTCTAGCATCCCGTGGCTCTGATCACACGTTTGGCATGGTTTCTCCGATCAATACGAGGCGAATGCCGGAGCGGAACGTGGTCACGGACCGCTGACGATCTTTTCTTCCTTATCCTTGACCTCTTATTTTCCCCTTACACACCACACAACACACACCACATGCCTACTCACACACATCAGGAACCTGTGAGGGCGTAGAGCCTCTAACAGGGATGGGTGACTCACTGGGCAGATCCTGGAGGAGTTTGATTGATTTTCATGTTTCCGCTCTGGTCATTAGTCCAAATTTGTGTAGTGCATGTTTTTTTTCGGGAGATGGTGATCTTCCCCGCTGAACGGCGAGATCCGGCCGACCTACCGTCGGCTGGGGGGGTTTCTCCCCAACCAGGACTCTCCCCCCAACGGGAACCGCACCAACCAGGTACAAGCTCTGCTCCCGACGGTCGTCCGGATATGTGGTAGTGGTCATGTTAGTGTAAGTGTGTGTGTGAGAGGATGGACAAGGAATGGGAGGACAGATCGCGCGCGGTCCGTGGCCCGTTTGATAGGATACTGCTCCGGTATTCGCCTGGTGTTGATTGGAGAAACCCGGAAAACCACCGATCAGAACAGCGGCCGCTGGATTCTCCCCCAGACAGCGACTGAAGGAGGACCTGGCTGAAAAGCTAGGTCGAAAATCCTGCCGCCGTCAGGACACGAACCTAGGTCCTCCCGGTCAGAGGCGCTGCGGTGACATCAGTTGATGCACTGAGCACCTGGAAAGGGAAACCCCAGAAAACCTATGTGTAGATTGGCGCCGAACTTACGTATCAGCGGTCAGGAACATTGATTCCACCGGGGATATAACACGAACAAGACTTACACGACTAACGACCATAGGCGTGGATGCGACCGTAAACAGTGAATTAAAATTCTCTTTATCTTGATAAAGTTTCCAAATTCGATTTTTAGACAATAAGTTTTTGTTTTTTGAGACAGTCACATAAATGTTTTTTTAAATAATAGTAATTATATTTCCATTTTACAAATAATTTACACATAATATCAATTTATTTAAAAAATTTCATTTCCCAGAAAAGGAATGGAAGGGTGCGACTCACTTTCTCACCCCCCAGTGTTGTCACAAAAGCCCTACCCGCGTTCATTGTTTCCCCTCGGTCGCAACCCAGAGCAAAGGGAGAATCAGGGTAGGGGCGAGGCGGCAATCGTCCGATTGAATCCCGCGGTCAAGTTTCACCCACTTTTGGAATGCTGGGAGAGGTGGCTCAAGCGATGTCACTGCAGGGCCCAAGGGTGCGAGGCGGCAATCGTCCGATTGAATCCCGCGGTCAAGTTTCACTCGGAGGAGAATTCTAGAGCCGCTCTCGATCGATAATTTTCCGTGTTTCTCCGATCAGCACCAGGCGAATGCCGGGAACAATACTCTATCAACGGCCACGGGCTGCGCGCGATCTTTCCTTCCTTTTCCTTGTCCTATCCTTACGTCTAACACACACACACACACTTACACTAGCACGCACTACACTACCACACATGCCGGGAGAGTGGTCGAGAGCTTATAGCTTGTCCCAGCTCGGGCAATACCCTGCTGGTGCGAGATTCCTGGTAGGGGGAAACCCACTAGCCGACGGTGGGCGGCACCGGATCTCGCCATCCAGCGGGGAAAGATCACCGCCAACTCCAGACGAAAAACATGCATTTACTTTTAAGGTACTAAGGGACCCATCAGTTGAGACGCTTGGAATCCTAACAACAAAGCCAACCGGGTAATTCCTTTCACTTTTGACTCATCAAAGGGCCCATAACTCGTTGCATCCTGTTCACAGTTGGAAGGGTCTGGGTGTACTTTCCGCCCCTTCGGGGCTGCCATTGTGTTGTGTGTGTGTGTTATTATTAAGAATATTAAATAGTTTAATTCCAAAATAACAAGCTTTCCCTACTGTTTCTTGTCCATTATCTTAATCGATCCTGTAATTACTATACATTATCATACAATTATAAGTACATTATATATATATATATATATATATATATATATATATATACACACATTATAATACAATAATACCATTACAATATACATTACCATATACACACAATACCATTACAATACAGAATGAACGACGTTTAAAGAATTTGTTCTTTTCTTCATCATGTCCCCTCGTTTTGCCAAAAAATGGGCGATGTCCTGGGCCGAACTTTCCCAGGTTTTCGACCCCGCCCGCCCTGCGGATCGAGCTGACCAATCCGCTTTAGCTTCATTTCAGGAGTGGGACTATTAATCTTGAACATTAAAAAATGGCGGTGATGGCGAGTTATATTATAGTAAATATTTGAATAAAAATATTAAATAAACCCAACAGTTTTACATAAATTTTTGTATATACATTTAATTACATAAATAAAGGCATAAAATTTTCCCCAGTAAGAACATATTTTAAAACTGTTATAAAACGGTTTTTGAAAAAAATAACACGGGAACAACACTATTAAGCTCCATGTCTACATTTCGTCGTTTATTATTGTAATATTTAATATAAAATGAAATAATTTGCATTGTTGCATTATCTAACCTAGTTATTTTATTAGAAAAATTAATACAAGAAATACGTTTAGAGTCAGTTTCACAAACACGTCTCCGAGATAACAGCTTTCAGTTGTGAAATACTTCATCATCAATTTCTCAGATGACCAATTAAAAATACTATGGTCACGGACATTAATATTGTAATAAAATAGTTTTGATATGAAAATACTAAATAAATTTAAAAAAGTATTTAAAGTTCATTTAGTCACATGAAATTTTCTACTGCAGACATTATGATTGGTAAGTGCAGCTGTAAGCAAATGAATGATTTTGATCTTTGTTTTGGGATCACAATTAATTACCTCTTCAATCTAACGTTAGGTTGATTGCATTTTATGGGTTCTTTACCAAAATTAAAAATCATATGCTGATACCTAGTCTTTGAGGTTTTTTGCGTGAGAATCAAAAACGACATATGACTCTTATATAACATTTTAATATCTAATGTTTGCAAAGGTAGAAACACCAGCTTTCGTCTATTGCTGAACATTGGAAGAACACACACACACACACACACACACACACAAAAAATACAAAATACACACACTCATATCAATATATTACCATGTAATTTATGTATGATTTCAACCCAACAAAGAAATTAATATATTTATATTATTATAGCAAGTATATTTTACATTACGATATTTTTTTTTTCGAGAGACAGCAATGCACACAAAGTTTTTCCCGTCATCGGAATTTACACCCACTTCTTCTAGATAAGCAGACCTATCAAACACTGTTTTGCTAATCCATTAAGAATCACTAGAATTCCCCTGTCATAAATTATTTCAAAATTGTAATTTTAATAATGTTTCAAAATTTTGTCAAACTTCAAAATCTGTGTCACGATAATCGTTAGAAAATGAATAGGGATCCTCTTCTGTAAAATATTGTTGCAAAATAAATTTTCTCTATTTTCATACTTTTTTACATTTCATACAAAATTGCAATTTATTGGATATGTTTCACTACGCATCTTCAGTAATATTACTGCATATTTAATTTAATGAATTGTTAATAAATATTGTAAACAAAAAAACAATTAATTTTTTATTTAGGAAAAATTTCATTTAAGTTATAAATATTTATAAAGTAATTTAATTAAAGTACTATAACATAAATTTAAAAGGTTAAATTTTTAAAACTAAATTTTAAAATTTATTTATTATTGTTGAAACCATTGCTACTATATTACAATATAACTTTTAAAATGTACTGCCCATTGATTGATAGTTAGTGTTCGTATACAGTATATCTCACCAGAACGATTTTACAAAATCTAAATAATAACAAAAATAACCTCAAATTTATAATTCATTGGCATTTGTCCTTACTTCGGCGACCACTTTAATCAAGGTCGGGAAGAAGGAGAAATATGCGCTATCGCCGTTGGGGTCGTAACCAAATCTTCAGGGTCACCATGGCGTTCCTTTTACTTAAGTCTTAGGTTTCCCGAAAGTGATACTAGATATTTCAACATTAACTTGAGAATACATGTTGCATACCATGAGAGAAAATGATGAACAAATGTCTGGGTTTTAAAAAATCTGCCTCTGAAATACCATCAAGTCCTACTGCTATTTAATTACATTTTCTTCATTCGTCGATAAACTCCGAACACTTTCCGGTGAATTATGTTATCGCGCTAAAGCGAAAGATTTCAGGTTAAAGACCCACATATGTTTTGTGGATCGAAAATAGATTTTAATTGTGGAATTGACATTATTCATTGGTGCAACATACAAGAAATGTGAATTTACTTTATTTGTGATAGTTTTCTTTTTTTACTTTAGCCCCGTCAATTTTTCGAAACATAATTAAATCATTTTTTTTTCCCTAAATACAATATTTATTTTTCGACCTGTCAATTCGGAAGAATAGTTGTTCCCATTAAAAAAAGCGATCTCCGATAATAGAAAAGTTTACAAATATCATAAATACCAAATGAGTAATATCTGATATTTGTTATCAAAGGACTCCCCTCTAGAAAATAATCAAATTTCTTTGTTTTCATTAATATTTTCAAATAAGAACGTTACTTTGCTTTTGGTTTGGTATTCCCAAAAAATCTTAACAGATCTTCCCCCTTCTTGCAGCACATAATAACAAGGCTTCTTCATCCGTATCTTCCACTTCGGGTTTAAGGTAATTATTATTAATTCTTAAGCAGTATTTTACAGTTCTAATGACGTTTTTCGCAATCTAACACCAATGTTTTTATTCCGTCAGGCATCTTCCTTTCTTCTCCCCTTCATTGTCAAATCTTTGACTACACAAGATTTCCTTGGCCTTCCTCGTTTTCTTCTTTCGAAAGTTCACTCAAAGATAATTTTGATATTCTGTCAGCGCATTCTGCAGCATACCATTGGAGTTGTTTGGATTCTACTTTTTTGATCATTGTCTCTCAATCATTATTATCTGTCTAATCTCTTGTTTAGTATTCTATCAAACAGTATATTGACAACATCGTCTCCACAAATTCATTTTCATAGCATTTAACCGGGGTTTATTGCATTATTTTTAATTCTAATTTCCTATTTCTAAACAGCTCTCCACCATTGTCTTGTATATTGTCTCTTATTTTTCTTTCGAAAATTTTTGTTTTATATAATATTATAAGTCATAATTATTGGCCTTTCCCCAAAGCTTATTTTTAAAAAAGTCAATTTTAAAGACCCCCTGCTCTAATAATCACCCCGATATATTTAAATTCCTTTCCTACTGAAAATATACCTATTTCTGTTCTAGATCATATCGAGATTTCCTACAACCATTGTCTTGACTTTACATTTTTACTTAATTATTCCAAACATATTACTTCAACTAATAATCGAATATTTATTATATAAATACAGGGTTTTTAAAAAACCAAGAATTATTTTCTTCAACTTCATCACTAACTTATTCTAAAATTTATCTGCGTGACGCATGTTAACAAACACTTCATATTACATTCTCGTATTACGTATATAAGATAATACATAGTATAGAGAATGTTATATATCTGCGCAAAAAACTGTGCTTTTTCTGCAAAAAAATAATTGCCCGCTCTGGTGACAAAAAACTGAATAAAAAATGCTAAATTAAGAAAAAAGTCCTCCTAACCCCGGTGTACATAATTCCATTTTTGTAGATCCGTGATCCCAAAAAACCAATTGGAACAAAACGTCGTCTGTTGTCTGATACAACTCTAGCGACTAAACCATATCGATTTTTTCAAATTGAAAAAAACCCTTCGTTTTCGCCTCAGCTGAAGCTATGGATTTTGAAAAACATTCTTTAAATTTTTGGGACTTTTTTACCCTTTCCCGGACTTTTTAATTTTTCCAAAAACGGCCCCAAAATTTTTTCTATAAATTTCTTAGGACTGTTTACTCTATAGTAAAATACGCTTATAAAGGTAGAATATGTCCAATTGTCACGGTTAACTCCGAACTTTGAAAATCGTTAAAATTTGAATATTGTGCGGCGTCTTACTACAACTAAAAAATTAAAGATAAGATTTTGCTTCAAATGAAATGTTTGCTTATAATTAGATCTTTTAATAAGGTCATGCAATTTTTTTAAGTTTTAGTTGATTTCGCACAATATGGCGTCAATATTTGCAATTTTAAAAATTTACATAAACAAGTTTTTCCCAAAAACGGCTCCAAATTTTTCTTTACATTTTGGTTTGGGTAATCCCAAATGCAGCCTATCCGATGACATAAACGAGATATTGCTCTATTCTATTTTTTTTAAAAATTAACAAATGTATTTTTGAAATACCTCACGCTTTAATATGAGCATTTGAATAGATTTGTATAGATTATTTAACTTGTATAGAAGTGCTTCAAATGACTTTAGAGGAAGGTTTCAAAAACTCAATAGATTCCTGAAAAGAGTTTATTTTGAACCGAAAAGTTGAGAAATATCAAAATGTATTTTGTGGGCGATAGATGTCAGCTGGCAAGAGAAGGGCAAGAACCTTATGTGAGTTGGCAAGAACCAAAACCAGTCCACACAAAATTATAAACATTTGCTGCAGAAAGTTTTCCCCATCTGTGCACTCTATTTCTTCATATTTTGGTAGTGAAGTGTAAGCATTTCTTAATTTTTAAAAGCAAAGAAAAATTTCAGCTTGAAAACTTGACAAAAGAACAGTGGGGACACAAATAAATAAAGTTAATTACAAAGGACGTAATACTCGTATTAGGGACTGGGAAGAAACAACGTACCAATGAAAAAACCAAAAAACGGCCTATGAACAGGAAATATGGGTAGTGAATGATCTGTAAACGACCAGTAATCAAAGTACATCAAATTCTTTCCGCAGTTTTGTAATGTATCTTCTTGCAAAAAAAAGGAACGTTTAGAACATTCTCGACATCGTTATTAGGAATTTATTTTCATTGCTCGTCAAGTAAAAACCGCTGATATCTACGGGATTTGAACACGTTCCCTCTATTGTGAAGCCACGCACCTAAGCGGTTGCCTCCCAAACAGACGTACGTAAGCATTTCCGTGAACTTACTCAATTAAGAATCTTACAATTTTGTCTTCAAACTCATTGCTTTTCCGCACTTCGCAATTTAAAATATTAAATAAATTACCTCTAAGAGACAATAAGAAAGCAAAGAAATCTACGCGGCATTTATAAAATAGTTAATTCTACTTAAGAATGTTTCAGTTCAGTACTACGTAATTTTGCGCTTGTTCTAGCCTGACGCTAAACTATCGCCTCTGCCCAGGTGAGATTATTGCTGATAACGTTGGGCTAGCAGACAAGTTTCGACAGGCCCGACATTCAGAATTCATTTGCTGCAAGTAATTCATAGAATCTAAGAACATTTATTGACTTCAAAAAAAATCACCTATCATTACGCAGTTTTTATTTTTTTGTTCATCTACTAAATTTATATAAAATAAACTCTTTTTTTCTCGTGTTTTTGTATGTTTTCTTAATATATACAATGTTACTATTAACACTTCATTCGTTTTGAAAACTCTCAAACGACAACCTAAATGCATACCTTAAATTATTGA
Organism: Teleogryllus oceanicus; assembly: GCA_964035755.1. Classification (NCBI taxonomy): domain Eukaryota; kingdom Metazoa; phylum Arthropoda; class Insecta; order Orthoptera; family Gryllidae; genus Teleogryllus; species Teleogryllus oceanicus. The sequence continues at coordinate 40,509,097 of CAXIVR010000003.1, forward strand.
AAAGGAAAGTATAATAAAATCTCACAATAGTCAAAAAAAAAGTTGCATGAACAGGCCAGGACTGAACTCGAGTCTTCCAGTTCTTCAAACAAACAACTGAACTACATGACGTCACTCCCCCAGTCATTTATACAATGTTTACATATTAGGATGTGTTGACGAGTGATACTTGTTGAGTTTGCTAGCTGAAGACAGGAATGTTGCGCAACGAAAGAAAAAATAAAGTACGATTTCAAAATCGGTTTGAAACTTTTTAATAGTAAGAAAAAAAACTGTTTCATTCATTTTTGCTTTTTCAAACCATTCTTTAAAATTGTAAATATTTGCACTTTTGCAGAAAAATGCCATCATTTCAAGAAAGCCTACATGATTGTTATGCAAGAACGAATTATGGACAACAAATTTCATTTGAAAGACAAATCTGTTTTCAATTTTGTAGTTGTAGGAAGACGCCCCAAAATGTTCAAACTTTAAAATTTTCGAAAATTCAGAGTTAACCATGAAAATTGGAACTATTCATCCTTCAAAATGTATTTTACTCTATTCTTACCAGAAAATTAGGAGCCTTTTTTGGGAAAATTTTGAAAATTTCGAAAGGTTTCATGAAAAAATACCCCCAAATTTCAAAGATTTTTAAAAATTGCTTCAACTACAGCCAGAAAAACAGGGGTTTCTTCAATTTGGAAAGGATCGTACGTGTGGTTTAGGCGCTAGTAGTGATCACAGACGGATGGACGGACGGTTTGGATATAACCACTTTTTCGACTCCAAAACGTGTTACCGTTTAGTCGCGAAATCGATTTTCCGCTGTATTACATAACTTTCTCTATACTACGTATACGCACGAATATGCTACGTATATACGTCACATACAGAATATACTACGTATACTACGTATATTCGTGCGTATACGAGAAAGTAAAACAGAAGTACAAGTTTTTTTTTGTGCTGAAAAAACGAATTATCATAGTTCAAAATCCATCAACGTTTACAGCAGTTCCAAAGGTGAGATAAAAAACAGTACTGAGAATTTTCTGCATTACTGACTGTCATTTCAAGGTAAGTTTATTTTTCATAAATGATTCATATTGCAAAATAGAATGATTTATTAATCAAGAAAAAACAGTAATTTGTCACAATCTGGGCACGACGTTGTGTAAAAGTCACAACTTTGATATCAATTACTTAAAGGTCCAAACCTTCCTCATACTGACTTACGTAAATGATGACAGCGGTGACAAATATCAAATGCGTAGGAATACAAAGCCCAGAACCCAACTGTAAAACGCATTTTTCAGGCTCAGGGGTCAGAACAACTGGTCGTAAATCGAACGATGCGGTTTGATTCCTCCCCGAAGGGAATTCATCTTTAGTACTCAATTAATACGGTTATCAGGTCCAATATGGATATCACTAACGAACAGGATAAACATTTCCTCATATTTCATTTCCATAAAAAGTGACAGAGTTTGACAAACTTTTTGGAAGTAAATCAAAATGTATGTCAAAACGTTCACTATCTTTATTCCAAGCGAGGTTGGGTTAAATTCTTACTAACTAAATATAAATAAATACACATTCGTATAAATATTTGTAATAAAAGGAATAAAAACTAATTACACATTATATAGTATAAAGTTCAGCAAAGATCTTATAAGCAATAAATAATACAAGTATTTTCCCAAACATTCTTATCTTTTAATTCTCAGACTTATGTAAAACAGAACATGGAACAGAAGAAAAAAGGCATCGCGCAGAACTCGATCCTCAATACCTCCGATTTAAAACCGGTGTCAAACGATTTCAGCTAAAGAGTTATTGGTCTTTCAGTAATCTGCAGCCTAATGTACCTACGAATACGAAATATTTGTTCTGTAATTTCTCCATTTCTCAGAGAGTAACATTTAGACATATGAAATCATATTCTCTAAACATATTCGTTCTCCCAAACAGTACAATTTCTGGAAATGCAATATTAGGGCAACGTGTTTTTAACAATACATGATAATATATTTATTTATCTAACTCCGTTATCATATTTATGAATTTTATAATAATTTAATATTTAGATTTAAAAAAACGACATTATCCCAGACTTTTTGATATCCGAAATTCGCACCTCCTTGTTTTTCCTATATTGAGACTAAATGACAGGTGATTTGTGCATTGGATCACCTACACAAGCATGGCGAATAATCATTGGATATAATAAATAATTAAAAAATTTCCCTTATTTTCTTTTGGGAAATTGGGACTGATTAAATGCTCACCATTTGTCTCAGTCTACCCGCAATAAAGATAAGCCGTATCAAAACATTGTTTATTTAAAAATGGAGATAATAATAAAAAAATATTGATTTCTTTCACATGATCACGTCAAATCGTACTTTATTATGTTTTGGAGTTAATACATTTTAAATGTGGCTCCCCCTACCGAACTTACATTAAAAATTTTAAGAAGACCATAAAGAAATAAAATTATCATTTTTACAAACAATTAGGGATGCATTCTGTTAGCATTTATCACAAAGGCACAAACACAAAATGAGTAATTTTAATGAGTTCGAATAGTCTCTAAGGAACTTTGTTAAACGTGTAAAAGACATATTCCTTTCTCAAGTAATAAAGAACAGAAAAATTTCCTTTATTGCAAAATTTTATAATAAACCCACAGACTTTTAAGGATTCTGATTATCTCTAGAACTGTTAAATATTAAATTACTAGTGATTATACAACGGTACAGACTTTTTCATATTATTTCTAACGATTACATAAAAAAATGATAATGATATTGCAATTGAGAAACTGTTAATATTTTAGCTATCTCTTCAAATTTCGTTTCGTCACATTCTTGGAATCTAAGATACCAGCACACAATCTTAATATAATCACATTATCGTTTACAAAAAAAAATTTGTTCCTCCTTGCAAGAATTTTGGGAAAGTCTCTCTCGTGATGATAGTGATTAATGTGTTCCAGGCATCAGGTAAAAAATACATATTCGGCAGGATTTGATCTGGCGTCCATTCCTCTATCTACTATGCGTTTAATCCACGGAGCTATCACGAGGTACTTTACAGCACCGATGAGGGTGTTGTGAATGAATTCTATCTTGAAATTTATTGTTCTTATGATATACAACATTTACTTTAGGGTTTCAGCAAACTCACATTCTTGATAAGAATGTTTGGGAAACATCAACGCGATACTATTCTATAGTTGATTCTAGTTAGAAATATTTCGATTCGAATGTATTTTGTGTAGGCTCATGAAGTAGCTTCTATCCTGCGAACTGCTATCTTGCCCCTCCCATATCTTCAAGGTGATCTCCCCATTAGCGATAGACTGAACTGTAACTCGTCGTGAAACACCAGTCTGAAATACAGAACCGCGTAGTATTAGCAAGTAACTATTGATTTTTAAAACCAATTAACACAACTAAAAGAATTTCCGGACAAATTTGCATTCGTTATTCATGAAAACTTGTAACCTAAACTTGAATGATATAATGCTAACAATATTTTTAAAATCAACAAATAGTTGATTGATTGCTTCTTAAAGAAATTATAATGCTTATAATGTAAACAACAAGTAGTTGTACTACAACAGCAATACTTCTTCTCTAATGTCACTGCTCCGCAATATTATACTATTACATGAATTGGGAAAAGAGCTTTCAACCCGTAAAATTCTATTTTCAATTTTGTAGTTTTGAAAAATTAATTTTTTCAATTTTCAAAATATATAGAGTTCCTCGAAAATAGGACCACCAGCCCTCGGTCAGATGGTACAGAACGGAGGCTTCTAGTCGTCGTACTGATGGACGACAAAACTGGCCCTTTTAGGGCTAAGTCTTTTCAAAAATTAATATTAATTACAAAATTTGGACATTTAAATACTGAAATCACACCGTAACAGAAGAAAAATCACCTTTTGGTTCGAACTCACAACGTTACAAGCCGACAGCGTACCTATGACGTTAACCATTCGGGTAAAGCGATTTGTGTGTTGCCACTTAGAAAAGTAGTTAAATATAATAAAACCTATCTAAATAGAACATAATCGTTTCAGTATATATTTTTTCGTTTCAGAGGTCAATCCTTTTTTAAATTTAAATATATTGTGATATATAATATAATATAAAAATGTATAATATGGGAATAATAAAATATATTAATATAATATAATTATAATTTAATAGAATACGAACTTTCTCTATAGAAAGAAAGTACAATATTTTACTTTTCTTCATGCATACTTCAGTACCACATTGTCATAATAAAACTAGAAAGGGACTTATTCGAGAAGAGCCTAATGTCTAGAAGTAGGACAGTTTTAAAGAATACTAGTGATGCTAAAACAGACCGTACTTTCTCACCCGTATTTTCCGTAAACTTATCGGAAAATATTAAAAGTTCGAAAAATTGCACATGATCTTATTTAAAAATCTTATCTTTAAGGAAAAAGTTTCATGAAGGAAAAAAACTCAAATTTCAATATTGTACTTGTAGGGAAAACTTACGAAAATCTGTTTTTCAACAACATGAGACCAGCAATATTCTCTTAAATCAATTCCCACTATACAACAATTATTATATTTACATTTTTTTTACATTTGTAATAAATTATGGAACCATTGTTTGAACATTTGAAAAAATCCAGGGGCTTCATGTAAAATACCCTCCCTAATTGAATATCGGTTTCAAATTCAAGGCGCTAGACATCAGCCAGATCGATTGGGATTATCAATTTTGGTGAAAATCGGGTGAACGGTTTTTGCCGCTAGCGTTTTCAGGGACGGACGGACGGGCATTTTACGTATCGATTTTCGCTATCAACCACCCACAAAACATAGATTCTGGCTACACCACGATTTGGAGGATTTTTTCTAAATTTGAAGTCGTTTTTCCATTTTTCTCCAAAAGGGGCCGTTATATGCCTTTTCTGCAGACAATTCGCCGTTTTTCCCTAGCATTACGGCCTTTTCTACTCCTTAAAAAGAAAGTGCAATCTATAAGGAAAATTTAGATTATGCGTTCCGGAAAATTTGTATGCTTTCACTGAAAGCAATTTTCTAAATTTGGAAAAAATTTATACAATTTTTATAACTTCATTTGTAGAATTAGTTATACCGAGAAAAGAGTAAAGAGTTCATGAGAAATTTGAAACAGATTAGTAATTGTAATGTTGAAAATCCAGAGATATTAATAAAGGTGACATTTACTACAGTATTTTAATAACGGTATAGTGTTTCAGATGAAAAGTGTAAAGTAAAAAGAAAGAGTTCTTTTTCAGAAAGTTTCAATAATGCAATATGAGCATAATGTAACATACCCTCCAGAAATATTGGAATATCATTGGATTCAGAATCCCAATGAACTTGCTAGTATAATATCAATTTTGAAAAAAAATACATTGAATTAGAAGTCATAATGTTTTAATTTTTTGCGGTACCATGCGTACACAGGTCCTTTTCCTACAACGAGTCTAAAAATAAATACATGTTCGCAGAGTCTTTTGGAAATATTTTTTTGGGGTTCGTGATTTCAAAAGCCAATTTTCCTTCAAAACCTAAATCCATTTTACTTGATATCATTGTTTCTGTAGTGTCTGCCATTCAGAATGTATAATATAGTAAAATATTTAATGAAATCTTAACTCAATATTAGGCCAATTATTTTCCGTCCTGTTCCTCAGCTAAAAACTATGGGAAAAATTGAATGAAAGAACATTATTAATTCAGTGGTACTCAGTTTAATAAATATGTTTATCTTACCAAGAAATAAAAAAGTGTAATAAAATATGTATTTGGGTACAATGAATATCATTGCAATTTGTAGGAAATCTCTCGAGAGAGTTGAATATTAAGTTATAAATAATAATCAATTAGTTTACCTTATATGAAAATTTCATTTTTGATTAAATAAATTTGTTTTTTAATCTATTTTACCAGGGAAATAAAGTCCTTAGGTTTTATTAGAACGATTATTGAAAATCCAGATTCAAATATGTAAATTTTCGACAATTGAAAGTTGTTGTTTTTTGTTTTATTTTTAATTCCTTTTTTAAATACTAGGTCATATAACGATCACTGTGATTTTTATGTTTGGGGGTTTTTTGTGAGAATACTAGGACATCACGAAACCCTCTATGTCCGAGGCGGAACCCGGCCTTCCCGACCCCGGAAGCTACGGCCTTGTCGTCCCTTTCCTCTTTCTCTCCCAGTAAACCTTTGACATCATATATCAACATCAAATACATCAGATATCGCTTAATTCTCCATCATTTTTAATTACGTTTCTTCCTTGTCCCCGGCACGTGGGGATAAGTGGAAATGAAACCTCGACAAGGTAGTAAAGTTGGCCTCGAGGAAGCAGAAAGACATATTTTTGGTAATATCTACTCTTTCTACCAAGATTTTATCCCAAAGTTGCATTTTTAGTGCAAACAGAGTGGCAGAACTCTTTCAAACTACAGGATCATAAGACCCTTGTCATGGGCTCCCGTGGCTCGGGCCCCAGGCAAGAATTGTTATTCACCTTCGGATCGGACTGCCACTTCTGCACGGACATCTCTAGTTACCCACCCCATCCCCAGAAATGACGAACAGAGCTTACTGTAAAGCATGCTCCTGTACTGCGATAATGAAAGAGCCGAAGAAGGCATAAGCTTGTCGACTATGAGGAGATGCTGGCTCTGTCCCCCAAACTCTTTAAACTTTCTTAGCTATGGTTTTTAAATCTAATACGCGTGAAGGGACATCCTTAACATACCTTTATAACTAATTTTGCGATTTTTATGAACACTGTCTTTTCATTTATTTCATTTTAAAATTAGTCATTTTTACTGTTTTACTCTTTTAATCTTGTAATTAATAAAAATATTTTAACACTTTTATACTAATTTTCAGAAAATTTTTCGAATAATATTCACTATGTAATTGACAAGATATTTGAGCACAATACAGTTCTTTTATATTATTAAAAAACTATGAAGTTTCATTTCGTGAAATAATAAAGACTTAGTTTAGTTTTCAGATTTGAGAACTTGTGATCTCATTGAATCTCATTGTTTTCCTGTTGATCTAAAACCAAATGTATTTTCAGGTTCGATATGCATTCAATATTGGGATCTTATGAGCACAAATTATTTTCATGCGTATATCTTACAATGGCTAAAATTATTTCACAATTAATCATTGAAACAAGGACAGTGTATTTTCCCGTGAATAAAAACCGTTTCTTACTTCAATATCGATAACCGTGTCAGGTTTCCGGATGTTTAATTGCGAGAGAGCTCCTTTAATCGAACTAAAAACTCAGAACGTTTCTGGGTCATACAAAACCTACATAAATTGGAAAGATAATACGATTCGGAAACACTGTTTCCTTAAATATTTTAATTGGAAAATTGTCCCGGGAATTGAAATTTTTTAACTAAATACTCAATCTCTTTTAAAATTTATTCAAACAAGTTTTGTTTCTTTCTAACAGCTCGTTTTTAAAAAAATTACATTGATTTAACATTTAAGGTTTTCAAATTTATTCTTTTTACTACGTGGTATTCAAAATATTTAAAAAAATATTTAACTTAGTGTAGATTTCACAAATTAAAAGAATTAAATTTGCTTTTATATTATTAGCTATTTATTAAAGATATCAATTATTACAATTTTTATTAATTATACAATGTGATATGTTGAAAATAATTAATTATGTTAGCGCCTATTCAGGCCATATCAGATTTTTACTGTTGCCTGTATATTACCTAAATAAATAAATAAAAAATATCATGGAAGGATAGATATAATCTTCTCAGCAGTGTAACAGAAAAATAGCAACTTTTGAAAAATGTATGAAGAATAAGACAATTATATTTTCGAAATATTTCTATGAGAGTTCCCTAGTTCCTTTTCACGATTATCACTATAAAATTGCATCAATTTTTCAAATAGTCTAAACAATATAAAAATAGCAATTTTGAATGATAATCTACTTGGGGCACCGGGAGTGATTTTTTAAATTTATTAACGAAATCACTGTTTGCATGCACCTCTCATATAGAAAAAATGGGGGATTACATTTTCATAATGCGTAATAAAATGTGTGTATTGCTTGCATTTCCTTAATAAAGGCTAATAATGTCAAAATACAAGTTTTTTAAAAACTGAACATGAATTTCAATTTGTTTATAGAAATATGTATATTATGTAAATGCATTATATTGTGTTTCCCGAAAATGATTATGTAATAGTTAGTGTTCCTTGCTTTAGAACCATTAGCATTTTAAAATAGTTTTAAAACAAAACTTTCAATACTATTAATTTAATCTGACACAAATTTCTCACAATATGATACCATAAATTAGAGTTAATTTTCATGGTAAAGAACTCGATAAAAATGTCACAGCCCCATCCCGTGACCCGCTGCCCTTTGGGTTTGTCAGCGTTCACGGGTTCAGAACCAACGTCCAGTAATTGGCGGAGTGATCCTCGCCCCGCGCACCAATCCGTTTCGTTTCTGTGCCCTCTCCTGTTACCTCCTCTTACTTCCTCTCACCCTCCTCTCCTGTTACCCCCTGCTCACGTTAGCGAGGCAGCGTCACTGACCTCAGAAAATTTCTCCGCCCCTTTGAGGGTAACTGGAGGAAAATCTTCGAGGAGGAAGGGGACGTGTCTGAAACTTGGAGCAAAAGCCAATGATAAGGCGGATACGCCTCGACGCCAGGATTGGTCAAGTGTCCAGCGATGGTTGTCAAGCTGTGGAAAAGCCAGATTTGGCCACAAGGCATCGCCCATATTCTGTGGGGTGGGTATACAAAATTCATGAACGATACTTCAAACACTTTCATGTACGATATTCCAAATAAAACGAAAATGTGATCTTCAGACCATTAATACCTAGACAAACTCTTCCATGAACTCCCCAAAAACGAACGAGATAATCTAGTGATGCCTTTTGGAATGTTAGAAACATTCGCCCGGAATGCAATCAGGATCGTCCCACGTTAATAAGCGCGAGACAAAGCGACGCTAATCTTGCGGTTGCGACTTGAACGCGCGCATTATGAACTTTACGACGAAGACCTTATGGGTGGAAAGATTGCGGCGTTGCGTAAAAGCTGGCGTTGTGTCCCGGAGAAAGGGAAGCTCCTCACGTTTTCTAGAAACTTCTAAAAGCATGTGAATAATTGAACAAGCGTGTATTGTGCGTATTTAATCAATTCTTATTTATGATACGAGTGATAAAATTGACATTTTGTTTTTCGTTAGGAAAAGGGTTCGTCACTGAGTCGATAGGTTGAGTGTTGTCATCTTACGATCCAAATAAAATGAATTTTACCACGCGTGTAATATACTACTTTTTAGACAGCCTCACTAACTTTCGATCTTTTAAACTTCAAATATACAAGTCGCTTAATGTAATGTTCAGTAGTGGATGATGCGTTCAGACAGAGTATTTTTTTCTTTGTTACCAGATTTAAGAATACCAGAACATCGTTCTCTTAATACTAGTGTTAAACGTTGAACTTTAGCACCTATGCATGTCCTGAAAGAACCTCTTTTACTAGTGACTGTCAAAAAATTGATTTTTTTAAATTTATTGAAAAAAATTAAATACTTGTTACACGAGGAAGAAATCAGGATAAATATAATATATTTTTGTTAACATATGTTGTGAAATTGCATTGGATGAAACCACTGGGCAAGGTCAAAGATTCACTCAACTTGGGAAAAGCCAATCAAAGCCAGCTAAATTGTTCATAATAATTTCGCGATTATTTTGCTAAGACAATTAACCAAACTGTATTAACACGTATAATGTTTTGAATAACCACTTGTGTGTATACAGCATATTTCACGCGTTTTCCATTTATCCTCTTATTTGTAAAACTAGTTGTACTATCATATGTACTTTCTCGCAATATTGTTAATAGCTATATAATATTATAATATGGCAAATATACTGTCTTACACTTCAATTACTATTTTAAAATTCCTAAACAAGCGAAGCGTGAAAAACACATAGTTTTTATTTCAAACGTTTAAACTACAACAGCTTTCTGCCACTGAATTCAGTGTACTCACGTTCTACATACATGTACCAACGATGTGTAAAATTATTAGTTCATATTAACAGCAAAGAACGGCGGCAGTCATTATCAACGTCTGTTATGAGTGCGGCGTTACAACAAAGTGTTGCAACAAGCAACTCTCCGTGTGGAATACACGTTTTGCAAATTAACATTCTTGGTACTGCTAGCAAGAAAATGAAAAGAAAAATATAATCATTAAATATATTGTTATATTCATTAAAAATATTCGGTTTTTACACGCATTATTCTTCATTCCCATATATTATGCAAAGCAAAATCATCCATTGGTTTTCACATTTAACTCAATCAAAGGACGCAATTTCAAATAGGTTATAAATAATTTCTAAAAGAATAATCTGTAAACGTATAACAAATGCTCGAATGTAAGAAACAAGCAAAGAAGAATGAAATCTGGTCATCAACAAATAAAATAGTGTTTAAAACAGTATGATTTAATATAAAATTATTTGACAGTTGGCTTTGCTATTCTTGGATTACAGCGTTACACACACACACACACACACACACACACACACAGCATGTCTCACCAACTATGGACCACCTCCATAACTTCTAAACGGTTCATGTATATCGAAATGCAGTTTTTGCTGAACAATGCGGAACCATTGGGCAAATAACATGCCATAGAGAAATTGTCTATAATATGTTTAATTTTCGAGAATTTTATCATCTTTGATTTTTTAAATGGAACTATATATTTTTCTCACCAGCAATAGATAAACCATGAACAGAGGATTAAAATGATGTATCATATGCTAATATTTTTATAGTAACTTGAGTATAAAAATAGTCTTTCTGACTTGTAATTTTGAATTAAACGGGCAATCGTGTAGCAGCCCTTGTAACTCTCGCCTTGGGGGAAGGTGGCCTTCGCGGCGTCAAGACTGTTGCGTGGAGAGGAGAGACTGAAAGGGATGGCAGTGAGGGATAAGAGGCATAACTACAGCAATCCTTGGTGTTGACACAGACGTCAAACTAAGAAATACTAATTTTAACGATCTGAATGGGAGATTTTTTCCATTCATGTATCTGGACTTAACTTGTTTTCTACTAATATTTCAAAACATCCATGTTTCAAAGAACGATATAAAAATTGGTAGCGTAAGGAAAATGATAATAATAAATATCATTTTCAAACTGAAGAGGAAGCCAACCGCCATCCCTTCGTTGTTAAATTTCATTTTTAAATAAAATGATCACTCGTCCACTTTAACTATACGACTGCTGTTTATAAATGGAAAAGAAAACAGTGCACTTCGTCTTCTGCCGTGGATTTTCAAGTTTGTGGCAGCACTTCACGCAATGAAGTGGGAAACTCTCTAATCAGTATTAACAATCGCGACTGCAGATATGCGTTTTTGTTACAGTTTGGTAAATTCACACTAACAGAACTATCAAGAGTATTTCAAAAGATTTATTGCTTTCCTCTTTTGGTACGTGTTTAAAGAGGAAGGTTATTAACAGTAAATAATAATACCTATCTATCTGTTTACCTATCTTTTACTTGATGAATTAATCGAGATATTACAATGAAAATATTTAAGCATTCTCTCGCTTCCGATGTTTTAAAATCATGAATTATAAAATATAAATGGCTTATTTCTGCACTGAGCTCCATTTTGGTAAATTTTAAAATGACCTTTATTATTTTGTTCTTTTCGATTATCGTTCATTTAGAATTTCAAAAGAAGAAAAGTTCAATTCAGATGAACAAATAGGAAAACATCTCTCATTCTGATCGTTAAAATCGATGTTTGTTCGTATGTGTTTCGTGTCAAGACCATGAATTTCTATATGTATGTATGTGTGTATATATATATATATATATATATATATATATATATATATATATATATTCATAAAATTGGAGAAAGTGAGCACCCTTGACCCGAAATATTGCTAGATGTATTGATCTTAATGGAAGTATTCCTATACATTTCTTGCATCATCTTAATTAGATGTTCAGGATAGCCTTTGTCTTTAATTACTGTCCATAGTTTTCGTCTGTTTATTTTATCAAAGGTTTTTTTATAATAAATAAACAGCAAATGAGTAGGAAGGTTGCATTCTCTGTGTTTCTGTATAATTTAATCATAAAGACACAGTCTGTACATGAGCGTTGTTTACGAAACCTATGTTGTTGTTCTTCTTGTAATAGTACTTCAGAGATTTTATTCAGTCGTCTAGTAATTATTTTGGCGAAAATGTTGTATGTGCCGTCACTTATACTCCTGTAGTTATTATAGTCCATTCTATTGCCCCTCTTAAATTTAGGACATATAATTTCTTCTTTTCATGTACTAGGTAATTGGTGTGTTGCCTAGCAGATGTTGAGGATATTCAAAAATCTCTCTTAGACTGCCCTTGACGAATATTTTTTTAAATTCTATGTTTATCTCGTCATTACCAGGACTTTTCGTGTTCTTAGACGCTTTTAAAACATTCGTTCTTCCATAGCTATAAAGGCAACAGAATGGTATATTACTATATATGGATGTATTTCTAGTATATTACAATACATTACTTATGACAGGATGACTCCTGACTTGGAACAGGCCTCCAGAGGCTTACCATGAAGCAGAATACATTACTTGTTCACGTCAGTACGTGCGTTACGCTTGAAATAAACAGTTAAGAAAATGAAAACGATACAACCGTGTTTGTGCTTATTTTCATTTAGTGGTACAATAAAATGAGTGTTTTGAGTGGTATTTTCTCAGGAAAAACGTATGGGTGAAACAGTTTGTGACAAGAATTTTAATTCGAAAACATTAATGCAACATTCTTTGGAAACAGCATGCTCTGAAATGTCATTCTTAAGTATTCTCTAATCCCAATCTTTAAAGCAATTATTATTTACAATTTCAGAGAATAGTCTATTCAGCAAAGAGGAACTTTCTCGTTAATCTTTTGAATCGAATAAATGTAATTTCCCACGGACTGATGACTCGCCGTCGGTTTTGTGCAGAAGGCTGCGACGTGACGGCCGCAGTTTTTTTTACAGATTTGTTCCCATTCCACGTAGAATACATTGTTTGCAGAAAATAACCTGCCAGTGCCAAGTACAACTGAAGTTCGCAATCACCTCGCAAACAACTCCCTCCCCCCTATGTTTAGCGTCGAGTGCGAAGTCAGTTCTGACATTTTAGTGTCGCCTCCAACCCTACAGCATTACTCTCGCGAGATTTGCCTCTCTCTGGAATCAGCTCAAGGAACAGCCAAAGCGCCGCGAGGCTGGCCGCTGCTGCAGAGTCCTCAATTTATGGCCGAGGGAACAAATCGACATTTCACAAGCGCAAGAGACCGCGAGATCGAGGCCAGATTACGACTCCGCAGTGCAGCCCCAAAATTACAGGGGCGTGGCGATCCTCGAACGCTGGGCACGTATTGCACGCGCTCACTCCCACCCACACGGGAATGGAAACGTTATCAGCACGTAATAAACCAAATCAGAAGGAAGAACAACGAGTTTTCTAACTTTGCTTCTACCTAAGTAGATTACTTCATTACACCCTTGAGAGCGCGGGTCACGGAGACGGAATGTAATTCGAAGCAATCTTTGAAATAAAAACTTGCTCTCCTTCGCATCCGAGGCACAGAAACAGACTTTACAGCGGTCAAGGGCATACGATCGTAGGCTTTTAGAGTATCTGTGCTACTATTGTTTAGGACATGCTAATGAATGAACCAACAACAATCAAGCTGAAATGAATGTTAGACATCTTAAAAATCGTCGTTATTTGTTAGAATCAAAGAATATAGTTTAGTAAATAAAACAATGTTCCGTTTCAACTATATATTAATATGATAAAGTTTACGTTAAGGTTTTGCTGGACAGAGAACGCTTGAAACATACCAAAAAGAAAATAAACTGAAAGAAGCCTGAACGAAGATTCACAAACAAAACAAGACCGCCCCCTCTGACCTATTATACAATGTAATCTAATACCCATCCACATGTTAATGAGATAATACAAAGCCTTTGAACCCTCTTCACAGAGGGGATACTACAAAGAGCCAATTGGTCATCTGGGCGCGATCCTCGGCTAGCGGACGGGGATCGCGAGGTGAAAATTAATAATTCATGTGGACGCCAGCGGCACGAGCATAGGAGGATGTGTAACAGAAAGAGAGGGGAAAGGAAGGTAGAGAGCACAGAGCTTGGGGCACTGTAGGCTAATCCCGGATCGTATATCGCTCGCAGCGACCGATCGATACAAAACAATGGCCCATGGCAGCGATTCCAACGCAGGAATAAGACACTAACCTCTGCTTACGTCTCTATTGCGGCCAAGCACGAACTTTCTCTCTTATCTACCCACCGAACACGTTTTAACGCGTATCTAATACTGACCATGATTTTCCGCAGGTCTTCTTTTAACGATTCTGTGTTTCTATATATTTTTATTTCATAAATCCTACGTAATGTTCTTTTCAAGTGGTATCCAAAAGACTTCAGGGACTTCAATCTGTAGTTTATTTCTTCTAATTTAACACTAATTTATGATATAAAAGTTATGCATCAGCAAATATAACTTATAATATGTAACTTAATTATATATAACTTAGTTTTCAGTATTGTACACGTCCTGAATCTTTCTTTATACTTCGTTAAAGTTGCTGGGAAAATTCGCATCAACTTTCCATTTAAGCACTCTGACTCTTATCTGTTGGAACTTCTGTTTTTTTCCTATTCCATGAGAATAAGTGACGTCTCTATATATTCTTCCATGAGAAAAAAATAGTGCACTCATATAAATCATGTATCATGATATATTGATGAACGAGTACGTAAACATAATTCCGAGTCTCTCATTATTTTTCTCTTATAATAGTTCATTGACAACAGATTATGTACCTTAAATACAACACTGCTCAATGTGGTACTGCCTATTCACGCCAATGCCTTATTGTTAACTTGCAAATACGATGAGATGATAATTGTTCAAAAGATCATGAGCCATTCAAATTTCTCAGAAAATATTAACTGCAATATGAACAACAATTTTGAACACGACAATGAGTAACACAAAGATTTTTAGTGACCTGGTTGTTATCAAGTGACCTTAAATAAATAAATATTGCAAAAGTTTTTTGAAACACGTCTGATACAAAAGCAACTTACATTAACCTACGAAGTATATAACAAACAAACAAGAGCAATGTAACCCTAAACAGTACTGCAGTCCATATTCCTTGTTACAGAAGGATTTTCCTAAGGATGAGCCAAAGTAACTGTTCGCGTAACAAGTGAACATCACATGTAATTCAGAGAAGGATCCCTCCGCCGCGACAGCTGTTCAGCCACGCCTCTTCGTAAAGTGTTAGTTATGGCTCCTGTGACAACATCCCTTGCAGAAGTCTAAGAGTTTTGCTGGGGTATATGCATGTACGCGAGTCCGGGAAATATTTGAATTTAATTACGTATGTGGAAAATCTCTTAACATGTTCTCACAATCACAGGAAGAAAACTGCCGCGAATGTAAATAGAAAGCTTTCAATTACAGCTCACCACACAACAGCACAATAGACGGAAACACTTGCACCAGCACGGATCTTGGTTTTAAAATAAACATAATATTTATCACACAAAAAATAAATTCAATGTAATGTTAATAGAAAAAAGAATTTTTACAGAGGAGCACATAACACTGCACTTCCTAATTTCAATTATTTCTCGCTGCTCGCTATATTTTTGTCGGACGAGGACATCACAAAACGAAGCGTCGAAGCCATTTACAAGTTAGCAAACTGCAAACGAACGAACGCAAGAAGGGAGTCTAATGGGCTCAAGCACACAACGACCACAGAACCTTCAGTTATGTTGCCAGCACTAGCTGTCACTTTGGCTCATCCTTAGGAAAATCGTTCTTTACAACGGTTCGACAACGGAGAGCGAGGTTTCCTTGGTCACGTCCGAGAGAAGGGTTTCACTCCGAGTTACACCACCCCGCGAGCGCCTCCGAGCCCCCGTAACTTCAGAACAGACGAGCGTACGCTGTACGGCAAGTACTTAAAAGTAAGATTTAGAATTCACGCGTCAGGTTTAAAGGGACGTGCAACCACTTACTGACGCAATGAAGGTCCATCCTTTCACCACTTTAGAGCCTGTCGCCCGCGACTGCGAGAGCCAGGCAGATAAGAACCCCTTGTCGCGAGGGGAAAACGTGAAGGCGCCGGCCACCGTCGCCGTCGTTGCCATCGCCGCCGCTGCAACAGTCGCCGTCACCGTCAATGTAGCCGTCGTCAGGGCCCCTTCAGTTGCCCTGGAGAGACGGTAGTTTATTCAACTTTTGGGTACAGTTTAAGCTGCAGACGGTTAGGCGTTTGCAGCGGGGATCGGGCATAACTTAAAAAAACACTTATTTTTATATTAAACTATCACAGATGGTTTCTTTGGGCCTTCTTAGTTTAACATCAGATGAGTTATTAGATATTAGTCATCGCCGCCGCCGCCGCCGCCATCGCCGCCACCGACATACTTCCAATACTGTGGAAGTAGTGGGGAGGGGATGGGCGGGGCGGGCAGGGTGTGGTGGGAAGAAAGGGGATGTGGAGACGGGAGAAATGGGTCATGGGCAAAGGTAGCAATGACACTGCGACCTCAGGGCGAAAGAAAAGGGATGAACGCGAGTGACAACTATTATCTTATTCAATACTTCATCACTTAATTACATAAGAAGATAAGTAAGTTCTTCAATTCACAAGACGTTTATTCCTCCTAATCAATATCTATGAATTGCTAGGTAACGTCTGACAATATCTTGACGATATACTATTTGTGAACATATTCACACGATCTAAACCTGTAAGAAGTGGGAATATTTGATGGGTAACAACTTCAGAGATTTGCGAGAATTGTAAAGAGTAATATCAAAATTGCCAGTTGAATTGATTTAGATCGAACGATACCCATTGTTTTAAACAAACGCAAATATGAAACGTGAAATGTTTTGAAATGACCAGGTTTTCTCGATTTTCTAGATTTCTCAAATGTACTTTGAATGCTTCAAAACTTCTAATATTTGTATTAACAGTAAATTTTGTGAGTTAGAATAGAAGATGCGACGTAAAATCGATGAAAATGTTGAAAGTCAGTCTTTGCCAGTCACAGAATGACACCAGGATGACTAAAAATATGTCAATATTAATCGTTCTGATGAAGGCAAAATTGAAACGAGACTTAAAAATGACTGCAAAAATATTAGTAATTTGAAATAATATTTTGAATACAGGTCCTTGAACAGGTAAAGCGCACCAACAATGCAACATATAATGTTACTTTTGTCACTTTCTAATCGAGTAATCAATATAATAATGACACAAAATAAAGGGATTGATTACAAGGATATGAGATAAAGTGAGAATAAATGGATTGATTGGAAGGTACCATAATGTTGTATAAACAGAGAGAAAGGAAATGGTTATTTAACTTAACTTTTCGCGCGCGCTATAAGTACAGCATGAGAATTCATCACACGTTGAGCATAAAATTATCATCGTGAAAACAAATGTAACCTGACATCAAAATTGAATAAATGATTCTCTTCGACGATACATCAATGCACTTTTGTTCAATCATTAAAAAGGACAAGCTTCAATATTTTGACTGCTCTACACAATTTCGTTTTTATTTTATTGAATTTTGTTTTACAATGGCAGTACAGCATTCAGTCGCGAGGCTCCTCAGTTGATTGGACGAGTAATTTTACAACAGCAAAATCTGAAGGAGGGAACTTGCCACCTCCCTCATAGTAATTTCCTTCAACCAAGATTATTGAGAGTATAATTCTGTAGACATTCGTAAGATCATAAGGGTTTAGAAAATAACAGATAGGCGAGACAGATAAATGTAAGAAATATTCTATCATTATCAAATTTCAGAGAGATATTAAGAAAAATGTGAAATGGAGTCTATTTCTTAGGCGGGAAAGTGAGGGTTGATCAGTTCCTATTTCGTAAGTAACTGCTCCTTGTATGTGATTTAAATTATTGTAGATATTATATGCCAGTTTCGTATTTCTAATAAAGAGAGTAACTGATTATATTGCAAGGTCGTTGTGGAGTGTCTTATTGCTGACAAACCAGGGGACTGTCAGCATTTACTGTTATTTTTAAGATTTTTTTGAAAGGTTTATAATTTATTTAAAGGTAATTTATATTAAGTTGAGGCAGCTGTTATCCATACAGGGCATCCGTAAGTTATTAGTAATAGAGAAATACATTTGTATATAGTTTAAAGAGAATGTATTTTTAAAGAGGAGTTGCGGTTGAGAATCAGACGTATAATAGCTAAACGTCTATTGGCTTCCTTTACTTTGGATGAGATGTGACTGTGTCAATTTAAACTTGCACCCATGAGAACGACAAAATAACGAAAGATGAATTTAATAGAGACCAAGGAATGATAGAATCATGGTATGCATATTGCGGACCAGAAGGAAAATAAGAGTGAAACCCAAATGTAAGTTGCGGCCCGATCCAGAAAAGGGGAACAGGTAAATTGCGGGACAGAGTCCGACTACCTACCCTTCCAGATACAAGTGGAAGGTGACCATGGCCTAGCGCTGTAGGGCCGCCGGCTCGAAAAGCAAAATTTCACATTATAATAATAATAATAATAATAATAATAATAATAATATTAATAATAATAACAATAATTATTATTATTATTACTATTATATCTTATAAAAATTTGGACCATTTCATTTCATATTTCTGTCGCCCTAACGATCCGGACCGATTGAAATGAGCAGTGAATCGTTCATTATTTATTCTGTGACTTCTTAAAAGTAGTGTATTTTATGACATATTACTCATTTTAGCGACTGGCAATATAGTTTATACTGACTTGTAGGGATTTCACGTATTTTATTTTGCATTTGGATTATTTGTTACTAATATTCAGTGAGAATGACTCTATCATATGATCGGGACCATTTTAAATGGTCAGAATTTAATAAATTGGTCGCTCAACCATCTCGAAAAAGCTCATATTTTGTACATACATTTCCTTATGTTTTGACTGTTCAAAAATATCATTGATTTATTTTTATTTGATCTGGTTTACAAATAGCGGCCATTTTTGTTTTACGCCTGCGCTATTTTTGTGTTTATAGACATTTACTCTTTTCAAATTATTCAGCTCTGGTTGTTTTAGCATTCTAGAATAAAAAGCATTGCATTCAATATACTATGCCTACAAATCAAAATATTATTTACCTACCTTCTACGATTTTATTTGAGAAATATTTGCCACCAAATCTTTGGAACGGGAATGAACAAAGTTCGATTTTCAGAGAGTAATTTATTAAAGAAGAATAAAACCTCAGCATTAACTTTTTCTGTATTTGTACATATAACAGTATAGATTACTTTGTTTAAAATATCATTGATAAGTAACGTACCCTAAAAATTACACCCTTTTAAAAATTGGAATTTTGGATTTTTCCATATTTTCAACTGTAATATCTGTGTAGGGACCAGATAAAATCTGAAAATTGCACAGATTTTAGATTGCTATGATACCAAACTTCAGTCAAAATGTCAACTGTTAGATTTAGCTCAAAATATTGTTTTAATTGTAAACTTTTGCAAAAAATGTCATTTCCACATTGGGGATACATTGTGACAAGTAGTTATAATATTACTTTCAAGCTATTTTAAACTAAAATCCCTTTTAATTTAAAATATTTAATTATACTTTATTATTAATAAACATAAAAGTTGTCTAATATATTTTGTATATTACTTTATTTTAAAACAAACTTACATCTTGATATCTACGTTTGAAATAAAAATATGGTTATTGTGATACCGAACGCGGAACCGGATAATATAAAAATAGTTTATAAAGATAAAAATAAATAAATTGAGCGTTTTGTTTATTTTTCGTGTTTAAATTTGCCATTGTGCTTATTATTTCCGAACGTTTCTTCACAGATTCTGACAGTTCCACAGAATATTCCTTAATCGATCTGACTGATGTCGCGGTCCCTTAAATTTGAAACAGATAATGTAATTTTCGTTTTTTTATATGAATTCCTTTAGACATTTTCAAAATTTTCAAAAAAAGTAGCTCCATTTTTTAAAATTAAATGTAGTTGTTGGATAGTTGAAGGATGTTTAAATGCATGGTGCAGGTGTCATATGCGTTGAAAACCCTGGTGTTTCAAATATTTCTTTAATTCAATTTTTTTCGGGCGTCTTCCTACAACTACAATTATGAAGAAAGATTTTTTCCCTTAATGAAATTTGTTCCTTAAAGATAGATTTAAAAATAAAACCATGTAATAAAATTTTTTGAAAATTCGAGTAATTTTGTGTAATTGTGTGCGAAAGTACTAGCGAGAAAGTACGTGCTGTTTTTTCGTGTTTCCGACACGATAAATAGTTATTTACGGCATACGTATCATAAAACATTTTATTACAATACAAGGGAGGAAAATTATCAACCGAGTTCCGAATTTGATAATTAATCTAATATTGTACAGTATGCTACAATTCGATTGTCGTTGATGCACTTTGTAAAAACAGAAGTGAACTATAATTTTCGTTCAAAATTACCTTTTCGTCCTGCAAGAAATGGCATACTGATTTTGATAGTTGTTCTGACATGGGTTTTTCTAATATCTCTTGCATCACACAAATGAATCTATTTTGTAGATCTTACAACGTTTTCAGTCAAAACGTGTAAGTATTACTTGATATGCACCTTGGTTCGTATTAAATGCTGCATTACATCGAGACTTCGATAAACGAACATTTCAAGAAAAGATTGAAGAAATAAGTTCAAAATATCACTAACCCTAAAAATGCATTCCCAATCAGCTCGCTTTAAAACAACTTGATGAGAACCAAGAAATTTCTTGTCTCACTATAGTTTCCTTTCTTCATCTCCCCACCGTTAAATAATTAACAACTGGTTCATTTATTTTGTTTTAATATTGTTTATATTTCCATAATTATCACAGTTCTCAACAAAAATTTTTTGGAATATTGTTGTAATAATTTTTTAAAGATCTTCTTGTTATAGATTTGTAAAAAATAAAAAAGTAAAGGACAGAAGGTTTTTCATTGTTTTTCATTTTATATTTTAATAAGTCTCATTTTAGCATTTCCCAGATTATTTATTTTTAAAATTGTTTTAAATTTTCCCGTTCAATACAAACAAAAAAAATATTTTTTTCCCTTTCCCTTTTTCTTGTAATTACTTCGTAAGAAGAGAAAGTTTTTAATCATGCCCCAAAAAACGACGAATTTTCGAAAAAAAAACCTTTTTCCCCGAGCCCTGATAATGACAAAGTGAATAAAGTTGTTCCAACGCCCCAACATTGCCTGAAGGGGAACCAGAGAATCTAAAAAAAACAAACCATTAGCGGGCGGGCCACTAGAATTCTCCTCCACACGGGCGAATTCGATCCAGCTTTTCCCAGCGAATGGGGGAAAAAATTTGCACCGACGAAACCAAACCACAGGTTTTCCCAAAATTGAAATTGGAAATTGTTCCCCTTTGGAACTACCCTAGCTTTTTTTCCCCAAAAAATCTTATTTATTTAAAAGGGGCAGCCCAAAGGGTACGTTGGGAGTGGGAAAAATTTATGCGGGTCCTGGACCGGAAATGACGCCCAAATAAGCACACCCGGCCTGACGCCCCATCCTGGCCCAGTCGTCCCATCCTGGTCCAGGCTCCCCTCGTGGCCCAGGCCCGTGCTGCCGTGTGTGTGTGTGGGGTTGCCGGGGGTCCCGTCTCCCGCCCCGGTGACGTCAGCGTGACGGGGATGGGGGCCCAGCCGGCGGCGGCGGCGTTGCCGGTGGGTGTGGGGGGGGTGGTGGTGTGTCGCGCGCGCCTGGTGGCAAAGGCTGGCCCTGTGTGCGAGGTGGTGGGGGGGGGCGGGGGCGCGCGGTCTGGGGGGAAGCGTGGGGAGCGCTCTGGGGCGAAGTGGTAGGGGGGGAGACGTGGGTGTTGGTGGGGGTGTTTCAAAAAGCCTTGGGCCCCGAGGCGGATTCAAAACCAGGCCGGGGTCCCTTTTCCCCGTTGGGGTTGGTGGGCGCGCTGGCGTTTTGGACTGAGCTACGGCGCCCTCCGCCTTGGGTGGTGTGTTGGGGGGGTCCCGATATTACACGGGCGCGGGGGGCGGCGGCGGCGGCGGGCGGCGGCTGGCGAGGCCGCGGCGGGCGCTGGGGCTGGGCCCGAAACCCGCATCCGGTCTTTCCCGGAACGCAGCGCGCGCCGGGCCGGCGGAGGGGTCTCCGGGTTTGTGATAAAGTACCGCGCGCCCGCTGTTTTGGGCGTCGGCTGGAAGGAAGGAGAGAGAGGGGGGCTTTCCCTTATATTGAAAAAAAATTTTTTTTTTTTTTAAATTCATAATAGAAAATGAATATTTTGCTAGTTTGAAAAAAAAAAAACCCTAAAAGGGTGACGGGGGGAAAAACAAATGAAAAAACAGTAAAATTGAAAAACCTTTTTTATAATCAAATAAATCGTACAATTCATGTTTGTAAATCAAAAAAAGAAACCCAAAATTATTATCAGAAAGAGAGAGGGGGCCTTGTATTTCTTAAGAAACGCAAAAACAGTTTCCATTTTTGGGAAATGTTTCTCCACCATTCATTGGAGAAACTTTTTAAAAAGGATGGTCTTTGACTTCCTTTTAAAAATACAAAAAAACCCTTTCAAGCTCTCTCTTCTGAAAATTAAAAATTTTTATTTTTAAAGAAAACCCAATAAAGACGAGATCCTCCTCGTCGATTTTTCATTCTCACTGTCCCCCGCGCGGTTTTCCCCAACCCAACAAAATTAATTGCTCTAAATAATTGAAATTTTTTTGAAACCGTTGCGCGATTCAAAAAGGGTTTTCCCTCGTTTTGAAATATTTCCTAAAACGGCAACTGATTGTGATGTTGTATACGCGCGTACAACTCGACGGATTCCCCCCGCCACCTGACGTTGAATTTGAATCGGGGTTGAAGGCGGACGTTTTCTTTTTGGGTCAATCCTGACACACACATGACGGTGAGCAACCATCGATCGATCCCGTTACATCGAACTTTTTTGCCCCCCACCGTGCGTGCTCGTAGCGTCTGCAAGGGTTTCGAGACAGATGCTGCAGGTGGAGCCGTCGACGTCGGTGTCGAAATGTCTTCCCTTGCTCACGGTGGTGTAGGGTGGCGGCGAACATCGATGCGACGAGAAGAAGAAGAAAAAGGAATCAACTCCCCATCAGCGCACAATTTTTTAAAAAAAAAAAAAAAATTAATTAAAATTCCTCTCTCTTTTGTGACCTCGACACACTTCCACTTCGGTGGCGGTGGCAATTTCAAGGGGGTTGTTAAAAGGGCAGTACTTTTTCCCTCGTCTACACTGAAAAACACTTCCACTTAGGCCCGGTGTTGTTTCGGCCCCTTGTTGATGTTGTAATGTTGAAGACAAGGTAAAATTCGCCGAATGTCTGGGTCCCGTTGCACGTCTTTCGGTAGACGGTAAAGGGAAAAAAGGCCCGCCCTTTTGGGGGTCCAATGTTTTGAAAGTCGATGGGTGAAGATGCAGAGATCGATCCCCGAGTCCGAGAAAAAGAACACCCGTCTTAATGAAATTTTGGGGAATAAGACCCAAGTGATTTCCCATCGGCACTCAGCACTGTCACCCTGAAGACGGGGGAAAAGGGAGAGTACGTCGGTGGACTTTTTTTGAAGGGTTGTGCGAAGCGACTGGATGACTTGACGGACGCGGGGATTCCCCGTCGCGGCGCTTCACCGTACGGATCTCAAAGGAGGTGACCGGGGCTTGATGACCGCAACGCTTTATTCCGTGAGAAAAAAATTTTTCCGGTTTAGGGGGATTTTTTTTGTCGAGCTCCCCCCGCCTCGTGCAAAGGGGTGGGGGTGTTTGAAAAATCACCGCCGTCGACGGAAAGGGAAGGGGGCCCCCCAGAATGAGACGCGGGGGCTTTCAATCCCTTTCTGGATGTTGCAATCCCAAGAAAAAACCCGTCCCGCCCCCCACGGCTCCTTTTGGATACCCATTTACCGGGCCATCTGATCCAAAACCCTTTATCGTGACTTTCCAATTGCGAGACTGAAGAGTTTTTACCTTCTCTTCTTCTTTTTCTTCCTTTGTCATCTGTTTGTTCTTCTCGTGCCCAGCGTCGGGCGGTACGCGCCACGTCAAGGCGACGTCGACGATCGATCGATAGAAAATTCACGTAGTAGGTTTGTGGGGGGGACTGAAATTGGAGCGATGATGGCGAGTTTCAGGCGGCTCGGGGAGCCCGCCCCAATTCGCCATCATCCGCTTTTTCCCAAAGCATGTTCACTTCTTTTCTTCTTTACCCCCAAATTCGTTCCATGACGGTTGCCGATGGACGAATGACGCTAAGACCCCCTTCGTCCCCCCGAATTAAAACGATTGAAAACGCTTTTCCCCCATTTACTAACAACACTCCGGAAAAGTAACAAACCAAAAAAAAAAAACTACCTACTCCTACATTAAAAATGTGATTGAAATAAAATATATAAAAGTTTAAATGAAAATAATACTAATATCAATATAAAAAAAAGGTTCAAAAGGTTGGGAATTGAAAAAATCTAATTTTGGGCCCCGCCTGCGGGGACAGGGCCGCGGGATGAAGAAGAAGAAGAAGAAGACGAAATGGACGGACGCGTAGACGGGATGCGGAAATGCCCCCACGGTAGACTGGGAAATTTACCCGACCCAATAGCGTTTGTCGTGGGAAACAGACAACGAACGCTTTTTTAAACAAATGAATTTTAAGGGAGATTTGGACCAAACCTGTTTTCGATTCTACTTTCGTTTCAAAATAAACAGCCCAAAAAATTTTTTAAAATTTTAAAAACGTTTACAATCAAAACGTTGTACTCCCTTCCCCCGAAAGAACACCCCGAGAGGGGGTTTTCCCAGGGGATACTTTTTCGGTCGAAAACCTAAAAAGCCGAGCAAGGATCGCTTCCGCATTCGTCCTTAAACACCCCTAGTACTTTTTTTACGCGGTATCACACAATTTCCCGTTATCGGGACCGAAACAGGAAGTATCGAACCAGGATGGTTTCCCGATTCATCTCAGCGAACACTCGTGGAAGAGAGAAATAAATGAATCGGTATCCATGTAAAAGGTTAAAAGATGGAAATTTTGCCCAAAAAACTAAAAAAAAAATTCTTACATCCAATGCTTCAAAAATTTTAAAAATAAAAAACCCCAAATAAATGGGTTCGGGAATTACCTTCGTTTTACTCAACCGATCGTCATGAGATCGCCGTTCCATGACTTCGCACGAAGGCCGGATCAAAAGATGGTCCCCGCCCCACCCTCCCACCGATTCACGGGAAAAATTGCGTCGGTGGTTGCGCCTCCCCCATTGATTTCCCGAAAGGGGGAATTTTTCCCGGGAGCTTATAAAATTTATCTTAAAAGTCGGAGGACGCGCCCCTTCGACCAAAGTTGTTGAGGTCCAGGGTGGAAAGGAAGGTCGTTGGGAAAAAGATAGAACGCGATAAATTTTGGTGAGTCTCACCCAACTCGGGAGGGCCGGGAAGAAATTTCGAATGTGAACGACGTAACGACGCTTGAAAGCGTCGCCAGAAAACAAACTTGCCTACTACATTTTTCGAGCCCGGGGGGACGGGGGTTTTCCCGGACAAGGCGGAAAATCGCAAAAACGATCGTGAACCCGTCGGATAGTCGAGATCGACCTCCAAAACGTATCCCCGATCGACTTCAGGGGCCGTTTTCGATTTCATCCGCTCGATGTCGGTTCCGACATCCAAGGGAAGTCCCCCACCGGAAGCGGGATGTGCCATCAAAAATCCGTACAAATTGTTCGAGTCGACGTGGGGGATAAGATAACTTATCACTTGACCGGAAGCGATCGAAAAAAAGGGGGATTGGCCCCGGCATGTCGACCGATCCGGACGAGTCCTCCCGGATGCCCCGCTCGAAAAAGAGAACCATATCAAGGGGCCGTGAGTAGCTCTGGCCGAACGCCGGTGGTTTTCAACTGGCGTCCCACGAAAGCCCTGGAGGGGTTTAGTAAAACAGAGGATCGAGTCCGTACACCTAAAACACAAATTTCAAAATTTTTTCCAAAATGTCTGTTTCTAAGGGACGTCGATTTTCAAATACAAATCGGCGTACTCCCCAAATTTTGAATGGAGAACGCGCTCCACACAGCCTGGGGCGTGCGCGAAATTGGGAGCCCGAAACGGGTGGTCGGGTGAGGCGACTGGGGGCCCTTGGGCGGGGACACCCGTTTGGCCCAATTTTGGAAAATCGTTGACATAATCGGGAAAACCCACGCCCTTCCTTCTAGCCAAGGCGAAAAGACGATCGTCGTAAAAAAGCCGCACGAGGGGGTTTCAAATCGGTCAAATCGGGGATCGACAAAAAGGTCGGCGATGCCCTAAAAATTTCAATGAGCCCAAAATCGCAGTTCCACTTTTCCCGATTTTCTGTGAAATCGCCACGAATCTTTCCGTGGTTTTTGTGGAACCACGTGCAACCTGTTCGAACGATTTTCCCCCCCAGGCTTGAAGGAGAAAAGCCAATCGAACCGCCCCCGTTGTGCATGACGACGGGGATATGATCGGGCGCGGGAAAGTTGACGTTACAGGGATTGATGAGCCGCGCCGCAAAAGCCCCCAAAATGATCATGGTCCCTGACGGGGACGGAATTTCGATAAAACGTCTTTTACAAATGTGAAAAAACCCGGAATTTTAAAAACAGGTTCATCATCCAACGACACCCAAAGAGGGAGGATGACCCAAAAGGTATTGATAATCAACCGCGAGACTTTCTAGGAACGCTAATTTGTATCGACGTCGGGCCCGGGAAAGGTGACCAGCTTTTCCGCGACTCATAAAACGAGCACCCCCCCAAAGCGCGGCCAAAAAGGGCTGAGGGTTTGGTAGGGCTGAAAAAAGGGACCCGGGCTCGACGAGGGCCCTCAACAAAAAGAACGGGGGCGTGGCGCTTCGAAGTCAACGTAAACCGCAACCCGGGCACGTTGCTGTTTTTCGATATGTCTAAATCGCAAAAGGCTCCTCATCGTTCGTCTCCGAGGGGAAGGATCAAACGGGGGACCCAGGGATCGAAAAGTCGTAGCCGTGAGACTCGAATTTCGTTTGCGAGAAAAACCCGTTTAAACATCTGTCGAAAACAAAACCCTACCCTTTTGAGCCGAATGCCGATAAAACCATTTTAAATAAATTCTTAACCCAAACGTAAGGGGAGCGCACCCCCGTCGTCATAAATAAAAAGAAATTAAAATTTTCCCTTTTTCTTCTCTCCAAAAAGGCACAGGACCTACGATTTTCCAAGAATGGTGGTCGAATAAAACTCCCCCGGGCACTTTAAAAGGAAAAAAGAAATTTTTGTCGTTCGAAACGTTTTATCTCGTGAAGGGAAAAGGGGGCCAGGGGGATCCCGGCGCAAATCGAGACTGTTTTCTAAATCGCGGAAAACGGCGTCTCGTCCCGGTACTTTTGAATGTGAATTTTGCTGTGGGTGGCGCGTTTGTGATAAAAGGCCGCCAGCGACCACAAAAAACTTTTCCCGTCTCGATTTTCCCGTTGATCCCAGCGGGACTCGCGATGGATGTCGGAAGAGGGGAGAAAAGAAGGGGCAGAATGAGCGATAGGTTCAAAAGGGACCCGAAACAGGAAGAGCGACGATAGATGCCAACGTTTTTCCCGGAATCTCTCTCGGAAAACTCGTCAAATTTGGAATCGATGGGTTTGCGCGATATGAAAAAAAAATTCCCGAAATTCATCCCCTCGGGCCCAACCCCGCAGCCCGTGCCGAAAGAAAGATGGACTGCAGCCCCCCAAGTTTCTGCGTCCCCGGCGTTCTTTTTCAACCAAAACGGCCTCGAGTTGAGCAAAATTTTGAAACAAGGTCGAGCGGATGTGTTGTTTTTTTTGTTGTTGAGGGTTTAAAAAATTTTCTTAAGATGGAACGGAACACGACATCGGTTGAAAACCCGCCCGGGATCCGAAATTTCGTGGGGGAGGAGGATTAAAAACGACACCGCGAAATACACGACCTTTTAAAAGTTTCCCACGAGGGTCCGTCCATTAAAAGGCTTTTCAATAATTGTTAGAAGTCTTTGGGAATTTTATATCACACGTCAAACGTTTTTCTGAGAATAAATTAGTCATTTAACAGTACGTACTAAAATGATTAATCCGAATTACGAACCGATCAACGAACGACTGAGAAGGGCCTCAGCAATCTCGATGTTTTATATTTTTTCCCGTTAACCGCAATTTACACAAGACTCCCCGTTCATTATAACACGGGGGCGCACCCCAAAAAAAACCAAACAGACTCCCCAAAGAACATCATTCCCAAGACTCACCGCTTCATTATAACACAGGAAGCGCATCCCAATGACCGACAAAACAGACAACCGCAAATGACATCATTACAAAAGACTCACCGCTTCATTATAACACGGGAAGGCATCCGCATAAAACCGACAAACAGACTCCCGCACATGACATCATTACCCCCGTTGTCAGCAAGGGAAATTTTCCCCACGGGAAGCACATCCCTCCACATCATTACTGTATGGGAAGCACATCCGCACGTGGTCAATTATAAATTTTCCATAGGAAGCACAACCGCAGAATACATTCGAAAGTCTAGAGAGTCGCAAAACCCCTTGACATCATTACCACACAAAAACTAAATTGAATTCGCCAAAGCGTTCGGTGCGGAAAAAAAACCCTTTAAACCGCAGTCCGATGAGTAAACCCAAACTCAAACCCCCCCTTTAAACCCTGGTTCTCATCGTCGACAAAAACCACTACAAACCCGAAAAAAAAGGCCGTCGTCTTCAGATGATTTTTCCCGGGGGGTGTCATCCCCAACGGCCACCACCGCCGCCCCGCCGCCGCCACCCCGCCGCCGACTAACACTGTCGTCACGACTTAAAACCGTCGTGAACCGGGACGCCGAAGCGACTCCCCCGCTGCATCTGTCCGGCCGCTGCAGACGCTACGGCACGCCGGTGATTTGCAATCATCTTTTCGGTTTTTGGTATCGTTCGATGGTTGAAAACCCCCAAATACGTGCCCGATGTGTCAAGTTTTGGGTTTGGGAACAACGTCGCGGGGATGGGAGGTTCTCCGTCAAGCGACATTCACTTTTTTTTAGGGAAGATTAATCGTTTTCAGAAGACAAACCCTTCCTATTGGCGACCCATAAGAGAAGCGATGGATCACATTGGGATTTTCAAAAAATTTTGGGGATTGTACAAAAGGGCACGACGTGACGCAAAAAAATTGGATTGAGGAGGGGGCGAAATTACCGACGACGGATTAATAGAAAGGGCAGTACGTGAGGCGATGGCCGACGACTACGACGACGACGATGACGACGATGACGATGATGAAGTAGAATTAGACGAGTATTTTGCGTTTTTACATGAGATAGATGAAATTATTTCTATTGAAAATGGTGAAAATTTAGATGACAGCGATTAACTTTGAAAAAAATATTCTGTTGTCGCTCTAACCACAATTTCCTCTCCAAAGGGTATATAAAGTCATCCTTCTGGGACGGAAAATTCTTTTTCTACGCATACTGTTGCGTGGTTGCTGCTGCTGCTGTTGCTGTTTTTAAAATTTCAACGAAGATGGCTCTTTTTCTTTTGAAATCGAAGATGTTTTTCCCAATCGAAGGGGAAGACATCGTAAGTTTTTTATTTTTTTTTTTAATTTTTAAAAAAAAATTTTCAAAAACTTTTTCTATATTTTTTCCTAAATTTTTTTGGCTCAAAACAAAACAGAACAAATTAGAATTTTAAAAAGGGGGGTGATGGGTGCCGATGACCCACTATTGATTTAGCTGGATTTTTTCGATGACGATGAGGATGATGATTCAAATGCGTTTGACTTGCGTTGGTATCAACGCAATTCAACAGCAAAACATCATCCTCATCGTCATCATCGACAACGATGGCCGTGAAACGAAACCACGGCCCCTTTCGTTTGATGTCGGACCCAAATTGCCCTTTTTTTATATACTTCCACCCAAAGAGACGGGAGAGTGAATGACAAAATTTTATTGAATTTTGATGAAGGATTTTAAAAATTATTAGAAATTTTATTTTTTTCTTTTTAATTTTAGTGACATCTGGGGGCGCCATTGTACAAAAAGCGGGAAGGGAACAAAAATTTTTAAAAAATGGGAGGTTTTCCCCAAAGGGGTTGTATATGAAAAAAAGAAGAAAAAGTTTTAAATTCGGAAGATTTCAACTGTGAATTATTCGATAACAATATCAGGGAAAATTTAGTTTGTTTTTACCACAATTATATATTTTAAAATTTTTTTTATTTTAAACATTTTTAAAAAATGAAAAATATATTAATAATTTATTTTGATTTATAAAATTTACAAATTCATGGGATGAAGGGGTTGTGGATAAAATTTTTGGGAAAGGAAACCCTTTTTCTTCTATTTTTTTGGAATGAATCCTTCAAACAATGCGTATTCATTCTAGTATATCCATAAAAAATTTAAAAACAAAAAAGTGTAAAACAATTATAGAATATGGTAAAAAATATTTAAAATTTTTTTGATTTTTTTTCAAATAAAATCAATCACAAATTTTAAAAAATGTGCACACAATTCGCTTTTTTGTTTTTTTTTAAACTTTTCCCATCAACCTTCCCCATCACTAAAAAAAAAACTCCCTACATTCTCAGTATAAAGGAAATCCTAAAAAGGTTGTAATGGGAAAAAAAATTAAAAAAGAATGCTTTAAAAAAATTTATTTATTGACGAAAGAGAATAATGCCCTAAAGATTGAATTTTGAACGACTCGAGTTTTTTTCCAATTGACGTTTACGGACGGCCTTCATTCATTATGCTGCTGCGGTTTCAAGATGTTAAAGGGTTGTTTTTTGCATACATCGCGGCGACAACATGAACAGGCAGAACAAACTATAATAACAAAAAAAATGTATTAAAATTAATTAAAATTTAAAAAAAATAATTGAAAAATAAAAAAAAAAACTTTTTTTAATCATCCAATCGACACAGACGCACAATTGGTTGATAAAGACGGGTCGACGGCAGTGGTGGTGATGGTGCATCATAACGAGTCAAGGACTGGTGGTGGTGATGATGATGATGTTGACCCCCCCGGCGGCTGCCTGCAGACTCCTTCTCGATTGGAGGTATATCCACCCCCCGGGTGACAACGACGAAGTGTCTTTTGGGGTGGTGGGGGTGGTGTTGTTACCCCAAACATCACGGGTCGACGGCGGTGATGGCGGGGGGTGGACGCATCACGGGCCCGAAGGTGGTGGTGGGGGGTGATGGTGGTTTGTTTTGTTGTTGTTGTTGGTCCGGCAGGGGCTGCTTTTGCCTGTCTGCAGGCGTCTCCCTTCTCGGTACACCCGGGAGGAATATCAAAAAACACAGTGCCTCGGCGCTTGAACACACGGATCACAATTTGGAGGACAGTGAAAAACCAAACTTTTTTGTGAAAAAACCACTTTCCTGGGGCCCGACCTAACACATCGATAATGTTTAGGTGGGCCCCCATTCCTAAGAAAAAAAAGGCCCGCATTTCGCGTGCGACCTGTAGGAAGTGGAGCGGTTTTTTATTATAACTGCCCAGTCGGGTTCTTGTTGTCCCCACGATTCAAAAAAAAAATTAAACCTTCAACATCGTTAAACGCAGCACCCAAATGAATTATGCTGCGGCGTAAACGCCAATTGGGCTGGGAGTCGTTCATGTAACCTCCGTCTAAAGTGAAAAATATTTTCTTTCCCCAATCCGAATATAAGAAAAAACACGTCTCCCAAAGCGAAAAAAGCTGACTGATGAAAAAAAGCGCTCGGGGTGAGGAAAACCAAGTTATCGCTTTCCCCGGCAACACCCTTTTATGTCGACCCGGCGCCCCCTCTACCGCAACACCTGTTGTTTTCATTAGCGCAGCGCCCCGAGCAAAAAGTAAACCCCCAAACACCCCTCCACGCATCCTCCACCCCGGGGTCTGCTCTCCGCAACATCCTGTTGTCTCATTGGCCGGCCCCGGAGCGAGCGCGCGCGGGGCTTTTGCAATTGCGAAATTTCCGAGATTCTTTTTTGGGTTTTTTCGCTACTGAAGAGACGACTTTTTAATGATTTTGCTACAAAGAGCGTGCGCGTGTTTATTAGCGAAACCCGGAGCAAGCGCGCGTGTGTTTTTAAAAACCCGTAATTCACAAATTAACTTTCCTTTCGGTTTTGAATCTAGGGTCGACACTTCCAGTAAAGGTCAATGTTTTTTGATATAAGAAAAAGGGCGCGTCCCGGAAGGGAAAAAAAAATAAAAAAAAAAGATGAATAAAAAAACAATTTTTATTCCTTTTGTGTTAGTACACTGCCACGATGGATACGTTCGGTCACAGCACGCAAGAGCGCCGGAGCGGGTTGAAGCGACGACGACGGGGGGAGAACGATCGTTTCGTTTATCGAGATGATTTAAAAACCGTAAAAGACTGCAGGGAGGAAAAAAAAAAAATAAAATGGAAATCGGAAAAGACGTGAAGGATTTTGTTGAGAAGCAAAATTGGAAACAAGCGCGAACGCGCACGACGAAAAATCAAGCCCGGTTTTCCCTTTTTTCCCGCGCGACAAAACCGGGAACGCGTCGCGGAAGTTGAAAGATTGCGACAAAACTCGATGGGGGGGTTTCGGATGGCGGTTTTTTCCCCAATAAGAACGGATTTTGGGAAGTTTTTTGTGAAGAGCGAATTGAATTTCACCCAGACGAGCACGAAAAAAAAATTCCGCCCGGGTTTTTGGAAATTTTACCGCAAGTCGGAAAACTTAATTTTTTTTCCGACGGGCCCTTTTTCGAAAAGGGGGGCCGCACGGGGCGCCGGACGGGGTGATTAAACCGAAATTGGATAAACCCCTAAAAGGATGCGAAAAAACGGAGGATTATGTTTATACGAGCGGGGGCGAGGAAGGGGTCTACTAATCAAATTTGGGAAAAAAAAGTTGAATGTAGTTTAAGAGGGATATAAAGCTTTTTAAAGAGTATATATTTTAAATTTTTTTTAAAGGGTTTATTTTTGTTATCTTGTTTTCCCGCGGTTTAGTACAGTCAGGGTTCGCCCCCGTGAAACAACGAAAACGAGAGACTGCCCCCAATCCGACCGAGAGTTACGGACGGGGAGAGGGGGGGGCAAAAGGGGGTAGGAGGAGGAGGGGGGAAAAGGAGAGCTGACGTCGACACCGACGATTCCCCGGGCCGGGTGCGCCCCCCCTTCCCCCGCCCCCGATGGGTCGCGGTAGGGTGCAAAATTGGGCGTCGGTGGACCCAAAAGGAATAGGGGGAAAAAATTTTGGGGGGGGTGTACGAGGGGGGAAAAAAGGGAAAGGGCCCCGTGGGGAAAAGAAAGAAAAAGGAAGTAAGAGAGGCGGGTTTCGCCTGCCCCCCTTTCCTCCCTTCCGGCCTTTTTTGGGTCCTGAGCGCCGTCGGGTCCGTCGCGGGCGGCGTTCCGCTATCGCAAACCGGGAAAAAGCCAAAAAAAATCTCGGGAATTGCGGAAATAGCGTCATAACAAGGTCATGGAAAGAAAAATGGACGGGGGGTTTTTGCTGGGGCCGCGAAAATGATTCGAAGAAGGAGGAGGAGGAGGGGGGGAAGGGGGAGGACACTAAAAATTTATTGAGCAGATCCGGTAAAAGGCGCCCCACGGGGAAATGACACGTTTTGCGAAGAAGGATTTCGAACTTTCCCTTTTTTTCGCGGTGTTTTTTACGCGGGGATGCGCTGAAAAGCCCTAGGGCGTCGGAGCGTGAGTGCGGCGTCGTAAAGCGCGGGCGGTTGGTGACGGTACTCATTTCGTCGGGGTACGGGGAAACGAGGTCGATCGGGGGGTTATTTGGGTTGTTGGGACCCCCCTCCAAAATTTTCCCTTCGATACGCGCGCGGGCACCGCGACGTAAAAAACGCGTCGAGTTCAAAAATCAACGCCAGGTTTGGGAAAATTATTTTGCAATTTTTTTTCCCCAAGGGAAGATAAAGAAAAAAAAAAGGGAAGATTAAAACCGGAGTTGTTTTTCCGGTTGCCCGGTCTTTCATGCGAAATCCCACAAATCATCGGGGGGGGCCGGGATCTCGGTGAATTTTGGGGCCCGGGGGTGCCCGACCTGTCGAACGACGGGGTACGAGCCCCCTCGTGCATCTCGCCCCGTTCACCCATTCGAAAGGAAGGAGGGAAAACCCCAACCCAACCGCTCAAGTAGTCAAAATTGGGGGAGGAGGAGGGGGGCAGGATCCCCGAAAAGCTTTGTGTTGCCCGCCCCTCCGGGTACGATCCCCCAGAAGACATAAAATAAACATATATCGAACTTTTTAACCCAAACGGTTTCCCCAAGGACTTTGCGGCGAAGAACCCCTTTTTTCGTTTTGGCGGCGGACCCATCAAACAAAGTGCGTGAAATTCCGTCATTCACACTACTTTTCCCGAGCCCCCCGGTCCATCGGTCCTCTCCCTCGGATTTTCCAAAACCGGTCCCCCCCCCCTTTGGGGGTTTTGGGCGGCCGAATTGCCGACGATCGTCAAAAGGGTTTTGAAGTGTTCGCGACGGGAACGTCATCAAAACGGATATATAAACAATCGAATAAACGCACGTCAACAGGGTTTTACGTAACGAAAATTTTCCTGCAGCCGTCATCGAAGAAAAGGGCCCGGGCCGGAAAAAAACCCTTTTACCGCGTCAGGGCGTTGGATCGGAGGTTTCGATTCGACTAGAAACGCGGGAAGGGCCCCCGATTCCTTTTCCTTTTAAAAGCCCGTTTATGTGCACCTTACTTAACCCCCCGAAATTTAAAACCCCAAAAACAACAAAAAAATGCCGATTTCGTCTAAAAACACTATAAAATGCGGTCGCCGCGACCGGACCCAAGTGCTTTGTCCGCTCCCCCACGTTAACACCCCTCCGGGCAAAACCTTACGTGTGTTGGGGGACAAATTTTTCTAAAGAAGAAGAAGAAGAAAACCCGAAAAAAAGTCGAAGAAATTGAAGACCAATTATTATCATACCTTTTTTTCGGAATTTGTGGGCGGAAAAGCGATCGACATTCTCCGCAAGGGAAAAAAAACACCACATCTTGAAATTTTTTCACGAAAATTTTGCATTAAATCGGGTTTGGGGAAAAAACGAGAAATTCTATTACTATCATGAACAAGGACGCCGTTCTTTACCTTGCGAAGTTCGCTCGTCATCGCGGGGGCTGGTTAAGCAGGGGGCAGAAAACGTACCAACTGCGAATTGATTAACAACGCTTTATTTCCTTTTTTGTAAACACGAAAAACAACAAGTGATTTCGACGTTGGAAAAAAACCAGGCCCCCGGCCCATGAAGAACCAGGTTTCCTTTCTACCAAGAAAGAAGGTCGGTAGCGTTTTGGGCCGAAAGTAATCCGCTATTTGGGTGGTCAAAACAAAACCAAAATCCCTGCTCCCGTTGGAAACGGGGGGAAATTTTAGGATCGGGCCCTTGCGCTTTTGGATGGGGTTTTTTGAAGATCCCCGCGTATCCGGGGGGGTGAAAACGACCTGTTTCATTTAGGGTCATCCCCAAACCGATGTCTCTCGGCGGGGGCGCACACCAGACGCAAACAACGGTTACCGAAGGACGTGAAGGGGTGCCCCATTTTTACCCGGAAAAAATGCGCTTCCCCCGCGGTACGGAACGCTGGGCAGTCGGCGACCGATCCTTGGAACCCGACGATGGGGAAATGCACGAATACCCAAAATTCCGAGGGGGGAAAAGGGGTTTTCAAGGGGGACGGGGAAGACCGCAGCAAAAAAGGGCCATCCCCGTACATTTTCTTTGGAAAACCCCAAAAAGCGAAAAACCAAAGGGTCGAAACAGAATTCGGGTGGATTGAGGGAACCCAAAATGACAAGAGCAAAAATGTATTTAAACGATGAGTTTTACCCCCCATTCCGAACTTCAATGTAATGTTAAATATTATACCGGAGGGAAACAACCCGGCAGCCGTATCTGTATGAAATGATACAAAAAGCGGAACGCCCTTTTTACAATCGCGAACCCGTATCGGCATTGAATTATTGGATTAGGGTGCTTGGGTTAATCATCGTTTTGGGCGTTTCCCAGAGTTCTTTTACTCCCCCCGCAAACCGACATCAAAAATCACGGGAAACCGGTTTTTAAAAATGCCAGCCGACGTCGTAGCGTATTGTCTTATTATCTTTTAAAAAAGGAAGTGGGAATCGCACCGATCGACGACTTTTGGGAAGAAAAAAGGGTCGTATAAGAAATCCCTGTTTCCTGCTTTTATTCATTCCCCTGTCTTTTCCCTTTCCCCAGATGATGATGATGATGATGAACGGGAAAAACTTTCCCTCTGCTTCGTTTGGTGAAGTCGAAACGGGTTTGGGTTTTTTCGGATTCGCCCTCAACGTTTTTTACGATATCAAAGAAAACATGGAGGAAGGGGGGCAAAGGGGGAGGGGCGGAGGAGAAATCGACCCTCTCCACCACTAAAAAATTTTTTCCCTTTTGCATGCGGGCCCCGTCCCAGCATTCACATCGAAAAAAAAAAGAAAGAAAGCCCGAAAAGGGCACAAAAAAAAAAGGCGAAAAATTGAAAAAATAAAAAAAAACAAAAGGGACCATCGCGACGCTGCAAGGGGGGGCAACCCTCAGAACGATCGACATCCGCCTTTCCCCGGGTGCCTTTTTTTTCCCCGCTGCGATCTTTTCTTCTTCCCGGACTGGGCGCCGGGGGGATTTCGCCCCAACGCAGCGGAATGGTTAGCGAGAGTGCCCGATGGCGATTGCATGTTTTGGAAACACCAAAAACCCCCAAAATCCCTTTAATACCCCTTTTTTTTTTTTAAACGATCAATAAAATGTATTTCTTTTGTTTTTTTTTTTTTTTATCCCCTTTCCCCCTCTCCTTTGACGATTTTTTTTTTAAAAAAAGTTTTTTCGGGTTTTACCCCAAAAGCCCTCTTCTTTTCATGACGATGAACGTTTTTCAACAATCCCGGGGACGCTGCCCTCGTGAACGTGACGGCCGGGGGCTGGAAAAGGATGATAGCAAGAACCGACACGGACCCTTTTTCCCCATAGCGTGCGCGCTCTTTTCGTGGGACCTTCCCGGGTTTCGGGAAAAACAAACGTGGTCGTTTTCCCCCTTCTCACCGGTCGGTTCGGACTGGTGTTTTTGCAACGTGTATTTATATTCCACAACAGACTGCAGCCCATGTACACGTTTCCGAAAAAAAATCTGCGACGGACCCCTTTCCCTTTTCGTTCGTTTTCACAACACGATAGCATCGTGCCCCAAGGGGGCGTCGCCCGACAGCGTTTTATTTTTGACGACATCGCCCCGAAAAAAAAGACTGTATCAAAGCCTACTTTGCGGCCGGGGGGCAAAACACCGGACGTGCTCTATCTATTCAAACGTAAACCAAAAAAACCCCCAAAAGTTGATTCGCGATAAGCGAATATGATGTCATCTTCCGACAAGACGATAACAACCTCAGTATATCTACAAAGAACACGTCGGAAACGATTTTAGAACATTCAACGATTTTAAGGGGTGTGTTCCGACGTGTGGGAAAGCCGACCTTTTGCTTTTGCTGTGATATGTAAAACCGGGGCGCTCCGTAACCCGGGCGATATCGAGCGGCCCCTTGATCGGGTTTTTCGTGCCGTCGGACGGTGGTGGTGGTGGGGGAGATGATTTTTAAAATTTTTGTATATATATAATATCTTTTTTTTCGGTTGACTTCACTCTCATCATGGTGTACGTCGACATCATTTCAATGTCCGGGGCGACGGGGGTGGACGAGACTATCGTGGGAAAAGGATTTTTTAGGACGGTTTTAACCCGGGGGATGAAAAACCGCCCTTCGAACCCTTTCCCTTCCCCGGGGGATATCAGTTTTTGGGGCCCGGCACGAAGCTCGCGAAGAGACTGCGGGGGCGACCGCGGTTTTTCAATCCTTTGGCAGGGGTGTAGAGAAACCCCATCGCTTACCAAAACTACAAAAGGGGGGGAGGAACGCAAAAGGGGGGAGAAGCACTCGCGGAGCGCGTGGGAGCGAGTCAAGTCCGAGACGCGAGTCTCGCTGAAAGAGCGGGCCCCGCCCCGGTGTGGGGGGTGTGATGAAAGTGAAGTCCAAAATAGGGGGACGGGGAAAAAAAAAACGGCTTCGGGAAAAACCAGAAGAAGAAGAAAAAAACGTAAAGGGTAAAAAAACTAAAAACGTAAACAAAAAATCAAACATAGACTTGAAGACGGCCCCAGTGGGTTTGGGCGAAAAAGGGTTTGGGGGAAAAACACCGCGTCCTCCCCACTTTCCCCACCATCCGCCCTTTCGTTTCCTCGGAAGAGGGAAAAATTAAAAAAGGTGGAGAAGGCACGGGAAAAAATTCGAAAAAATGAACTTCTTGGGGAAAAAAGGGAAAAGATGCGCAACCCATTTTAAAAACTTATCTCACGACGCCCGTCCTTAAAACGCTACCGAAAAAGAGAGAAAAATAACATACTACCGCCATTACTACCACCTTCCCACGTGTTTTTCCCCTCAAATCAAACAAGCGAAAAAGAAAGAAGAAGAAAAGAAAGTCCCCCTCCTCCTTCGAACAACATCCCAAAAAACCAAAAAAAAAAACAACCAAAAAAAAGTGTTCGTCGAAAAGCATTATGATGAATTGGGAAGCTATTTTCGGGGAAAGCAAAAATCGGGGTTTGGAACCCAAAATTTGGGGCCGTACTATTTGGGGGGCGACCGTCATCGGTAAAAATCATGGAACTTATCCCGGGCGAGGAAAAATTCTCCCTTCCGGGGCCCCCAAATTTATCCGGGGCCAAAGGGCTTCTCAACACTTTTTTGAGCGACGACCCAACAAACGATGTCCCGGGGACGATTTGAAGAACTAAAAAGATTTCGAACTCACTTCTCCCCCAAAAAGAATCATGGCGAATTTTCCCGTATCCAAAACCCTAATAAAATGAAATACGTAAATTACTCAGGGTCTTTTTTGCGGGGAAAAACGAAGCAAAAGACTTAAAAAGAAAACAAAAAAAGAAGAAAAAGGGGGGAGGACTACGTTTTTTCCCAACCCCGATTTCAAATATTGGCGCATCCCAACAAACTCGTGGAAGGTTCCCGTCTTTTTCACGCTTCGGTCCCCCGGGAACAATGGACAGGAGAAATAGTAGAAATAGAGGATGAATTGGCGGCGCCGGTATTTTCGTTTAAACTTTTTCCGGTTCGGGAAAAAGAAAAAAAGGGCAACGACCCCTTTCAAGGACTCCCGCGGGAAATTTTACGCGCCTGCCCGACGTCGTTACGCGAAGGCGGGGGATTACAAAAAGGGTCGGCGACCGGCAAAGCCCGGTTTTACATGCAACCGTACTCGAAAAACAATCGAGGGGTGCGTTTTCATTCTCACCGTCATCGGCTGTACAGCAAGTACGCCTGGGCGGGGGCGAAAAGAAAAAAAACGGGGGCGGATGTGGTAAGGGGCTTTCGACCGCATCGTGACGTCGAGCGGCCAGGCCCCGCTTTACAAAAAGACCGAGGCACCGAGTTTTACAATACCGCGCTCAACAAGTGGCTCCGAGAGCGGAGTTCATCATTAATTTCCCCCTTTTTCCCAAAGTGAAAGCCGCCGTTTCGAGGTTTTAGGGAAAGCCCAAGGGCGGATGTGGAGGCGTTTTACAGCCCAGGGGGCGCGACGCTGGACCCTTATGCTCGCCGACCCCCCCAGATTATAAAACCCAAAAATCAACAATCGGGAAAGAAACCGAAAAACGTCAAAAAGATAGATTATTGCACACGGGGTACGCTCAAACGAAAAAAATCGACCCGCGTCTTATGTGGAGAAAAATCGAAAATTTTTTCCGGGGTCGGTGACATCGTTCAGTGAGCCCTACAAAAAAATCCCGTTTTGGGAAAAGGGTACGGCGCGATGGGAACCGAACTCTTCAGAATCGTGCGTGTGCATCTCTCGAATCCCGTGACGTACTCGCTAGGGCCGGGACGGTGAATCCCATCAAAGGGGCCCATTCTACTTTGGGTTTCAACACACCAGTATCCCGATCGATATTTGGTGGGCGTGTCGTACGGAAAAAGGGGTTTGCTTCGCCCCGTGAAATGGCTCGGGTTTCCCACACATCCCTAACTCGTGGGTAGCGAGAGACATTGAAGATTAAGGTTTCGACACAACCCCGGCGTCATATCTTCGACGTCACAGTCTTGGGATGAAGGACGGCGACAGCAGACGACCGTCAGTCTTTTGCGATAGTTTTTCTCCTAGTTCTAGCCCTGGGCGAGTCACCGCCGTCGCGCTGTGTTCATCAGATCGGGTTTTTTTTTCCCGCTGTGGTTTTTCGACGCTTGCGTTGTGGGGTTTTGGGGTTTGGGTTCGACCGTCTGTTGTCTACGGTATTTGTGTGTAGTCATGTTGAGCTACATGAAAATTCTTTACGGAAACTATTCAAGAAGGGAAAAAAAAAAAAAACATTGAAAAAATTCTTCTGAAAAGGGGCTCGAAATCGTTGAACAAGGTGGGGGGAGGGGAGAAAGAATGTGTGGACCGGGGTCGTCATCGTCGTCGTCGCCCTCGTCGTCGTCGTCGGTATTTTTACAGCCGACCACACCGTGGCGTGAGAACGAAGTCAAATAAAAGAAGAAGAAGAAGAATGTAAAAGGTCATGAGCTCACGGGTGTTGTTGATCTTCAAGGTTTTTTGGGTAAGCGGACGATTGTTATCAAAATGTTGACCGTCATCCTCCCACAGAGGCGATTTCGACAAGAGGGGGGGGGAGGGGCTTCCCGGGAAAATTATCTTTCGTCCGCCGAGTCCTTTCCGTCTTTTAACAACGCCGACAAGAATCCCAAATGTGGGGATCAGGTTTTCATCACGCCCACCGCCGTAGTGGGGGGAATCCGAAATTTCCGAGACAGGGCGTTTGTGATTAAAAAATTTGGGGAAAGGGGTGACAACTGTATACGCCAAAAGGGGGGGGACCCGAAGAAAAAATGGTTTTCAGCAGTATTAACAAAAAAAACATATTCGATCTGGAGTCGTTCGGGTGTTCCGCTGAACGGAAAAGCTTTTGGGCTCCGGTTGGGCGTGTTTAGCAACCAAAACCCTTCATTTTGTACGAAAAGGATGTGCGGGAAAAACGAACCCGGTTTGGGCGGGGGGGCATGTAAAAAAAAAACCCCCCGGGCCTGTCCCCTGCCTTATTAACAGGTCCCCGTCTTCGCATCAGACAATCATCGGCTCATCCGCTCCTCCCCATCGTCATTGGAAATTTCATCATTCAAAAGGACAGACGGGAAAAAGCGAAAAGATCAACAGCGCCTTTTGAAAAGGGTTTCGATTAGCAGATGGCGCGCCCTTCTCGACTCGGAAAAAAATTTAACCAATTGCCGATTGAATTTTTTTGTCATTGGTCAAAACCTACGAGGGCGAGCGCGTTTTCGAAAAACTATCTGAAGACACTCGAAAACTACCGTGTGTTCAAGAACTTTTTTCGTGTAAAGAACATTGGGAAACGCGGACGCACGCACGTTGACACAGTGCCGCCACCGAAAACGGGACTGTCGTGTTTATCTATCTCCAAAAAGCCTTGCAAACAACACACGCACCCGGACAACGCCAACGCACCATCGAGGAAGGGGGTCCTTCGTGTCAACCCCAACGATCCCCCCCCCGCAGCACCACTACTCCGCAAGAAAAAAAGAACATCCGACATTGAAACGAGATTGCGTGTTTTTTCTTAGGAATATTCTTTCGGTTGCGTAAAATTGTGTGTGTGTGTGTGGGGGTCATGGTTTAAAAATAGCATCACGATCTGCCCCCTTTTGCACTTTGTTTTTTAGTCTTTCCTTATCATCTGTTTTTACTTTGAAGACACACTTCCCCGCACACCGCCTTTTCAGACATTGTCCGTCAACATGGAGAGACGTAAGAAAAAACATCGCTGCGAGGCTCGCCTACGGGGAAACGCCGACGAGGGGCAGCGGGGGGGAAGGGGAAACGGGTTTTGGGCCAACATCCCCAAGGCCGCCGGGGCATCTCTCCGATATCGTGTGTCGAAACGAACGACGCGGAAAAATTCCCAAAAATGTGGGGCATCTCCGAATCCGTGTGGGCTCGCCTACACCGCCAAAAAAGTCTTCGTGAAGAGCAAACCTATCGTTTTAGCGATGAAAAAAAAAAAACCTGTATGAGCTTTTTCCTTTTCCGCAAGCAGAAGTTCCCCAAAGGGCATGAATCAAGTCATCGACCGCCTGCCGGATTCATCGAAACAAAAAAAAAAAAATAATTCAAAACCCGTCAGAAAAGCAACTGCGGAGACGTATGGGGTTTCCCTCTGGGAAAAACGTTAAGCCCCTTCCGTCTCCAAACGTCCAAAAATCACCGCAACCAAGGGGAGGGTCCACCAGCCTCACGGGCGTGGGTGAAGAAAAGGAAATGCGTCACCCTCACGAGGATGAATCGTGCGATGGAAGAAGAGGGAATGGAAAAACGAAAAAAGAGGGATTCATCTCGAAATGCAGTGCGGGGACGTCACATCTGATGTTTTTCCCTCCACCGCCATCATTGTCTGCGACACCGTTTTTTTAAAAAGACGCGAGGAACATGACGCACGTCAGTTCATCATGAGCGACAGTCAAAAAACCATGGTCTTCTACGACTCGATAGGGGGATGAGGGGGAGGGCGGTGGCGTGTACGATGACAAAAAAATTCGCACGATGAAAGGGGGAGGGTGATGAAAAGAAACTTTCGATATACCAGCGCATTTCCCCAAAAGTACGTGAACGAAAAACTGGGGAAAACGCTCGTCAAATTGCAGCACGTGATGCCGGTTTCGCAATCACGGAACATCTTCAACCGCTAAAGACATCATTGCAACTCGTGACCCAACCCCCAATCCCAGATGTCTCCGCCAATGGAACGTCAACGATACCTCCTTCAACCTGATCATTACCGCATTTTCCCAATACGGCTTCTCCCCAACTCCGAAAAGACTCGCCAACCAAAAACGCCCTCGACCACAACATCAAAAAAAATCAAGTCCAAAAATTGAAAAAATTCCAAAACCCCCTGCAGCAAACTGGGAAACGTTAACGTAATGAAAAAACGTTTGTCAACGGGGGCCGCCCCTCAAAAGGAAAGACGGGGCAACGAAGGGGTTTTTGGAGAGAGAAAATCAAAAGGGGAAAACGCCAAATTTCTAGCCCCGCACACAAAAAGAATGTCAATTTTTTTTTTAATTATTTGTATGTTTTTTTAATTTTTAATAAAAAGCATTCATTCAATGTTTTTTTTTTCATTTTTTTTCCCCTGTCATCACCTTGTAGGGTTTTTTTCCAAAAAAAAATTTAGTTTTTAATATGGGGAAAGCCTCTCTCTCTCTCCTTCCTTCCAGCCGACGCCCCCAGACAGCGGGGCGCGCGTGCCCCTTTTTCACAACCGCAGACCCCATCCGCCGGCCTTGGGCGCGCGCTGCGTTCGCGCAAAAACCGGATGCGGTTGCGGTCGAGCGCCTAAACGCCCCGCGGCCTCGCCAGCCGCCGCCCCCCCGCCGCCGCCGCCCCGCCCGTGTACTATCAGTACCCCCCAACCCCACCACTCCAAGGCGGATGTCGCCGTGGGTCAGTGCCAAAAAGGGTGGCGCCCCCCCAACCCCAGGAAACGGATCGGCCTGGTTCCCCCCGCCCCGGGCCGACGGCATTTTTTAAACACCACCCCAACCCACACGTTCCCCACACCCACCACCTTCCCCAGGCGCCCCCCCTTCCACGCTTCGCCGCCGGGCCGCGCGCGCCTCGCCCCCCCACCACCACCACCACCACCTCGCCCCAGGGGCCCGCCTTCGCCACCAGAGCGCGCGCGCACACCACTCCCCCCCCCCCCCCCGGCAGACCCCCGCCGCCGCCGGGTGGGCCCCTCATCCCCGTCACGCTGACGTCACCGGGACGGGAGACGGAACCCGCCCCCCCACAC
This sequence comes from Teleogryllus oceanicus, assembly GCA_964035755.1. Taxonomy (NCBI): domain Eukaryota; kingdom Metazoa; phylum Arthropoda; class Insecta; order Orthoptera; family Gryllidae; genus Teleogryllus; species Teleogryllus oceanicus. The sequence goes on from CAXIVR010000003.1 coordinate 40,553,254, forward strand.
ACACGGAGCACGGGGCCCGGAACCCCGAGGGGGCCGGGCCCGGGCCAGGATAGGGCGACTGGGCCAGGATGGGACGTCAGACCATTGCTTTTCTGTGACGTCATTTCCCGGTCCAGGACCCGCATATTTATCTACCGTTGGGGATCGCAATATATAAAATTCATTCCTTTTTTCCCCATGTAATAATTTTTTTCTTGTCATCTAACATTTGTATAATCTCGCGTCGTGTCGAGTACGGGTAACCGACTGTATGGGCCCCTTGACGAGGAAGGGCGAAAAATTTTGTTCCTCATTATTTTTTGTATTTCTATTTTTTTAAAACTCATTAAAAAAAAAAAAAAATGAGAAATTTCAAAAGTTTCTTTTTTCAATCACATTTCAAAAAATATATTAGTTCCCGTTTTTTAAAACATTGATTAACTTGGCATATGCCCAAAAATTTCCCGTGGATGTCTTCTGGGGAAATTTGGGCCCTAAAAATCCCCAGTCTTCTAGCGATTATTTTCGAGTTCTTTTGGGCAACCGTATTCTACGTATTTATGTATTCAAAAAGGTGGGGAAGGGCGCAACTGGAGCTGATAGATCAGATTCCCGAATTTTATCAGAGCTGGCAATGCCCTTTAGGCAAAATCGCACAAATTGCACCGGGCGAAATTTTCCCGGGTTTGATCGAAATCGAAAAATTAAATGACGCAGTTTCTGCTAAATTATCCCCGTTTGCGATGCGCGTAGGTTGGCAGAAGCGACCTCCCGCCCCCTTTCACTCCGGGCCCAAACCTTTGGTTCCGAGTTCAGCAGACGTTAGCAATAAAAAAAATAGTGGTGCTAAAACAGCATGCTTTTCGCCCGTATTTTCAATCAAATTACGTGAAAAGTACTCAAATTTTCCCAAAAAATTTTACATGAACTTATTTCAAAATTTTTTCTTTAAGGGAAAAGGGTGTCATCAAGGGGAAAACGCTCTAACATTAATATTTCACTTTAGGGGAAATTTCCAAAAAAGTTTTAATTTTTGCAATTTTTTAAAAAACAGATCCTTCACCGAACATGAGTCCTGCCCATTCTCTTAAACGTCCTTCACACTTTTTTTAACAAAAAAATGATTAAAACTATTTTTTCCATTTTATTGAAAAATTTTAAATGTCCCAGGACTTTAAGGGACCCCAAATTTAAAATATGTTTCAAATTCAAGGGGCTGCGACATCAACCGGGTCACTTAGGAAATATCAATTTTGGAGAATTTCATGATGAATTTCAAAACAATTGCAGGTCTGGTTTTCAGAAAAAAATTTTTTCTTTGACAAAATTTGGCGGAAACGTCACTTTCTGGAGGTAAATTGAAACCAACTACCCGTCACAGCCCCACAGTGACGTTTTCCCTTTTGGGGAAGGGGTTTTCCCCCTTTCCCCGCGTTATGCATTAATCTGTTTTTGGGAAAAATGAATGAATGACTGAGTTCATTTTTCCTTTCATTTAATTTAAAAGTATTTTTTTTGTGCTAGTGACAGGAGCTTGTCGGTGGGTTTTTAGCCTGGCAACAAAACACCCCCCCAACCCAAATGTCAATCACCCAAATTCTTTTTAAAGGAACCGTAGTTTTCCTCCGCCCCTTTTTGGAAAGAGAAAGTATAAAAATTGAAAAAAACCCCCCTTTAAAATTTGTTTTTTAAACATGTTCTTTCGCAATAAATTTTTACATTTTGCAACAACGGAGAAAGGTGTAAAGGAGTTCTCTCCGATTCAAAGAATACCAAAATATGGGTTTCGAAACAAAGGAATGAAAAATTGTTGTTTTATACTTCACCTCAAGGGAAAACCGTTATCAAACTCGCTCTTCTAACCTCCAAAAACCCAAAAAAATTCCCAAAAAGTACAAAAAGGCGAGACTACGAATTCCCACTTTTTAAAAATATTTTTTTTTAAGATCCAAACTGGGGCTGGAACCACAGTGTCAATTTTTGGGGTTTACACAAGTTTTACAATTATTTCATTACATAATAATATCAGTTCATACAAACATGAAATTGTAATAAAGTGTCATTATTTTAGGTATTTAATATTTGGGTGGATAAAACATTTATTAATTTTGAAATACAATGCCTTTGAAATTCATAATACGTTTTATGGGTTTTACTGAGGAGATTGGTAAAGGATGGACTTTTTAAGGTGTCAATTTTTGAGATTTTTAAAAATTGTAAACTTTTTTCATTCTTCTGGGGAGGAGATAGGGGAAATTTAAAAGAATATTGTAAGTTTAAAAATTCATAAGAACTATTTCAGGACCCCTCTAGAATAATAAGGGAAATTGATTCTTGGGCTACATATTTAGGGCAGGGCAATGGGTCAGCTTTTTTTTAGGTGAATGTGGGGGAGATTAAAGTGGCCGAATCTGGTAATTTGGACTTGTCAAACCCGGGGCAAAATTTGGGGGGTTAGGGGGGGAGTGGGTTCGATAACGGGTTTCCCTTAGAGGTGAAGTTTGAAGAAGGTAGTCAACCATTTTTCATTCATTCAATCATTATATTAACTTCAAAGGGTTTAAAAAAAAGGGGGGATAAGTGAATCTTTTCTCTGTAGAACATGAGGGGTTTTTTTATTCAATACATCTTGATAAGTTGGGAAATTTTTTCCCTAATGGTTTTTGGGTACTTCCCTGGATGGTAATCTGTTTTAAGAAAGGGGGAAAATATATTTGAAAAATCAGATTAGTTAATAATTTAAAGTTGAAATAAACCCAAATTTTTTGACTGGTTTTACGCTGCTAATCCCAGGGGAGAATCTGCTACAATAAAGGGTGGGAATGCCCTTTACTTAAAAACACCTAGACTTTTTCGAATGCTGAATTTTAATAGGGTCCCGAGTTTCGGGGTATATTTATTAAACTGAACTGTAGATAACAGCTCCGTAATCTAATTTGGGTTGAAAAAAGAACAATTAGCATTAATTAAACATTTCCACTTTCTCCCCATTTTGAGATGCAAAATGTTCAATATGTTCAGCCTGGGTTTGCATTCGGTTTTAATGGGAAGGGGTGCTTCTTCCATGTGTGCTTTTTTTCGAAGGGCATACCCCAAAATTTTACAAGAATACATTCACGTATTGGTCTCCAATAAAAAGCGCAGGATTTTTTATTTAAAATTTTTAAATTTATGAAAATGATAATGAATTCCAGTTTGGGTTTTTGAAAAGGGGAAACCAGAAGAACTTGCCCCTGTTTGAATTTTGTTTTGTTTTTTTGTATTATTTTAGGTTTTTTATGTGAGATTTTTTCCGCAGCATACAATTTGGGAAAAATCATCAGCGAAAGAAATAATTTACTTGGCCCGATGATACCATTTTTTTCATTAATTGCGATCAAAAAAAAGAGATCTAATAACCAACCCTCGGGAAAACCCTTCCCCCATTTACTGTGTGTTGATATTTTATCAAAAAACGCGTACCGCATATATTCTATGTGGCGAAAACTTTTTAAAAAACCAAAAAAAGTTCTTTTAAGTTCATTGAGATGAGATTAGGTACTAATCGAGGTTTAAAATAATTTTCCGTTTTCAATATCAAACGTTTTGCATGTTACTTAAATGCTAGTGCATCCAAAAATTTTTGTGTCGATGCTTGTTAGATGGGCGTTGGTTTTATCTTTTCCCGAAATCCGTTTTGAAAAAAAGATAGCAAGTTTCTTGTTTTTTTGGTCCATTTCAGATGGTTTTCCAACCCTTTTTTTTTTTCGTATACGCACGTAAATACGGAGTAATAAACGATTGAGAAACTTTTGTAATCTTCGCGACAAAACGACAATTTTTCGGCGGGAAAATTCATTAACGAGCTCTGGGGGCGAAAAAATACATAAAAGAAAGGGGGAAAATTTAAAAAAAAAAATCTTCCCCAAACGTGGGGGAGCCAGAATCTTTTTTGTAGGTCTTTGATGCCGAAAAAACCCAAATTTGGGAAAAAAACGTCTGTCCGTTCCCAAAACCCACTAACGCCAAAAACCCCAAGTACGATCGTTTCCCAAATTGGGGAATCCTATGTCGATCTGACCGTTGAGACTTTTTAGATTTTGAAAAACATTTTTTAAAATTTTGGGGGGCTTTTCGACGTCCCCCGGACATTTTCAAACTTTTTTAAAAAAAAGCTCAAATTTTTCTTTAAATTTCTTGTAAGATAAGAACAAAATACACTTATAAAGGTGGCATAGATCAGAATTTCACCGTCAACTCTGAATTATCTAAAACTGCAAAAGTTTGATTTTTTCTGGCGTCTTCCTACAACTTCAAAATTGAAGATATGGATGTTTCCTTCTCATGAAGTTACACTTATAATACGTAAAATACACTTATAACACGTAAAATACACTTATAAAGGTGGTGTAGGTCGGATTTTCATAGTTAACTCTGAATTTTCGAAAATTGCAAAAATTTGAATTTTTGGGTAATGAATATTGAGAGATTCTAATACAGTTTTAGTATTGGACCACGACTGATTGTCAACATTTTCAGGAGAGGATTTTGCTTTTTTTCTTTATTTTGGAGGGTTGTTTCTTACTTTTTTCTTTATTTTAACATCCATGTCAGAGTTTTTCGAGTCACTATCTGAGAGTTCGTTCTCGCTATCTGATTGGTTGCTAATTAGTCGTGCTTACAGTAGATAACGATCTCTACAATCTGACGGGGTTGCAGGAAAGGTCAACGTCCATTGAGTTTTCTTTTGAAGTAACTTGGTTGCTCGCGGCCGGCTCAAGGAGAGGGGTGGAGGGTAGAGGGAGGCAGCTGTCAAGGGCAAGGTTAAGTTTCGTTCACCTTACCGCTTTCGGGAAGCGTATTTTCAAATGCTTGGGAGGAAACATTATTAGAATGATCAAAAATCTCATTAGTTGCTTCTGTAATGCCTACTCCTGTAGGAAGAGGTAGGGTATTAAATAATTGAGAGTTACATGGATTTGGGCAGTTTTGGCTATGTAGCCTTGATTTTTACACAAAAAACAAATTGGAACACCAGGGGTTACATATATGTAATGGGAGACATTATCTATAAACACCTGAAAGGATTCAGGTAATTTATGTTCAACGTCTGGTGAAACAAATGTTTGGCGGCGAAAACTAAGAACGTGACTCAAGTTGGGGTTATTAAATCCCGTACGAAGGAAGGTTAACGGTACTACAGTTCTGACACCGAATGTTTATAATTTTTCTTCAATCAATTCTTGGGCAAACATTTGACAGAATAATTCTTTTGTTCCTAGAGATTATTCTTATGGGGAGGAAAACTGGATTTGACACTACAATGTTCTTAGGGTTGTGCACGAGATCATCTGCGATTTCCTTACTGGATAGGTACACACACAGTCGTGTTTTCCAGTTCGATATTTTTGAAGCAAACTTAATATGAGAGGGACTTTGTTGATAACTTTTCAATAAAAAATTCTACTATTGGCGCACTATTTGTCGAGTCTATGATTACAGTATTTTCTGTCTTAGAAAAGAGAGATTGCATAGTAACTTCAGTATAATTAATTCGGTTGGTCTTACTGTTCTGGTCTCCAGAAGATTGTTGAACTTGAGAGGTTCCAATTGGCGCACTATTTGTCGAGTCTATGATTACAGTATTTTCTGTCTGAAAAAATAACAGAGGGTTCCATGATGGTCACAAAAACTTTTCACTTATTTAAATAATAAATTTTACATAGTACTGACGACCATCGAGTCAATGAACGCACGCACAACGTGATTTCGCCTGGAGTGGACGGAGCGTCTGACCACCTGGGCGGGCAGGACGCGACTCGATTGGCCACTTTAATTTCTCACACATTCACCCAATAAAAAGAACTAACCCATTACCCTGTCCTAAATGTGAATCCCAAGTACCTACATCCTATTATTCCGGAGGGCCCTGAACTAGTCCGTATAGGACAGCTCTTAAATTTAAAAGGCTTTATTTAATTCCTTCTCCTCCTCCGAAAAATGTATTATTAATGTATATAATTAATATTAATGTATATATATAATGTAATTCTAGTATGTAATATTATATACATTTTATTACATATTATATTGTGACTCATCCGTTTGCCGAGGTCTCGAAAACGGAGCACATCAATATTCAAGAATAAGATGAGCTGTTTGAACGCGCGCAACGCGCATGAATACAATCCGAAAATGAAAACTACGAACTATATCCGTAAGGAGCGTCTCGGTAGAGTATGCGACACCGAGAGTCGGAGAAAGAAAGCTTTCTTTCTGAAGTAACAGCTGGAGAGTGAGGACCTACCGATCACGAGAAGGCGGCACCTCGTACTGCTACGGACTTCAGGACTGCATCTACGATAAAAACTCTTCAAGACATTCGAGGAGGTAATTATCATATTACAAGGCATTAAAACAATTCATCAGGAAAAGGATGAAAGTATAAGTGACGCATTTAAAATCTTTGTAAGAGAGAGAGTGTAATAGCATGAAACTAACGAGGCCATTCATTTCTTTTCTTTGCAGTTTTTTTTAATTTATATTTATTCTTCTTATACGATAGACTCAGTTGTCGTATTGTAGATTCTTTTAAATATGGAATTAAAGCTAGTTACATTCTATAAAAGAATACGAAAAGAGTATCAACGGAAAACGAGACGGAGGCCACATCGTGAGTTGAACAACGGTACTGGAAAGGGGCGACCGTGCGGTTCTGCAGAGGGGCGGCTTTGCTCCGACCGAGCTGCAAGGACAAGGACATCGAGCGACTGGAAGAGTCGACGCCGAGATTTCTACGCCGTGAAAAGACACAGTAAGGTCGTGCCAACTTGAACAATTTGTAGATATTAGAAGGAATAATTTGTTTCGGAAAGAAAGTATTAGTACAGGTTCTTTATACCGATATTCTGTGAAAAATAGAATCAATCTTTTCTTTCAAGAAAAACTTAGCTAATTGTAAAGTTGCAACTAGGAATTTACGACTGGAATGATTAGGCAAAGTTTTAAGTATTCTTTGAAATTGATTTAAATGAGAGAAAGGAAACAGTGTAGTTAATTATTGAGAGTGTAAGTTGTTTTCTTTTTTTCAGCAGGACAAAATTCTTGTATATGTAAAGTGTTTTATGTTCATTTACTGTAACAGCAATTTAATTAGAATATACTTAAGTAAGTGGAAAGTGATTCGACTTGAGTTTCTGATTAAATGCATTCAATCCACAACGGCCCACATGACCCTGATCCCGCTATTCTAATTGTATTTTTTATTTTGCGCCCACCTTGAAAACCCATTCTGAGCTAGCCGGCGGAGGGTGGGTCAATATTATATTATATGTATATATTATATACATATTATAATGTATATTAAGTATATGATATGTATGTATGTATGTAATATATGTATATTAATGTATCTTACAACTTTTAAAAACCTAAAAAATTGACTCCTTAATATAAAGATCCTCCTTTACCTACTTCTCATCCAGTAAAACCTTTCACGTATATTATTAATACCATAGGTCTGTGTACTGTAAATAAATAAATAAATAAATAAATAAATATGTATCGATTACAATGATGTAACAACAGAAATATTGACAGTTTTTTACTATTTATATGTTTGTGTGAATTGTATGTAATTGTATAATGGAATAATTGTAAAAAAATATACAATTTGGTGTAAATTGATTGTAGATTCAATGTAATTTGATATTTGCTTATGGCCCAGTTACTCAAAAGCAACCTTAAATAAAAAAAAGTTTAACATACATCTGCAGCATAATGTACTCTTATTAACTTATAAATGAGAGACGATACTTACGAAGAGCACTATTGATAATCTTTCTATTTACAGTCAATAATCTGCACTCCAGATCATTCATTGGGTTCTGAAATGTGTCAGTAAAATAACAATAGAAATGAAATCAAACTTTTTAGTGAACATGCCATTCAAAATCCAATACACAGTACTTTTCAATATTTTATTGTTTGGTTTCTGACAATTTGCATTTATAAACAAATCTCATATTTTAATAGTAAATACTATAGTCTTATATAAGGTACTATAGACTCAGAATTGCAATTATATATTGTTATATTTCTTGTATATGTTACATTTTTTTATGTTTTTAAAGTTAATGTGACAAAATATTTCTTAAGCAAGTTGTGGAAGTGAACACATTTGGACAAATAAGTACGTTTTTTCAAAATGATAGTTGAATAACAATGGTGGGAAAAAACATAGATGGCATAGATCAATACAAAATTTAATATTGCTACTTGCTGGGATATAACTGCAAGTTTTGATACAGAAAATAGAATACATATTGCAATTTCTATAGATATTTGTTTAACTACTGTTTTTTGTTTCAACGTGAAATCTAGCAAAATACCGAAATTGTGAGATTATTTTCACAGAAAATCGGTGAGTTTTGCTACAAATTATTTTCAAAATGTCTGTAATGTAAATATTAATGACGTGAGAGATAAATAAAAAATTCTTTTGTGATATTTTTGATAAATTACGAGGTAACACCCCAACAGCGTTTACGTCATGTGCGTTTTCTCTGTGCTTACCGCTTTTCGTACAAAATGATGAAAGGAAAAACTTGAAGCTGTGTTTTGAGAAAATCTTATCCATATTTCACTCAAAATCAGGGGGAAAATTAATAAGATTTCCAACTAGTGATCGCACAACAGCGTATTATTTGTAACGCCAATGCTGTATCATAATTCTACACGAACCTGCAAATGTGTTTCCAACGAATTTGTTAAAAATTAAGAGAGTTCGCAAGAAATAGGACCTGCGCCTTTTTAAATGGCTTTTGCTCTACCCATAGAAAAATTAAGACAAAATTTAAAGCCGCTTATGAGAAAAGGGTTTTGATACATTTTTACAAAATCAAAAATTACACAAAAACTTCTGTTTTCTTGAATGTTATATGAACTTGTTTAAAGATCTAATTTGTAGAAAAAATAATTAAGGAAAAAATCTGTGATCAACATTGTACTTTTGCTCTTTCGTATTTCAGGCAAAATTACGCAAAAACTTCTCATATTTTAATTTACATTGTTTTATTTCTATAACAGATTTTCCGAAGAAAAATTCGATCATCAATATAGTAGTTTTAGAAAAAAGCCAAACAAAATATGTTAAAATGTGTTAAACAAATCAAAATTCCAATGGGTTTAGCAAATACTTCATGAGAGCTTCTTTCTAGGTTACGTCAACGCTTATGGGACAGACGCGATGGGTCAAAAGTTCCCATATAAAGACAAGTGTAGAAATAATTAATCCCAAAGTTAATATAAAGAATGGGCCTTGAAAATGCCTTATAGACAAAACTTGGGTGGAGTGCTCCCTATGTACATGGCTTGCTCCCAATGGACCAGCTTGTTGGGTCACTTGATTCCACCACGTAACCGTAAGGGAACTTTCTATCATGCTAAAAACATAAAAGTCCCAGAATTCCAGGAACGGACTACCTTTTGTGAAATAATTCACTATAAAGTACAAGGCAATATTGTCAAACATACTCACGCAAGTTCGTCCTGGACCTTCAAACTCAAACTCAACAAACGGCAAATCAAAAGGCATTGCCATGTCTCGAGAAAAGGCAACTCGGTTCAAACAAGTAATCACGTCTTCACAATGTATGGACCTATTAAGAAACGTATAATACAAAGGCTCAAAAGAGGCATACCCAGAAAATATTGTTCTATGATCTTTTTGTAATCCAATACGTAAATTGCTTGCTAATAGTTCTTCGACACTTGATATCGGGTGCTTCTTTCCCGGATTGGCCAGAAATCCCACAAGAGCAGATTGGTAGCTTGAGTTAATGACAAAACTGCACAATAACCACACTAAGAATAAACCGCCTCCAACAATTCCGGTAGGCGCGCGTTTGATAGGAAGTCCCAACAGCACTTTGGGGGCGATAGATGCTGAAGCGAAGTCGTCGTTACCAAACGCTCGGAGCGCAAAGAACGTCATTGATACGAGAACACAACTGAGCGCAATATAAAGCCACATAGGTCGAGAAAATACTAGCAAAACGCTTAACCAAGGCGGTAATGGCTCACCACTCGGAACGAACCATGGAACTTTCTCTGTCCAGAAGGACACACTTGCGTCCATTTCAGGATAGAACCAACTTATTAAAGCGAATGCTCCGATTGTAATGTTCGCAGTGCCATTTTTAACAAAATTCCCAACAGGAATGTAATCGGATTCAACGTCTAAGTATTCAAGGGTCAAGTTCATTCGCTTGAGGAATTCGTTCATCATTCTAATTTCTAGTCCTTCCGTGAAATGGGGTCCACTGACTTGCGATTCCGGTCGTAAAATTGTGAAAGGAGGAAATAGATATGGACTTGCAATAATTGTGCATCCTGAGAAGTAATTGCGATGTCGACCAAATATAACGTTTGGAATTTTCTGGATGTCTAACTGCCTCTCCAGACTTCCGATAGAAGGACCATCGCAATCACGCCCTTCGCCGACAGGTTTCCACCAGAACACTTCCTGCCGCTGCTCTCCACCGCACTACGGCGGACCGATACACTTTGTAGGTCCACAGCTCCCTCAGCAGACGCACAACGCCGCCTCGGGTCTGCATTCTTTGGGAAGGACCAACCAGTACGTGCGGCACGCGCGGACTCCACGTGGAATTGTGCTGCAACATCTGCAAAGTGTCGCGCAACTCCTCCACCGGTTGCTCGTTTAGCAGGATCAGCACCACACCAGGAGATGCGATACATCTGATACACTCGGATTGACCTCACATCTACAGCAGAAGGTCACCACTCCCCCAAACGATTGTAGCGAAATGAATAACTTTTCAATTTCATAGTCCACGTACGTTATATTGGAAAATTTAATTCGATCGTTTGGAACGAATGTTTGGAACTGATGTAGCCTAAAATTATGAGGTAAAACTACATACGTAGGATTGGGGTGGTTATGTGAAATCAAGACCTTTCCAAAGGAATTGATCCAGCTACTTGAAGGTGCCCCATACCCTACTACTATGCCGATCCCAATTATAAGAAATATCCGCAAAAACGCCATTGTAATTTGCTGCGGGATCGGTGGGCAACAAAGATGGAAATAAATGGAAAACGAAATTGACATTGCTCAGCGTTTGGGTTCCTTTGAAGCTGACCAATCTCATTAAAAACACATTTCGCCAACGAGCTCAAAATGCCACAAGTGCTTCGCGTGCTGAGAATGGCACAACTGCTCGTTTAATCAACTGTAAGGCCCTTTGAGGACCACCAATCAATATGAAAAGGTTAAAATAAATTTAAAATTATAAATAAAGGACAATCTGTTGAATCAGTTCGTAATGTGAAATACCCTTCCCTTACGATAGTATATACTACTAAATCTTGACACTATTTATAAGCAATTATACAAATATTATGAGGGGATTATTTCCTCTGCTATAATCAGTGTTATTATTTCTTCTGTTGCCTTGCTATGCTCATACATTCTTTCAATGTTAAACATTATTTTATTAATTTCACTTTCAATTTTCAATCCTCATCTGTTGCATGTGAAAGTGTAATTCTATACAAAGTTACAATCCTCGAAGTTCTATTGATTAAAACCAATTATTGAAATGATGACAACTACTAATGAATTATCTGCCTTTTCTTTTCTCAGAAAATAAAAAATATAACACTTATTCTGACATTCCTACAAATTCTATTGAGCTCATTAATGAAATGATTAACTGTTTCGCACCGCACCAATAGTTTTCGATGTGTTCAATTTGGTAGCTTTCGAGAGAGTCCTTATGACTTCCTATGACGGCTTCCATTTTCCTCCCCACGCCTTTCGTATGCATTGTGTTCCGGGCCGCGTTTTCCCAAATGAACAGCGCTATGAGACCAAGCATGGAATACTACACTTTGTTTATTGGTTACCATAACAACTTATATTCTATGATTCCCGAGCCTGCATACAATCCCATCGTATTATTTAATGCTTGATGCCGATTTTCCACTCAAATTAAACCCGGGGTTCCTGGCTTATCACAGAAACTAATTGGAATTATTTAATATTACTTCAACTCTATTACGTAATGTTTGATTCAATTTTACATTTGATTCAATAAATAACATTTAGTTTATGAACATTTTTTCTTGCGCGGCATTTATTTTTGACGTGTTTCCAGTATACCATATTGCTTAATGTGTATTGGTGAACGACCCTCCGAAGTATTCATTACGCAGTTTTACAAAGATAGAACGTACCAGCGTATAGAAAGACTGCAATTCCTGTTTAATATCGTATGGTTCGTTCAGATTACCAAGTCAAAACGAAAGAACGCGCAATGTCAGCTGGTGTAGACCACACGCATAGGCAATTGGCACTGTCAGCAGTTGTTGACCGTAGGCGTGAATGTTTTGATGCCAATTTGAACTGTATAGAAACGAGATTATCCCCTGGAGCGGGTTGCAAAAAAAAAAAAAAAAATCCGGTGTCAAAAAACAAATTAAAATTGAAACTAATCGCTTACGATCTTCACAACTGAGGTCAGTTATGCTCTTATTCAAAGAATTCACGGAACACGCACGTCCTACGTAATGGAACGTACACATTCTCACCGGCGTTGTACGTCTAGCGCCCGTAGGGGCCAGTACAATATCTCGAGTAGGTCTTTCATGTTATTACCTATTGACGTGCCATTAAGATTGTATAGTTTAACTATTGTTAGTTTTCTAATGCGGAGATGTACAATCTAATTGAACATGGAAATTCTGTTGACTGTATTAGATGTTATATTGCAAGATATAGACTTTGTTACATACTGTGTAAGTGTTTCTTATACCGTGATGTACGTTGATAGAAACCTGCCACGCAGGTTACCTGCCTATTCTGCGTCTCGCGCCAAGTAATACTAATTTTGCTCACTAGAGAGTCAAGTCTATAAAACCGACCGTAGCCCTTACCTTTTCCTCCTCTCTTCGAAACTCTCTCTTGACGAACTCTCTTCGACTCTCTTCTCATCTCACAAAGGATCTTTCAACACGCTCAGGTCGAAACCTGGCCTGATTTTTTTCTATTAAAAGATATTCACTATTTAAATGTGCTGGGGAAAATTGCTGCCATCATACATTGGAAGTTACTGAAAAAAAAAGATAAAGAATTTGGTCAGTTGTGACCTTTGCTGCAGCGAGCAACTTACGTACTGCTGTCATTGCTCGCTAGGATCTCTACTTACCGGTTATGTTTGACAGAACGCTGGACTGAAAACAGAACATTACGGGGAACATTGTGTTCCGGACAACGAGCAGAACATGTGACGCTATGGTTTCAGCGCTCGTGGTGGACGCTCGATGAACTACCAAGGTGTTTCAGAGACGCCTGTCAAGATTTTTTGTAGTCGAAAACATGAGAGGTGACTGATGGCGGCGTGTAGAACTGTTGTACTGAATCGACGTGTAGTTTGTGACAGATCTTATTTATATATTGTTGTCTTTTCGTTTATCTGTATTTAAATTATCTTAGTGGTTAGAATAATAATATTCACAATAGTTTGAGTATGTTCGACACCTAACTATACAGAAGTCATCGAATCACAAATATATCATTTTTCAAATTTGCCGCCTTATTTGTGATGTGTTTCTTTTGCTCTTATTGCAATACCATTCAATTTCAGGCGTTATGCTAACTACAATTTACATTTCATCAGATTACATTCGTATGACAATAACCGATGCTGGAAGCAACGTGTTTTTAAAGATTCTCAATTTGTTCCCTCTTGAATAATGTGATTTTGTTTTTAAACCTTTGGTTTTCGGTCGTGAAAAACAGAGTGAGAGGATTTAAATTACACGCGGCCCGCACCCACCCGGCCGTAACCAGCATCAAACGGAATACTCTGTTTCTCCAGAAGACGCACCTTTGACTGCTGGATTCAATTTACTGCAAAAAATGGAGGCGCTTCAGCCACTATTTGTAGTAAATTCTAGCTTGTAGTTTCCGGTATACTAAATCTGTGGATTTACTTTGTTTATTTTGATTTACTTTGTCAGTAAGTTACCACGGATTAATCGAAATTACAACGACAATCGATTATTTAAACGATTAAGAAATACAATTATATTGATTATATTTGTACCGATTGATTTGTTCATCAATTAAAATCTACGATTATAGAATTCTATTATTTCAATTAAATTCTAAATATTTGAATTTCTAATGTTTTAATTAGATTTAATTTTTTTAAATTCTTCCATTTGAGCGAAAATAGAGCGTGTTCATAAGCGCCCACTGACAACATATCATATGCAGGGTATTTGACGGGGGAATTTTATAAGGGTATTTGACGGTATATGAAAGGGGAATTAAGTGACTCCGACGGCGATGATTAGCTCATTGGTTATAATAAAATTTCCATTATACAAAATCAATCAATCATTGGCTTTCGAGACTCTCAGAGCCGTCTTGTCCACATATATTGTTGTTTTCGAGTTAATTCACCAGGTGACATCAGTACGGATAATTATCAAAATGACTTAATTGGAGTGTAATGCAAACGCATTCAAATATACATCAAACGCATCATATACATCAAATATACAAAAAACGCATCATACATTGATGCGTTTGCATAAAAATAATTATTTTTGATCTATTATAATACAAGGTTGGCGAAGAATGTTACCTGTATTTGCATGTCGCAAGTGCATTTGGCGTCACATCGGGTATCTGTTCCTCAATGTCAAAGATTAGTGCAGAAGAAGAATAGACCATGCGCTGCGCTGCATTGCGGGCGTCAAGGGCGTGACAGTGTCATTAGCTTAGTGTTTCGCCCTGAGTTGAAATTCGTACCCATAGGAGCGGTTGTCCTTCGTGAGACATTCTCTCACAATAGACAGTGCTGCACAAGCCCCGCAGGTACGACGATTTGCGTCATGAAAAGTGTGAAATTTTGGTATTTTTTCAGTAACTTCCACTGCGTGATGGCAGCTATTTTTTCCCACCACATAAAAATCGTAAATGTCTGTATACAGAAAAAATTATGCCTGATTTCGACGTGTTGAAAGTGGTTGAAACCGGTTGAAAGTTTCCTTATCAGTGTGGTCGGTAGTAAGTGGTAACTTGTGCTCGCTTTTTTCAAATACATTTTGGCAGACATACAGTTGGTAACAGTCTTGTTGGTATAGTCCATAATTTACTCGAAAACATTAATTTTAAGTGGAAAATTGATGCTAATGCAAAATACAGTTGACTCCGGTTATAGTGAACTTTCTGGGGACTGACAGTTTGGGCTCACTATTTCCGAGGTTCACTATATCCGATGACATCAAAATTAAACAGAATTTCTCCATAACGATTGATTTTATTAATACAGAGATATAGCAGAATACATGAAGAGCACGAACTGACAATTCCAATGTCTTCATTTGTCCTTAAAAAATCAATCTCTTTTCAATTGTTTGCTTCGTACTTTTTCCTTAGTAATTTCTCTAGATCCTTCTCCACAGTTCGTGCTCTCTCCATAATTGATTCTGCATTGTCCTCTGTGCCTAAGTAATGTAATGCCTCTTGCGCTGTTGGAACATCGTCCCACTCTGAAGGTCCTCTTACTCGCCTAATAATAAACGAGATGCTTTCGGTAGCGGGATGGCTCAAGCGGCTAATGAAACGAATCCCTGTTTCCGTGCGGTACGGCGGATATCTCCAGACTGAGGCATTCGCATACTTCCTGTCGCCTACACAGACCTCAACGCGCTTTGTCCCGCGGAATATCAAGTAGCACGAAGATAGATACCGAAGCAAGCACTTGCGCGTCACCGCCGCCAGTTGTAACCCACGCAGAATACGGCTTTCATTTCCGCTGTGAAACTGAGTGGCATAAGGTCATAAGTAAGGTGCTCATTCCGGATCCGCTATCTTCACCTGAAAGGAAACTTCTTCGATTACGATCTTTGACCAACGATATTCTTTTCTATCTGCTTAGTGTTGGAATTTGTGACACTGACGATATTTTCTTTTCGAGGAGGGGATTAATTTTAACGACGTTGTATTTCCTACGTTCACTATAGCCGAGGTTCAAGTTCACTATAAATGAGTTTTCTTATGCATATTTGTAAGTGAAACGAGACCAGTGACTTCAGTTTACTATAACCGAGGGTTCACAATATCCGTGTTCACTATAACCGGAGTCGATTGTATATTACAAGATAACTTAATAATTCCAGTTAAATAAAATGGAATTTTTTTACATCTAGAGGAAATGGCCTTGACTTTGAAATTCACCAGCACATTTAGTCGCTCAGGAACCTTCCTAGAGGCTAGTTCCCGAACTTAAGTGAACTACATTTTTTTTTTTAAGTTTTTAGATTTCTCTTCTTGAAGAATGATTTTAGTAGTAGCTGCTTTGTTTTTAAATGCAATAAAATTTTAAATGAAACGTTTACGAACAACAGGATCTGGCTTCATATCTTTGATAGCTTGTTTGCAGTTTTTATTCGACCAGGGGCAAGAGTTGTGTTTTGGACGTTGTGATATACTTGAAAAATACGTAATTGTTCTCCGCGTTTGGTGTGCAAGAGCTTCATCAATAATTTCAATTAATATTTCATATCTATGAATTAAATTAGAGTTCAAAAATTCCAGAATATTAAAACACGATACTTAGCAATCAAAACTCTATTAAATTCTACCCAGTCGGTTCTCTTTAAATTGTATTTAAGAATCTTAATGAGTGATTTCTCACAATCGAATGCCAGGTTAATGTTGAAAGGGAAATTATCCCTTCCCATTAATCATTCACGGTCCATAAGGAGTAGAAAGCTAGATTAGAAGAAACAAAGTCAAGTCAATCGCAGATGATACTTTATATGAACTACACATGTACGTAGGAGAACCGTCATTAAGTAGGAATATAATCCCAGAATCCAGAGTTCCAGAAATCCAGAAACCAGAGTTGTGAAAAATACAAGTAGTTTCACTGTTTGGGGAGTTTCTCATGTTACCACAGAAAACATATGGGAATTGAAAGCACCACCTATGACAAAATTTTCATATTTGGAAACTTCATTAATAAAGGAAACCCAAACAGAGTTATTAATATTAGTTGTCGGTGATCTGTAGCAAGCAACTACCAACAGAGATATATCACCAAGGCAAATTTCTTCTGCCCCAACTTCTGAGGACTTGGAATTGAATTTCATATCAAACAGGCTAGAGACCAATCCTTTCCTTTTTTTTAATAGTTTTTATTATTCTTGTTCGACAATAATATTGTAAACTAACAACAACTAAGGATTCCCAGGAAGGGTCCTTCAGAAAATTACTTACAATATTTGGATTAAAACATTAATATTGAATTTAGAAATGTTTGAACCTGCTAATCCTTTCCTAACAAGGATGGTCAAACCATCCCTTGTTTATTTAACAGAAGAAATTCAGCGTAATTAAAGCCTTTAACATCGATATTTTTCTCTGCAGAGAATCCATGGATAGTCAAGTTTCAAGTACCGCGTGACGCGCTGGTATTCGGTTAGGCACTGAAGCGAATGGGGAAACCTACTGGCACGAGAAAGTTGTCATTGTCTAGCTGTTATCATTTTCATTAGTCACCTGAAGAGTATAAAAAATTTCGCTTGATCCCGGTTTTAGGGTGGCACGGTTCCTTCGGTTCCTTTTATGATTCATTATTTCTCGCGATTCCTATGTTTATAGTTGCGCGGTTCACTATAACAACTGAATTATTTATGTTCAATGTTAAATGAGAAGAAGTCATCTGATATTTGTTGGCGTGTTCACCTGATAATTTGTTCGCATTTCAAGTCTTCTTCAAATAGGTTTGTGTGTCTACTGAGATGGAAGGTATGAATTTTCTTAAAAGTGAGTGATCCCTTTAAAATAAATTCTCTTAAAAGTGAGGGAGGTATATAAAACAACGTGAACGCCGGAGCGACTGCGGAGGCGCGAACCAGGTCTCGAGAGCGAGGACCGGAAGGCCCTACGCCCTCGCGAACGTAGCACGTTGGATCCGTCGGGTAGCGACGTGCGGTAGCACGTCGCGGACCACTTGGTGAAAAAAATGCGTTGGTTACAAATTAAATTCGTAGCGTGAAAAATACGAATAATCAGTTCACTTAATGAGAGTACGTTGCTACGGAGATTTATACGTACGCTTTACGATTTATACGTACGATTTATACGTACGATTTATACGTACGATTTATACGCTTTGGAGCACGGGGGTAGCTATTCTCCCGATCTACCTTTATTTTAAATAATTATATTTATTGCTGTAACATCATGAACTTAACTACACGCGAATACTACGTATAAACAAGGATTCAGTTCATGGAGTCGATTCTCTTCTAATGAACCGAATCAGTGAATCAAAGGAACCTGCCACCGTAAACTCAGGATTTACCAAAATTTCTTAGGACTGTTGTTCATACTGCTGCATTAATTTAGATATAACTGCAGTATATTTTCTTCTTAAACTGAATTCAAACGGGAATGCGAAGATGCAGTTTTAAAGTATCACTGCCTCCTCTGAAATATTGATCAAGGCCACCATCGACAAGTTTGTTTAAAAAACGCGTCCGACATAAAACTTTACGCTACCCTTTCACATCTATTTTACTAAGGAAGATTTTTAACTGGAACGCGTCTCTCACGGGCTGAGTTGCAAGGCGTGAATATATCTCTGCAGTCAATGAAGTGGAAACTTAACATCACTCGAAAGAATCTTATCATTTAGCGATGGTTGAGGTGGGCGTCTGTAGGGAATGCTGCGCAGAGAAGACGACCTCGACGCGGCAGAACTTGTGTGGGTGGGCGACGTCCAAGGGAGTGCTGCTAGTGGCTATTCTGCTAGGCGTGGCGATATTCGTTGCCTTCAGAGCCTTCTTTTCGTTCATCGATATGCTGCAGGTATGTTGGGGGAGCTCCTGCTTACAAGATTCTCTACACTCACGCTGGAGATAACCTTCAAAAGATGAGCGAGTGAATACCGATTTTGTCGTCGACTATCAACAATCTCATCCCAATTGCATTCCGGTACCCGGAGATCACCAATGGGGGGGGGCAACGTCAGATCCAAGAATAAATTGCAGAAGCAAAAAATGTGTACATTTAGGAACTAAAATGACAAATGTATTTTAGCAATATATTAGAATAATTTTTATTATGTTTATGTCAAAATAATCTCAGATTTTGAGGATTTTACTATGATCAAAGTGCTTCTATGGGTCACGACGTATGTTTTGAAGAACTAGTTCTTCCATTTCACAAGTTATCTATATCGACATATGCTAAACAAGTAAGATTTCAACGTGAATATAAGATGGTCTGTCTGTAAGAAAATGCTGGTATGTCCACAAAGGGATTACGCATGGATAGAAGAAACTAGTTGGGCTACAGAATGGCACAGAATTTCTCTTACTAATTAGTTTTCTAATTTCTTTGGTCTGCGCTAGATGTCCTGTCTAACCCCATTAGTCCAGTCTAACCCCAGCTGCCAACTATCGCCGTCTAAAGTACGTTTTTACTTGCTCGTATACATACGTATATACGGAGTAATATACGTAGTATAGAGAAAGTTGCGGAAAATCGATTTCGAGATTTCAACGATATACATGTTTTGGGATCCCCTGATGCCAAAAAGTGTATCTTTTTCGAAACGTCTGTCCGTCTGTCTATCTGTTTGCTCGCCCGTGCGTCCGTCCGTGACCACCAGAAGCGCCAAAACCATATGTAGGATTTTTTCCAAAATGGATATTCCCATATTGATCTGGCTTGACTCGAAGTTTTGCGATTTTGAAAAACATTCTTTAAAATTTCACAAAGAAAAACCAAAGAAAACTGCAAAATGAATTTTATGTCATATAAAACAGTGCAATTAGCACTATCCGCACGCAAAGCTTAAAGAAAAATTTAGAACCGTTTTTTGAGAAAATATTATTTTTGTTATTTATATTGCAGATTTAATAGCATATTTAGCATATATATATTGCAGATTTAGCAGCATATATTATATTGCAGATTTTTTTACACAATATTGCGCTAAAGTACTAAAATTTCCAAAAAGTTGTTTATCTTAATAAAAGAACTAACTACGGTGAAGAAAATTAGAAGGAGATACATCCATGTGGAAGCCTCCACAAAGGTTTCGACATTTTAAAAAAGTACAAGAAATCTCCGCCAATTTTTTTTATTAGAATCATTATACAGAGAAATGAAGTTGAATAATGTTAAGAAATTAATTCACATCGAGATCAAAATAATGGAAGTTGATGAAAAATGGTTCTATTTTCTTTGCTTCTGCGTAACGTGTAATGGAGAGCTTTTCTGCCTTGGCCATTTGTCGCCCTTCGCAGAAAGAGAAGCCGAAGGCAACAGAGCTACGGCGCGGCGACGTGGGTGAAGCGTTGTCTGTGACGCCGAGCGAATCCGCCGACAGCTTCTTCAAGACGGGATCGGGTCTCATGCAGAGCCTCTCGCTGAAGCAAGTAAGAATACAAAGAAAAGACACATTTATCAGTGCACTCCTTATACAAACCCAAAGTAGTCAAATATGATTAAATAAAAACACCGTATTCACCTGTATGCTGGTTTTCTTCGTTTTCTGAATGTATTTCCCACATTCTGATCAGTTTATGTAGTTTGTAATATTACAACATGAAAAAACTACAGCGCAAAGAAAGTCAGCCTTGCTACAGTGAATGCTACCCTCGTCAAGGCCAGCTGGCCAAGGTCGCTAGCAATTTTATAAAGCTTTTAAGATAATTCTCAAAATAATTTCCGAAATAACCAGTTCTGTGAAATATTCTTGATAAAATGGATTCAAGTAATGATTACGGCGTTTGAAGTAAAATAATTAATATCTAGTGCCTCGAAATTATAATATCTAGTACTTATTATTTAAAAACACACTTCCAGATGACATCTGGGAGAGTACTGACCTCTGGCAATACCTACAAAAAGAACAAAGAAAAGTGAAAAAAAAAAAACAAAGGTGAAAAAAGCAAAATCGGCTTTTGATGTACGTTACTTTTCCTTAAAATGGTTGTTTCGTCAACATTTTAACATGCTTAAAGGCAAATATTCCTATATTTCTTTTCCGTCTGAGGCTGGTGAATTGACCTCCGCAGACCCCTATCACACAGGTCGACAATTTTGAACTAAAGTTACTTGCTAGAGATGAAAGTAGGTGTTTGTATATCATTTTTTTACCTAAATACGAATCTGGTTTGGGTTATTGTCTATCACATGCCATTTTTGGAAATTCATGTACATTCAATTTATGGTGCTACAAAAGCAAACTTGACGATAATTTATAGACAATTAACAGATCTCGTATGCCAGTACTAAATAGATTGTACAGTAAAGATAATAAGAAATCACAAGTTGAATAAAAACATATTTCCCAACTAAAAATGCACAGCTTTTGATTTCCTTTTTTGAATGTGTTGATCATCTCAGCAAAGCATCCAACAATAGTCCGCAAGCATGGATTGACTCCAAAAGCTTTGGTACCTCACTTCCATAACTTTAATCTCCTGGTAAAATGTCTCTCCCATCTCGTCACTAACATCACCTAGGTTGAATGTTAAAAGTTTAAATAGGAATGAATTTTTAGTGGTATGCGGCATCTCATGTCTTGATATGAATGTAGTAATTCCTGCACACCTTCTTTGTTATTACAAGCCTTATTAATAACCTTGCCTAGCCAAGCATTGGTAATATCCAAGAAAATGTTGCGAAAGTCACTGAAATCTTTTTCATGGCCTATTTTCGATATCGCTCAGTCGTACTTCAAATATATCCTTCAATATCTCCCTGATCGGCGATTCCACAAAGAAACCTTCTTTTAGTTTGGCCGGAGATATTTTACTTTTCTCTTAAGAACAAGAAACCATTCGAATTTATTTTGTCAAGCGTTTTTACACAGGTTTTAACCAAGCCAAGCTTAGTGTGCAATGGTGTCAGAAGCAAATTGTATGTAGCAACTAATGAAACATGTTAGAAATTTTCTTCTCCTTGAATGAAATAAATTCTTGGTTTCCAGTCACGTTTAATATAATGTTGTGCCGTATCTCTACTATTCCACAGGCGAAGGAAGCAACAGAACTTGGAACCTCGAACATACTGATCACTTTTCAATCTCCTCAGATGTTCCCACGATAACGATTATACTGAATTGCTTCTAGTACAGCATTTAAATTTTCAGAATTAGCACAATTACTTTGTATTTGACCATTGGAATACTTTCCACTTCGGATAAGTAATCAATGAGTTCATGCCTCAAAGGAAGTAATACACACGAAATGTAAAAAATCTGTATTGAGAAGACGTTGCCCGGGATACCATAAACCGCAGTGCTCACGCCCCTTTTGCGCTGAAAGAAATGCACACCTCGCGGGAACATCTATGAACCACTGCCATAGAACTTCTTGCAATATATTCAACAGTGCACACGCGTCTTTCTCGTGAGATGCACTCTTGTCGGTTTGCAACAAGAAACCCAGTCTTATTTCTGCGAAGGCCACGGATATGATTCGTGTTACGCTACGTCCAAAGGAAGTCCACCGAGAGATTCCGGAAACCATGACCCGTGAGAACAATAAAAGCATGATTACCGAGAAACTGTATATGATATGCAAAAACTGATACCATACTTGAAATCAG
The DNA here is from genome assembly GCA_964035755.1 of Teleogryllus oceanicus. NCBI lineage: Eukaryota > Metazoa > Arthropoda > Insecta > Orthoptera > Gryllidae > Teleogryllus > Teleogryllus oceanicus. The sequence continues at coordinate 40,575,884 of CAXIVR010000003.1, forward strand.
CACACTTAAATATATTAAAAACACCTATTGGCTTTTCTGTCGAGAAAAACATTGTCCACCTGTGTTATCGAAAGTTGTTGGCACCTGTGTCTTGTAAATCTCGCGTATGAATCGTTGCTCGGTGATATTGTGACGTGCCACCCTCCCCTGACATCAGCGTATTCCTAAGGCGGCGCGTCACTTGGAGTACTGTGGTTCATTTAGTAAGTGGTAAAAGTCGAAGAGAAGGTAGAGAGCAGCTTACTCAAGGAGAAGTCATATTCGAATTAATGCACCATTTATTACTAAAGAACCGGTAGCGGTAGCTCAGTGACTGATGTCACTGCAGCGCCCCTGACCGGGAGGTCAGGTCAGTCCTGACAGCGGCAGGATTTTCGACACGTCGAATTCAGTCTCTGTCTGGAGGAGAATTCTAGCGGCCGGCTGCTCTGAACGGTAGTTTTCCGTGGTTCTCCGATCAACTCCAGGCGAATGCCGGAGCAGTACACTACCAAACGGGCCACGGACGGCGTGCGATCTCTCCTTTCTCTTGCTTGTCTTATCCTCTCCCTTAAACACACACACTTAAACTAACATGCACTACACTACCACATATTCCGGAGACCTGTCGGAGCTTAGAGCTTGTCCCGACTGGGGCGTGCCTCGCTGGTGGAGAGTCCTGGTTAGGGAAACCCTCTAGCCGACTGTAGGTCGGCGCCGGATTCACCATCCAGCGGGCCTATTACTAAAGAGGGAGGAGAGAGAGAGGGGGAGACAATAAACGAGATGATGAGGTATGTAGGAGTCGAGCTTCACAGACGGCGACCTCTTACCCATGACTCCATGGACCAGGTGCTTCGGCAGGGGCGGCAACAGCAGCTGCGGCGGAGCTCTAAGAACGCTTCATCATCACAAGGCTCTTGGTGTGCCGTATGCACTTCACTGACTTCGGTTACCTCACGTGTGCCTCTGCCTCGTCCGGCTCCGCCGTGCCCGATAATATTGGCCCCTCGCTTGCATTCGGCAGCTATTTTTATCGTACATTAATCAAATACTTGTTCGTTTCTTCATACGAAAGGGAAGGAAAGCAATTATTTAAAACTATTGTTCCACTTTTACACTATCCTTGTCAAAAAATTACACTAATTTCATGGATATCGCTAACGGCTGCAACGCTCAACGGAGAATATCACAATCACGGACGCTCGCTCTCCAACAGTGCGTTAAATCGAGGTCCAACGCCTTGGTACGCTTTGTTCTACGGCCTGAGCTGCGCTCGTGCTCTGTCTGCGTTGCATGAACGCGCTGGTGCTGACCTATGACGCTGATCGCAGGGGAGGGCGAAGAAATGAAAAAGTTTAAATAAATTCAATGGAGTAAATGATTCCTTCATTTCTTGGGCGTTGACATACGACTTGCACCCCCCCAAAAAAACGCCACTTGCAGGAATCCGATCGTAATCTGGGGATACCATTGGTTTAGCTGATGCGCAAATACCGTGCGTGTCTCAGGTACCAACAGGCCCAGTAGTAGCGGAGGACAGAGACGGTGTGGGGAAGGAGACTCGTAGCGTCGATCCACCTGCACAGCGCACGCGATTGCAGCGCTGCCTGGACGGGGAGCTCCTCAGCGACGCGGCCATGAATTGGACTGATACCCTCACGCCTCTCCCTTCCGAGGCGCGCTTCCACACACGCGCGGATGACGCTCACGTACGCACTTCCTCTATTTAGCCCTTGAACTCTGTTTCTCCAACACTTTATTTATTTATTTATTTATTTATTTATTTATTTATTTATTTATTTATTTATTTATTTATTTATTTATTTATTTATTTATTTATTTATTTATTTATTTATTTATTTATTTATTTATTTATTTATTTATTTATTTATTTATTTATTTATTTATTTATTTATTTATTTATTTATTTATTTATTTATTTATTTATTTATTTATTTATTTATTTATTTATTTATTTATTTATTTATTTATTTATTTATTTTACGTAAAAAACAGTTAAAAACTGCGTATGACGTGCTGTGGGGAAAAGTGAATTGTGAACATTTTCAAAATTCTGTGATCCCTACTCTACTTATACTTTGAAATTGTCATATACTACTTAAATTTTGAAAGGAAAAAAGTGCATTCTGTTTGAGGTCACTTTTGACCCCACACGTATTACACAATTTTACTAGTATTTGATGCAGGAATTTTATTTGGAATTATTAATTGAGAAAAGGATGCTTTTTATTTGCTTTACTTACTATATTATACCTAATAACAAAGTATAATGTTATTTCCACAAAAAACATTCTAGCGTATCCTCATGACTATACATATGTGTCTATCTTGCCAGCATGAGAATATGTGAAACAGTACTACTAAATCGTAATAGATAACTTCAACAAATTATCACGCAAATAGACCGCAATATAATATTACAAAACGGAAATGGACACGTTTTTAGAATTTTTCTTGTAATTCAGATGTCAAATATGCATATTTACTCCTACCGCATACAAATCAAATTATTTCCAACAAAGAAAAACTTGAAGAACAGAAATGATTACAACATATGTAAAACTGGACGAATAGTATATCTAAAATGAGACGTTTATGTGTATATTTTCAGAATGTTGTGAAATATTATTTATCCTTGGAGTAAAAAAAGACCCAAACAGAGTCTAGAAGTTAAAAAGTCCACTTTTTAACCCATTAAAATAAGGTCAGTTAATAATAATTTTAACATACCACAAACATTTCACATATCATGAAACACGCACCCTCCACCGGGCAGGTGAAAATACACTACGGGACGTTGCGTTGTAGTAGTATCAAATATAATATATAATAAGATAAATAATACAAGTAATCAATATGATATTCTAAATTAAAATGTTCATATTCTGTTAGTCTCATTGTCTTTAATATCATTTTCTTTTTTATTACTTTATGGAAACATACTATACGTGTTTAGTTAGTATATGAAAAAACATAGAAAGTTATGCAAAAATCGATGTCGAGTTTTTGAGACATTTACTACTAATAAATACAATATTGTAAATAAAAATATTCATATTCTTTTAGTCTCGCTCTATTGAAAAATAATTTTTAGACAGCCATTAGAAAAGCTGTTCTTTCAGGGTATACATAACGAGATATAAGTTCAATTTTACCACTAGTGTTAAAAATGAGACAATGTAGAAGTGTTCAGATAAATCTGTGAATTCATCAAGGAAAACAAAATATATTCGTCTGCCCAAATCAGCTTATAAGAAGAAATAAAAGAGGTCATCTTCGTCAACATATTATATTAATATGTTGACGAAGATGACCTCTTTTATTTCTTCTTATAAGAACGTCAACAACACTGAATCAGAATTCCCACAAATCAGCTTCTACTGACCTTACCGTATCATTAAGTTATTTGTGTGCTGCAATTAAAATCAAAGAAATTTCAGTGAGTCAAAAGTCTTTCAGTCTTCAGCCTCGAATTCCAAGGTTTTGTACCCGCAAAATAAAATGTCACTTTTACAATTCAAATCATAAATAATTATTCTTTTGTTACTTTCTTGTAAACGTACTATACAGAAAATCTACCCCCGACCAAGTAAATTAGAATAACTAACTAGTACGTGAAAGTCTGTGCCATTCTGCAACCTCACTGCTGTTGAGAAAGTTTAACGGGCCCCACTCAATCTTCAAATCTCCAATTTTTTTCTGTGAAAAGGAGCTTCAAATTTCACATTTATAATAACGCTTAAACGTAATTTTTATAGAAACGGCTCCAAAGTTTTTAATTAAAAATCCTATCTATGACGATCTTTTACTCTTCTTTAATATTCTTAAAGTAATATTTCAGTTCTACTATTCGGAAACCGAAAAGTTAAGAAAATTTCAAAAAATATTCTGTGGGTGACGACATATGGTAGTCGGCAAGAGTATGTGGTGTGTCAGAATAGCTAGCCCAGACCAAATAAAATAGAAAACTGTGCCATTTGTTGCACCACTAGTTGTTTTTACTACAGTCCGACCCTCCAACGGCCTGAGGGTCAGTGAACTAGCCCCCTGTTTAAAAAGTTTGAGGACCCCTGATCTAGATAGTAGTTGAGTACTTACACCAAGAGGAAGAAAATTACAGTAAGCAGTGCATAGCCACTATACTTTTTTTCTAACGTGACATCTGTGGGTATTATCTCCCAGATGGAACATGGCACGACTTTCTGCGTCTTTCTCAGTCCTGCCGCAATATATCGCATGATCGCGAACGTATCAAGCAATGCTGCAGCTCAAGTGACTGTAGCGGCACGACTGAGGAAGGCGCGAAAGCCGGGTCATATTTCATCTTGAAGATAATACCCTCAGATGCCTCGCAAGAAAAACCCAAGTATAGTATTAATAAACATTTTGGCCAAATAATCAAAACTTGGCCAAAATTTGTGAAGGTTGTTAAAAGTGGCTGATATTTTTTCCGCTTCCAGCAGGAGTTTTACGAAGATTGGCTCGAAATTGTAAGGAAAATGTGCGACCCCCGTCCCCCTGTCAAGCGTGTTGCACCAGCAATAACGGAACAACTGCGGCTGTGCCTGGGGGGCGTGGTGACCGTGGAGGAAGGCGGGCGCTTCGGCAACAGATTGTTGGCGTGGGCGTCCGTGTGGGCGGTGACGCGCTCACACAACCTCACGCTGGCCATGCCCACTGCGACGCACGACCTGCTTCACAAAGCCTTCAAAAACCTGCCAACCGGCCCCACTATTACCGCCATGCTCAGAAACTGTTCCAGCGGGTAAGACCGGAAAGGGTGCTCAGTATGGAGGGGAAACATTTTCAAAATTCCTCTGGATTGATATTCCAAAATATTTAAATTCCAACACTGCAATGCGATACTTTTCAGCGATATCAATCATATAACCAAAACTTAAATAGAAAGAAATTAAATTATGGGCTAAAAAAAAAAAAAATTTTAAAATTATAATTGTTTATAGCAAAAATTAACTACAATCACACACAGATTTTGAATGACGTGTTTTATTGGTCAATGTCCAGAATAGAGTATGTTGTGACATACTGATGTTCGTGCTAATACTAATCTCATTATTCTTGTTGCTAATGAATATTATTATTTCTCGCCCTTACGAATGTAAGAAAAGAAAGTTTATTTTTTTTAATTTTATGGTCAAAAACAGTTAAAACTGCGTATGACGTGCTATGGGAAGAAGTGAATTCTGTGCACATTTTCAAAATTCTGTGATCCCTACACTATGATCATATACTACATGAATTTTGAAAATTTAAAAAAAAAGTATTTTAATCGTGCGCCGGAAAGCGGCGAATTTTCGACAGAAAAGCGTTTATTGTCAGACCCTGGCAACAAAAATGTAGATCAATTTTGTTCCTAACGCTGTATGGTATTTGAGTAACTGCAAGAGTATGTGTGTGTGTGTGTGTGTGTGTGTGGCGTGCGCCCGCACGTGTGTGGGAGTGCGAGTCCACTCACGGTTATAATTTCACTTTCTGCCGCCAAACGAGACGTATGAGGTACAAACGAGACGTGTGATATTCGACTTGTGTCGGTCCTGGTGGGGAACTGATAATTTGTTTTCAGAACCATCCTGGTGGGGAACTGATAATTTGTTTTCAGATCCAGCCAGAAGATTCTAAACAAAATATCCAAAAACGTGATTTTGCATGTTTTAGCGCTCGGATCATAGTGGGTTGATCGGTAATTAAACCAATGCCACCTAAAGAGAGAGGTGGAGTTGATTAAACCCTACCCAGAGGCAATTTTCGCTCCACGATGTCATAATTTTCTTTCAAGAGGATGGCAACACTGATTGTGCTCTATCTAAATTAAAGAAGCAAATCGCGCGGCAGATTTCATTTCATTTTTATCCGTATAACCGTATTTTAAAAAAATAATTTTTTAATTGAAATAAAATTTAATTGTCGGCCCGGTGGCCGAGATCGCTAAGGCAGTAGTGTCGTAGTGATCTCGGACCGGAGGTTCGCGGGTTCGAGTCCCGCCTCGGGCATGGTTGTATTTGTGTTCGTCCTTTCACTCTTTATCATCACCATATCGTTTCATCTTCATAGTACCATACCGATAACACCAATAGTGGTCGCTAATGACCTAGATGTTGATGCGACCTTAAAATAACAAAAAAAAATTGAAGGAATAGAGGCTGTAGTAATCTTTCAATATATAATTAAAGTGACCATTGATTTTCTGTTCAATTTAATCTCAGCGCTTAGCAATATTAGCATACGGTTTTCTCGAGTACAGTATAATTAGTTACAGCAGTTCAGGACTGGCCGTTGTTGAAGTTGCATTCCGGTATTAAGCTATTCATACTTTTAAAACAAAATTTTACTAAATATGAAATGTTCGCACGTATCCAGACAGTCAATTCCTCCAATCTTTTTTATTTTTATTATTTTTCATTATGAAAGCTCTACTTAATTTAGTTTTCTTGCGAATATTCGTTGAGGAAAGTGGCATTGTAAACTCTCAGGAACGGTCTGGTGGAAGACGACGTATTCAGCACAATCGAGGGTGAAAGCGGCACGGAGGCGGCTGTCGCCTTCGCCGCTGCTGTCGCCAACGCGTCTTCCGCTGCGTCCGTCCCCGGTCCTCTCGTCTATTGGTGAGTTCCTCTCTGAAGCAATCGCAATAAAGGGAGCCAACCCTGCTTTCTTAAAACTTAAAAAAAAATCTAACGTGCAACGTTTACGCAGAAAGAAATGAGAAAGAAAACAATTCAGAGTTCCGAAAGGGTGAGAAAAAATAGGTGAAATATTTTGAAACAGTGTATTTTGCTTTGGGATGGAACATTCTGAATTATTTTTCTTTGTAAAACTACAGAATGTGTGTTTATACAGTTGCGCGGCTCCGTGTTAAGTGTCCTGCGTCGACGTGTTGTCGAGCGACTCCAGCGATTCGCGCGGCGACTAAGGAACACTAAGCCGTCGCCGTACCATTCGTGATATAGCATCGTTCTGCTAAATCTGATCAAAAAGGAAAAGTTTATATTTTTTTCCTATTTTAACATTTGTGATATAGCATCGTTCTGCTAAATCTGATCAAAAAGGAAAAGTTTATATATTTTCATTTCCTCATGTATATAACATTCGTGATATAGCATCTTCTGCTAAATCTGATCAAAAAGGAAAAGTTTATATATTTTCATTTCCTCATGCATTCGTGATATAGCATCTTTGCTAAATCTGATCAAAAAGGAAAAGTTTATATATTTTCATTTTCCTCACGTATATAATAATAAAACTAGATGTGCTGCCAAAACACATACTTTCTCGCATTGTTTCTAAATGTTCGGCAATGTTATACTATTGCAAAAATCAACAAGTGTTTTCAACCAGCAAATTTTTGTCCGCTTCGAGAGCCTAACTCTGTCCTCAAAGTTAACCTGGCGTGCGGTCCGTGGCCCGTTTGGTAGGGTACTGCTCCGGTATTTGCCAGTGTTGATCAGAGAAACCACAGAAAATTACCGAAGAAAGCAGCCGTCCTTTAGAAATCTCCTCCAGAAAGTGACATAATTTAAATTAGTTATCTGGCAGGGGTCGAAAATATTGCCATCGTCAGGTCTCGAATCAAGTACCTGCCGGTCGGTGGCCCTATAATGACATCAGTTGATCCTTCAGCCAGTCTTCTCGGTCAGACGTTAAGGATATCTAAATCGGTCTCATGTGTAGTCTATACATTTTATTTAAATTTCATGTTGTTAGATTGATTAGTTTATATAATCGGTTCATACAGATGCGCAGAAAGACAAAAATGATTTGATCGTTCATACATTTTACAAATCCAACTAGAGATTGAAAAATTGTTTTAAAGTTGAAAATTCAAAAATTACATATCAGCCCCCTTAGTATTTGTTTATACATAGGAAAACATTCTAGCATGAATGATTTTAACTACTAGGTTATTAACCCCTTTTGTCATCATGGCTTTGTGGTTCAGTTGTGACTGAGAGCTCATATGTAACACATGTGTCCGTGTTTTCCCAGTTCTAAAAACTTTGGAAACTTTGACTTTTGAGTTCGTTTAGACCGATTTTAATTCCTAAAGAATGAAATAAAATATGTATTACACTGCTTTTATGCCCGCAATCTGTAACATCGAACGTAACGAAAACCGGTTTTGGTTTGCAACATTTTAGTACGGCGATGGTTGTAAAATGAGTCCCGAACTATAGTGGCTTTATTAGTCCCAAAGTTTAAGGCTAGTCGCAAAATGAGACGCAGGTCCGTGACGTGGCGCAGCGTGACTCTCGCCTGATTCCTCACGGCAGAGTGAGTCACAGTGGCGATCCTCACAAGATGGGCCTCAATTCACTCGGATACGAGCGCTGGCGAAGATGTCGAGCGTTTCCGCAAACTTTGTGGATTTTCTGAAGCCGAGGGCGAGTTCGAGGTCGAATCAGAAATGTTATGTTACACCGTTCTCTTGGAGCAAAGAGGGGAAAGAAGCGATTACATGACGAAAAGAGAAACACAGGAGGTGGATAATTCGCTCTATGGAATTTAATGATGACAAATTTCAGAACTATATTATATTAAACCACAATCAGATCAAAGAAGTTAATGATCTAATCAAAAATAAAATTTTCAAGGGCTACAAGGTCGTAAACCCCGTTGGAACCGAGGAATAACTAGCATGTTTCTAAAGTGTTTATGTCTTTCATAGAATTGTAGTTATCAATGGGGCGCGGATTTGTATGCATTTTTGGCAATGTTATCTTAGAAAATTATCACATTTCTTTATGAACCAGTCCATTTAGAGCTTTCTGCCAAATTTTATTTTTCATATTTTCGTAAATCTGAAGGTTACTACTATTTCTGCACTTTCAGCGAAATTTCTAGAATCATAAGAGAAACTTGGTAACTTATTTAAATATTAGTGAATATGCTATTTTTTAAAGTCTCAAATCAAGCTTCTTAAAACACCTCATCATGGTATTCGTCATAAAAAACGAATTTACGAAACCGTACGGCTTCAATCAGTTTTTCGCCCATCATCAGCAAAGTCATGGAGAACCTTCGAAGGAAACTGCGTGCAAGACCTTGCCGCAGGGCCGCTCTGCAGGCTCGCAGGACCGCAACCGCTCTGCAGAGCCTCCACGTGTAGGAACGTTGACACGTCACCCTGCGCGTGAGACCCCGTCGGCTTGCTGGCTGGGGAGGTGAAAACGTCTAGATCCGTCAGCCGGGCCAGAAAGTATATAAGCGGACCCCAGACAAAAATCCTGCTTCTGATTCTTGGGGTTGTCCGTAAAACGTCGTGTGAGTTGTGCGCGGCGTGTGGCTCTTAGATGTGCAGGCTACGGAGGCAAGGGGCTGGAGCCGCGTGCATGCGCCGAGACGTGAGATGCGGCATACTCGGTTGTATGCGCACGAGGAAGTAACGGTGCATCACACCGCATGAGTAGTATTTAATCAGGCAAGCGGTTATGGTGACTAGTAATGGTTCCTCCTTGTAACGGTCAGTCTATTGTTTATTGTACATATTGTACATTTGTGATTCGGGTGTCGGAGCATATCTGGAATACAATTCTATGTTACAAACAGTTCACGTCTGTGAATTCTTGCCCCGGCAATGACGCCACACGAAAAAGGTACGGGAGTGAGATAGGTAAATGTGTCCCTGGAGATAACAAGTTTGAAAGTGTTTGTGAATTGTATGAATTTTTTTTCACACTTCAAATACGATTTTCAACATAAACAAGTTATCTCCCCGAGAACACTTTTAACTGTCTTATTCTTGAAAGGAATGTGACATCTGTATCGTTGAGGCTTCTTTTACAAGAAGCCACTGTACACCCCAAAATCTAAATATCCACTTCAAACGCACAAACACTTACGTTAGTTGAAATCAATTGGGAATATCAGTTTTTGAGAAAATCGGCTGGATGGTTTAGAAATTTGCATTGACCACAGACAGACAGGAGAGATGGGAGGACGGACGAACAGAAGGAAGGGACGGACATAGAGATTACGTTTTCATGATGATCTGGACAGTCAGGATGACGCCGCGTCGAAGGTTGAGGTGCCGACGTTTCGACCAACGTTTCTTCTGTCTTCATATGTCTTCATTATCAGCCTTCGACGCGGCGTCACCCGGACAGCCCAGATCATGACTCTAGCCGTCATCATCAGATTATGCCAATAGATATTTCGGAATCAAAAACCCACAAAACATTCTGACTACACAATGTGTTAAAGGAAATAAATGTCTGTATATAGAACCACTATTTATTCAATTTTACGTTACCAAGGCGCAGAAAGAGAAGTTTTTCAGTTGAAAAGGTGCCGATTTTCGTCGCACTATTACAATAGTTTCTTTTCTTTCGGAGTGAGGGGAGTAAGGTCTTTCAATAAAGCCATTTTTTCATAAAACGAGTAATTTTACCGTATTGTTTCGGTAGTTAATGCAATATACAAACAAAAATAGTTTAAAAGATGTTGAAAACATTTTATTTTAATTGTTTTCGAATACCGCAAAGGACACTTAAAACATGCCACAACTCATTTCTGTTGAACTTTCTGATTTATCGAAAATTGCAAAAAGTTAAAAAAGAATGCGAGAAAGTACGCAATGTTGTGGCTCCGTTTTTTTTGTTTGTGCTTGCGCAGGGCGGGCGTGGTTCTTGCTTCGGACATAGCACGGATGGCTACGGAGCTGCGTGCTCAGGTGGTGTGGAAAGAACAGTTCAGTGCGATGGCGCAGACTAAGCTGCGAGCGTTTGGAGAACTAACTGCAGACAGGTTCCAAGTTCCACTGCACACTGTAAGTACGTACTCACTGCCGGCTCAAATAGAGAAATTGCCATCTCTAGTCGATAACCCATTACGAAATGTCGATTTTACGTTATTAATTCAGATCGAGGATGAAAAAGACTAGTCTTACAAGACGGACGCATCTGGTTGTGCTCTTAAATGTTTCTGATTTATCCATTATTTTTAGTGATTGTACTATATTTGGTGTGTTTAAGTACTTTCATTACTTTCCGGTTAGCTAAATATATAATTTCGACTATTTTGTTCTTTTTGGTATGAACCAACAGAGTACGAACTTTAAACGGATACTGGAACCTTAACGAACTTCAGATTTACGAGTTGGTTATAAGTTAAAACCTATAAACAGTTCCGTTTATTTTCAATATATATCACTGTGCTAATTTAACTACTAAAAGACTTATTGTATTTAGTTTACGAGTGACGATTCCGTTGTTTTGAACGTTAAGAGGACGGTGTATCGAATAGTGAATTGGTGTTTTAAATCCTAACTCAAGTCCAATTTTGAGTTAATATATTTCATCTATTTACGGCAAAGTATAGTCTACTATTGTACTAAACAGTTACAACTTACGTGGACAAAACTCTTACACTTTTAAAATATTAAGCAAGGTGCTTGTTGCTCTTATCTGAGTTTTTGTATTTATTCTAATTTTTAACACATACATTAAAATGCTTTCGTGACATATCTACTGCTCATTCTACTCTTTTTACTCTCTACACTCTCGAAGCCGACATTCTGAAAGCCTTAACATACGTAAACAATAATTTAGATCAACATATCTGAGGGTTTGAAGAGGTCGTTCTCTACACAGACGGTTGGTTACAAGTCGGACAATGCGAATCTTCCCAACCGTGCACCCGTAACTACACAGAAGACACAGACACTACATCTAGTCGCAACTAAAAACAAATTTAGTGTTTTAGATTATGAAACAGATTTTCTTCGCCTTAATGATCCTCACAACCCTTCTCTATTATCGACAAATACATACAAAAACCAACGCATTGACTTGAAGCGCGTCAAACCAAAACACGTAAAGCTTCGCATCCTAGCCCACTTGAAAATGAAGACATTCCTACAGAGCCTAAAAACAGGTTCTTGTTTTAGCTGACAGCCATGGCCGCCGCCTTACCTCCATTCTCAGTAGGAAGTTATCCTACAGCTACTCAGTCTCATCTATTTTAAACCTAACGGGAGTTTTGCAGCCGAATGATATTAATGTGGGCGGTAACTTTACACCTGAACAACATGTAAACAAATTACAATGTGCCGCCCAAAATACTACCATTGAAGTTTCGACTCCGCCCTTCTGGTACAACAGACCAACACTATGCAGGGAGATTAAGCGTGCAAACCAACAATTAAAACTGCAACTGAGAGAAACAAACGTAACACTTTTGAAATTGATTTCCTCTCAGCAAAACGCTTCACCCGGCATGGTCTTCACATGAACCTTGCTGGAAAACATGCAGTCGGTAACAACCTTGCACAATACATCATCAAGTCCAATTCTACACAGTCTCCTGCCAAAAATCCATCGCTTTCACCTTCCTTACGTTATCTACCCCCTCCACCCTTATTTCGAACGCTCTTACCTCCTCCTCTGACCCTACTCCCGTTTCGCCCATTCCCACTACCAATTCATCTACACGAGATGCCCCAATTTCCTCACAACCTATCACTGCTGGGACACAATACAACCTTCGACCACACAGTCGAGGTAAAAATGAAGTAAATATATAGCAAATACAATCAGATTCAGCATAAAAATATTCGTGTAGGTACTTGCAAAAGATAAACATATTGCACCATAATGTTCAATGCTTTTCAAATAAAACTGAGTTTATCGAGGCAGCTCTACAGAGCGATTCAAATGGATGTTCCTTACTATACAGAACATTGGTTATCTCCTAATAAACTTAGCTAAAATAGGTTCTTAAGACAATTTTAGGCATATTTGGTCTAATAAATTACTTGGATAATCCGAATGGCTAAACCGAAATAAGCACTCAAAGGTTGGTTTGAAAAATTTTTTAAGCAAAACTTTGTATTCCAGAACCACAGAAACACTGCAGAAATATGTACATTGTTTATTATCCACAAACGAAATTAATATAATTGTTCAGAAAGAAAAATTAATGCAGAAACAAAAAAAAGAAACCAATTTTCACAACTCGACTGTTTTTTATGCTAGGAAGATGCAATGTTTATGAAAGGGATGCTTAAAAGAATGGTGTACCACATTTTCTTGACTATCTGAATTTTATAAAATAATGCGAGCAGTTACAAATAATGAGAGAAATATGTGCTGTTGTATGTCCATTAGTTTAAGTAATAATTTATGGAGTGCAGACCGTTCTATTGGGTCCAACTAGATTCAAATAATGATCTAACGTTGTATTTAAGTATTCCAGTAATCGAATGTTGCCGTTTCAATTAAATGCTTGTCGCTCGGAATTCCAAATTGTCCTGCGGGCGCTAACCTTCTAGTGCATTGCTCAGAAATGCCCTAATCGTATATCCAATCTTGTATCTTGTATTATTTTGTTGTAAAAGACTTAAGCAGAGGCGCTTCGGCAGGTGGTTTTCGTGGGAGTGCACGTTCGGCGCGAAGACTTTCCGTCTTACCTAAGGAAGCGCTACAAGTTGACAGTGGAGGCCACCGCCCCCTACTACTTGCGCGCTGTGCGACATCTGTCACGCACCCTGGACGCGGAGGCTGGAAGTGGAAACAGCGCGGGCCCTCTGGCGCTGGTGGTGTCGAGCGACGACAGGAAGTGGGTGGAGGACGTCCTGCTGTCTGCGTTCGACAACTTGACTCTGCACGAGGGGATCAGGTGGGTGCGGCATAGACGATAAGATGATTTTTTCTTCAAACGAAATTTGTTGTCCACATCAGTTCTTTAATTATTTTTTTGTTTATTTTATCTTGAGACGCATCAATATCTAGGTTATAAGCGACCAAATAAATACAGCAATTTGCATTTTACTTTAACAATATTAAGTTTTTACAGTATTATGACTATGGTTATGGATACAAAATATACTGTACATTAACATTAAAAATACACAATGATAATTGCTGTTAAGAAAGTAAGATATTACATTATTCTAATATGGTTGTCCAAAACATCGCATTTCTTACCACATACTGCTGCCATGATTTAAGCTTGGTACGCCTTATTTCATTTAAAGTAAAATATGTATTCTTTCTGATATCCTACCTTTTAAACGTGGCAACGCGGCAACGCGGCAACGCTGCAACCGCCGTGTATGGCATTCGAGGCAAGTTGTACGCTGGTCTTCTCTTTGGGTTGCGAGCAAGCTATGAGAGTCAACGGTTCTGTGATCTTATGTTCTGTAGAAATGGCGCAATTCGCAATATTTAAGATTTTTATGGAGCACTAATTGACTGTAGTTTATTTCATTGTGATGTGTCGCACAACTACAGTTACATGTCACGTCACTAACAACTAAGTCATGAGCAATATTCTCTGATGCTCGCATTATGCAACGCATGGTTGTCTCTTGCTAATTATTACATTTTCTGCATGTACTTCAACTAACGACAAAAGTCATTTCACTGTGACATATTGCATACGCAGTTTCAACTCATTATTATCGTACGGTACAATATTGAACTGTAACATTTATGTGTGCTGCCTCGCACGAGTGAAATGCTCGCACGAGTGAAGTGCAGTGCCAGCTATGTTCGTGTTGATTTCATCAGCTAACGTGGCTCCAGTTCCGTGAAAATGGTATTGCATAACAGTCTCCATGCGCATCATACGATCTTATCGCCGGCACTGCGTGCCGCCCAGCGCCAGATCAGTTCTTCGAGTAAAAAATGAGAAAAATATCAAAGGTAGTGATAAGGCAGTGTAATAAATATTTGTTTCAACCATTGACCCACTGCTCTCCCGCATTGCCCTATCAACCTATATCGATACAAAATTGTATTACATTACTTTGGTATTTATCATCTACTCTTAGACACGGCAATGCCTCGCTATTGCAGTGTATTACACTGCATCACACACTACTGGTCACGTGATTGTTAATGATGGGCAAAAATTCCAATAGATGAAAGACTTTCTCGCAGGTTTCGGCCTGTTGTATGTCCTGGTTTGGACATGGTTGTCAAGAATCCTATTGTTAAAACGTTCTCCCTCAAATGTGGGCACGTGTTCTTTATGACACTATCTTGGAGAAATTGTTTTTACTTGTTCGAGATTCAAGTAATAATTCCGGCCGATATTGCGTAATCATTGAGTCAGAATACTTGTATGCAGGGAAGATGCCCTTAATCCTCGACTGTGCGGCGGGTGCGTAGAGTTCATGGGGGCTTGAGTTGATTTAAACAAATAAACCATCAGCGACAACGCCCCCACACGTCCTATTTAATGGAAACCACTCTTTAAACACACCCCTTACTAATAATAAGAGTGAATTTTCAGTGTAATCGCGGGCAATTCTTGCGTTCATGTTCCACACACATACGCACATACTCTGTAGATAATTATAATAGAAATAAAATATTCTGTATCAAAAAATTGAAACAGAATTCACATTTCTGGAGGAATTGATTAGTGATCAGCGGACAGTAGCAAGAGATATATAATGGGTGAGTGAGATCCATACTTGTGAGTCTGCTGACCATAGACCAAGGAGCCCACAAGAATGTCCAGGTTAATATGTATCCCCAGGACGGACATTGTGGGTACGAGGCGTGGGTTGTCGAAATTGGTATCCCCCTGATGTTCGAAAAAGCCGCCAGAAGAAGTGCATTACCGGTGAAATTACCAGTATTTGGAGTGAAATTTTACCAATATAAACCAAGTGGTGCTACAGAATGGCACAGATTTTCCAGTGCTAGTTAGTTTTCTAATTTCTTTTTTTGGGCTACATTATCGGACTTGCCCCATCCTCGTGCCTCGTGCCATCTACCGCCGCCAAAAGTACATTTCTTTACATTTTCTCAGTTTCGTAGAGATAGAAGCGAACATTACTTTAAGAATATTATAGATAAGTAAAAACCTCCTCGTTAATGAATATCTTCGATGAAAATTGTGAAGCTGGTTTTAATAAAAAAAAGTAGTTTAAGCGTTACGGCGAAATTTGAAGCTTTTTTATAGAAAACTTTGAAGTTTTGGAAAAAGTTCAGTGAAAGTCACTTAAAGCACTTCCTCTCACAAATGAATATACAAATCACTGGTATTGCATATAAAGGCGTAAAAATATTTTAAAAAAATGTATTTGAGTAATTCTTGAAAAAGTTAATACAGCAAGATGTGTTATACGCCATCTTAGGCCAGCAACACACTATACCGAGAGATGCGTCGCGGGAAATGTGCGATGAGAAATGAGGGAGGAGGCCGGTGAAGATATGTCTACACACTAGAAATAAGTTATTCGCTGTCTCGAAATGCTTTTAGACGCCAGAAGCCAAGAGTGATGACCGTAGTTAGCTATGAGATCAGCTGCGAGTGCCAGATCTTGTTTTATTAACTGCTCTTGTGTAATTTGTACCCGTGAAATCCTTGTTTTGTTATCATAATCGTAAACCATCTTAAACAGATGAGTTCGAATTCGAGTTAGAATTGCCTAAAGAGAAATACATTACTATATCGCATGAAAATCATTATTAAAGGTAAAAAACTGGAGAGGGAAGGGAGAAGTTCAATCTGTACATATATTCTTGAGTTCCCTCCTCTGTTTTACTGCATTTGTTGAATAATGAATATATGGTGAACGATTAAATAATTCATAATAAAAATCACAATTAATAAATTCATTCATAAATAATAAATCATTAAGAAAATAATGAAATCATTCAATTCTTTCAAAATATTCCAGCAATTTTCTTGCTTCAAATTTTTATTTTTATACACGGAAGAATATCTTCCACACAAGTTTTTTCTTGTTCAATTTTCTTTAAAGAGCAAATTCAAGTAACCAATTAAAAACAGGTTGTTTAACACATCTTTTAGTGCTAAATATAATCTCACTCGGTTCTTCGCACTGCTTAATGCTTTTCTACGGTAGCGAAGGCCTAAATGTCATATAAAAAGTGAAGGAGTAGAAATGTGTCCGAGAAAACTCGCTCGCTGATCGATTCGAGTCGGGGACTCTTTCGCCTCTGCAAAGGCGAATGAGAAAAAAACGTTGGAAATTCCCCCCATTTTTTAAAATCGTGAAAAACCCACCGTGAATTTGTAGATTGTCAACTTCACTGTGATTTTCGCGATTTAAAGAAAATTGGAAAACGGCGTCGCAATTGTGGCTTCACATTCGGATTCAGTGCATCGAAATACATAAGGAAACATGTGTCGAGTCTTTAGGTCCAAAAACAACCCCCGAAAACAAAAAAAACTACAGGTGCCACAGAATGGCACTGACTTTCTCGTAGTAAAGTTTTCTAATTTTCTTTATGGGGACTAGCTTTACGGTCTAGCCAGATGCGATCGATCGTAGCCCAAATTACTTTTTGAGATTTTCTCAACTTTTCGGTTTCCTAACAGTAGAACTGAAATATTTTAACAATATTAAAGAAGAGTAAAACTTTGTCCTAAATAGAAAATTTTATTGAAAAATTTGAAGCCGTGTTCAAAATTGTAAATGTGAATTTGAGTATTTTTCACAGGAATCTTTTAAAACTCATTTGAAGTAATTTGAAGTACTTTTACTAAGAAATACAATTATGTATACAAATCGATGGAAATGTGCATATTAACAGCGTGAGAAAAAGCACACTTTTGTGTAATTTTTGAAAAAACAAAAATGCACCGAAATGAACTTCACGTCATATTAAACAATGCAATTAGCACTATACGTTGGAAAAGTTTGAAGAAAAAATTTGGAGCCATTTTTGAGAAAATGGTGTTTGAGCGTTTCTGAAAATGCGGATTTTTGTGCTCATTTTAACAGAAAACTGTTGTTTTCGAAAACCTTTATTTGACATTATTTAAAGCACAAGTAGTTATAAATACAATAATATGAATAAATTGCATCTAATGTAAATATTACCGACGTGGCAGACAAGTAAAAAATTTAACTTTTGTAATTTTTGAAAAAAAAAAAAAGAGAATAGAGCAATATGGCGTTTATGTCTCGGATAGGGTGCATTTGCTACTACCCGTATCAAGAAGTAAAGAAAAAATTTGGACTGTTTTTGAGAAAATCTGTTTTTGTTATTTTGTAAAATAGCAAATATTTCGTGCTCGAAAAGTACTAAAATTTTCAAAAAAGTCTACATGGCCTTAATCAATGAACTATTTATATACAATAAATGTCATTTGAAGGAAAAATATGTCTTCAATTTTATAGTTGTATGATGACACAGAAATAAATTCAATGCAATTTCGAAAATTCAGAGCTAACCCTGAAATCGATCTCTGCCATCTTCAACTGATTTACTCTATTATTACAAGAAATTGAAAGAAAAAATGTCGTGCCGTTTTTGCGAAAATTTGAAAATGTCGGGGAGGGGCTTCATGTAAAGTACTTCAAACTTTAAAGAATGTTTTTCAATACCTCCATGATTCAATTAGAGCCAGATAGACATGGGTTTCTTCAATTTGTAAAAGTCGTACGAACGGTTCAGCCGTTGGTAATGTTCACAGAGACACGGCAGGCACACAGGACAGGCAGTGAGACAGACGGACGGACTTTTTGCTTTCAATTGGTGTTTCGGCATGAAGAACTCAAAAACAGATTCAGCCACAGTAGAGGATTTTTTCTGAATTTAGCAACTGGATTTATGCACTTTTTCGTGGTCAGGGCCCGACAATATTTTTTCTGCCGAAAATCCGTCGTTTTTTCGTGCAGCATTACATAACTTTCTCTATACTACGTATATTACTCCGTATATACGTATGTAGACGAGAAAGTAAAAGTACAATTTCACGGTGGTTTTCGAGATTTAAATAAAATCGGAGGGTAGGGGTTTAAATTCTGGCTTGCGATTGGGATTCAGCGCGTCGAAATACATAGCGAAACATGTTTCAAGTCTTTGGCTCTGACAACTTTTTTTTCGTGTGTGCCTGTGTAAATTTAAAGAAACCCGCTGGTGCTGTTTGAATATGAAGTGCGACATCACCTGGCCATTTGGCCTGTAAATTTCTTTTCGAACCCCGTTCTTCTCGTGGCAGTCTCCTTGTTCACTGAACTTTCACTTATTTTACAATTTCATTTGTTTCAGATTAGCATCCTTCGTTGGGGGAGTGGGGGATGTCGCGTGGTATTTTCTGGAAGACCTGGCGTTGCTGTCCGCTTGCAATCACTCCATTATCTCCTACGGCACTTACGGAATAATGGCGGCGCTTCTGGCTGGAGGGCACGTAGTAGCTTTTGAATTGAAATCCAACTATTTCACATCAGAGATAGCCAAAATACTTCCCAACTGGTCGGTGATGAGATGAATAAACTGTTCCTGTTTTTGTTGTTTTGCTGTTTTCATTCGCATGAAATACTTTTTGAAAAATACATGGTATAATTTCGCATGGTATGGTATGGTTCGCATGGTATGGTATGGTTCGCATGGTATAATTTTTGGAAAATCTGATACTTTTGGGGATGAAAGAATTTTAAGTCGTAAACCAATTATAAAACTAATGGTGCTAAGAACCGCACGTACTTTCTCGCCCTTAACGGTTAAACGTTATTACGGTTAACGGTTATTAACCGCCCTTAACGGTTAAACAAAATTATTACACCCCAATTTCTTCCCATCTTAACACATGTCAGTGATCATTTTTTGTAAAACTCATTACAAATCAAAAAATTATGTGCAAACCTTTTAAATCCTACACGGATTTAATCAATACAAATTCGACAATTAAATGCATATTTAGCTTTAAAAAATGTAAAACAATACGATCCAGTAGCGGCGGCAATGACGGCGGTCGATAAAGATCAGGCAGCGGGGCGTTGTTGCGTTCCGTTGCTGTTTGCGTTGCGTTGCTATGGAACCATGGACGATTCGTATGGTATATATTCATGACCAATATTTTCTTATCAATTCCTGCAAAAAACTTTCTTTGTTGTTTGTTTATGGGTTAGAATGACGATCCCAGAATTGAAAAAGGAAATGTGAATACGAAATACTTCTCATAATACGTCACATTTTTAAGTAGTTTATTAATTGAAAAAAGGGCAAACATACATTATGCATGAATTTATACATACATACATTTTATATAATACATTCATATATACATACAAACATATATTATGCATATAAAATGTCCCAACAGCGAAAAGGAATTCTTAGAATATCCAACTATCGTCTTGCAGCGCGGAATGCCATTGTTGCATTCCTAACTGACATTTTCGGGAGGCTAGCGAATGGAGCGCGGGAAATTAGAAGTTGAAAAATTACTACACTGCTAAAACGTTTTTTGGAACTAGGAGCTTCACAGCACACACTATCTCTTATTATTGGAAATAGTTACGTAATCTTGAAATTTCTGCCGTACTTAAAACTCAGTTACAACTTGGGAATGTCCAATTTAAGGAATTCGAACAAAAGGCGTGTGGTGCATATATGAGTTTAATTCGAAAGCCTAAAACAGTAGTCATTTCAATCTATTACATATGAAAAACATAAGTGTTTAAATAATACAATGTTTGTGGTACATAATACAGAAAAGAAATAATATTTCACCTTAGCTTGCCTTGATTACATCGAAGTGTGCGAACAGTTTCGAAATGCCACAATCACCGATCAAAACTTCTTAAATTAAAAGAAATATATTTGTTAGTTCTACATTATTATATTACCTTCCATAAATCTGTTACCTCTCATAAGAATGTTCTCTACAGCACACAATTAGCGCGACCGGCAACAATGCCAAAAATCCAGAATTTTCGCCGTGTTGCCGTTTTGCGAAATGAGAGTCAGGCGTGAAATAAGGGGCAGGAAATTTACAATATCGAATTTACAGTACCAATTTATTTTCCAATTTTAGAAAATACAGAGAATGAGCCGAAAATAGGACCCACCTCTTTCTTTGCAGTTGTTTGCTATTGACGAGAAAAAAAATTAAAGAAAACGTTGGTTCCACTTTTTGAGGAAATAATTGTTTAAAGTATAAAAATTGCATATTCACGCATAGTTACGCAAAATTACTCATTTTCTCGAAAAATTAAACATGATATCAAGATTTTTTCTGATGAACACATTTCGTTAAGGAAAAAATGAATCTTTATAATTGAAGTTTGCGGAAAAAATAGACAATAATTATGAAGAGTAATTATGGATTTATTTGGTTGTTATTTTTCATTTATATGAAATTGAATATGTTAAGAATGCACTTAAAATACCTTTGGAGGCACGCTGAAAAATAAACATACGTTTTCGAAACAATCAATAGAAATAATTCCTTATAAGAACTTTAATAAGAGCCATAACAAAGAAAACTGAAAAACAATTCCATTTATGACGTTTTATGGCTCAAGAATGTTTTTAGCAGAATTGCTAGGAACATATTCGCCATCATCTAAACCAACGAATCACCATTATTGCTTTTACAACGCTTTGCTGGCAACAACGTAAAGCGAGGCGCTGGCTGCGCTAAACTGATTAGATCTTATA
This sequence comes from Teleogryllus oceanicus, assembly GCA_964035755.1. NCBI lineage: Eukaryota > Metazoa > Arthropoda > Insecta > Orthoptera > Gryllidae > Teleogryllus > Teleogryllus oceanicus. The sequence goes on from CAXIVR010000003.1 coordinate 40,597,276, forward strand.
TTACTCCGTATATACGTAAGGATAAAGTAATAATTAAATATAGTATTATTATATTCTCTAAAAAAATTGGTTTTTGTTACTTGTAGTTTCCGTACCTCACCATGCAAAGCGAAATTATCTAATCATTTTCACATTTAACTCAATGAAATGATGCAATTTAAATTAGATTTAATGTTTGAATAACGTTAACCGTAATCTATCTTTTGAAGATTCGAATGACTGCCACCAAGCTTCTTTAAAATTATATTGCCATTAGAATGACACTGCATCAAACGAAGAGCGAGAAATTTGAATTTGCCAATTCGAAATATTTTCCAATTTTGGGAAATACAGAATGCGTCGAAAATGGACCAACACCACTTTTTTACCGTTCTTTGCTACATGCTTTAAAAAATTTTTAAAATTTAAAAGTACTAATTTGACACAATGGTATGAAAAAATACCATTTACGAAAAATTCAACATGATCTTATTTGAAGATATGTTTCTGATGAACACATTTCATTAAAAAAATTTCTTCATAATTGTAGTTGTAGTAAAACTTCGACAAAATTCTGAATTTTTGCCACTGTTACGAAATGGGAATATAAAAAACGGCACGGGTTTATCAATCCGTAAGAAAGAGACAATTGACGTATGCAGCATCGGTTACTATAAGCGCAAGTTTGTTCGGAACAAACTGGCTCGGGTTCGTAAGAAATGGATGCCTGAATATAGGTCGATATATTTTAAGGGATATTCTGGTTTAAATACCCAAAGAGTAGCGTCTTGAAGAAAATAGAGGATTGGCTAAACTTTGGGGAAGGTATGTAAGAGCATTAATCGGTGGTTCTAAAATACAGAACAAGATATCCGCGGAAGCGAAGTAGGCAATAATTTGCTGATTGTGTTAACCCGAATTCAGGAACATTATATTTTCTTTGTGTGGGAACTTAAAGTGCTATATTTACAATTACCTCAAGAGAGAGGCGAACAGACAGCGACGTTGGGTAAGAGAAAAATAGTGGGAGCTGAATTTACTGGCAATAGCAACGATCGTGGGCATCTACGAGAGCATACACTATTGCGGGACATACGTTCATTAGACCAATAACAGGAATTTTCAAAGTATCAGGGATTTCAACAAAAATTTGACCTTCACCATTCTCTTAAGCGGAGATCAAAATTTAATAAAAACAAATGTGTTGTCGTTTATGATGAAAATAAAATTATTGAAACAAAATTAAATGCTTATATTTAAGCAAAATTACGCGAAAAGAATAAGGGATTTCAACAAAAATGAGACTTGCACCGTTGTGTTTGTTACACTATCTTACACCAAAATTTAATCAAAATTCTTCACGCTCACTTTTGTGTAATTTCGTATTAATTAATCATGGATGTCTCTCTATTAATACTGTTATTTTGAAACCTACATGTAGTATGCCACAACAAATAGCCAATAACTCTCGAATATTGCCAAATATGGTCACGAGTTTGCACAGCACCCGAGACCATGAAACGTGGGCATTTCAGATTCAATATTAGTTTTCCTCTCGACAGTGTTCATATTATCCGCGCACGAGTCCTTAAATCTTTGTTTCTCTAAATGTGAGTGAAGTGGAAAGTTTGATTATTTAGTCGACAGGACTATATATCAAATCTGTAGCTCATTTTTCGATGCAAAATATTTCTACTACACGGGAGCAAATATTTCTGATACCATATTTTGTCAACAATGCTCGTTCCTATGTTTATTCTGAATTAAACTAATGTTATTAAAGGAGTGGGAGTCAAGAAATGGGGCTCAAGAAAACTAAATTACGGGGCTCAAGAAATCGTGTGGTATTATAGTTATTGCTTCTTTTTTAGTAACAACTGCCGTGAGCCTTAATTTCTCACTCCATATTACATGTTTTGGCAGCATGGGATTCGAAAATTCAGAAGGCGGTGACTTGACGTCAACATTCTGCAGTCAATGATGAATACAAGTATATTCTCTGCGTGAGTATATACTACGTACATCAGCGCTCTCAACAGAAACCGCAAACTTAAAAGAACAAATAATAAAAAGGAATGTAAAAGACTAAAATATCGAGCAATTACTTTTCGTTGTTTACTCACAGTTGCAGGTATCAAGGATAAAGTCGTAATTGGTGGTTGCTAGGATATAGTTGACGATGTCACAACGTGATTTTCAACCAGCAAAACTACGCAGGGTGAAGACACGAAATTCGCTGAGCTTCACTCTCTACGCTATTGCGATGAAATGCTTTTCTTGCGCGAATGAGAACAGCGTGAGGCGCAACTAACACGCGGAGATGGCAGGAGAGGCGGCCACCGGAAGGCATGGAGCGGGCGAGAAGCAGGGGTGCCTGCGGCGGATCTTGTCCGAGTGGGCGAGGCGCAAGACTGTGCTGATGGCGGCTACTCTGCTCGTCCTGGTGGCGATGTTCGCCATCAGCTCGCTCGTATGGTTCGTCTCCCTACCGCAGGTAGGTTGATGGCGCCTCACTCGCAAGGTTCTTTGTGTCCGTTCTTGGGGAACGAACGCGCCAAAAGGAAGAGCCCAGCTCTGGGCCCCCGATGCGTAAAACACGACAAAATGGTCAACTTCCCGAATAACATCCGATCGCAAAATACGAAAAACTGAGGACCTTATGTTCAAAATGATATATCTCCTTTTCCGTTTGGTTATGTAACCTTATGAATGAATATATTCAAATATGGCTTCCCTTCTTTAAAATCTATTTAATTTAAATAAAAAATGTATCTTTATCTACTAATATTATAGTTATTTCAAATATAAATATTAGCTACTCAGTTTTAATATCATTTACAACAACACTATTTAAACCGTACTCGCTAGATTACATTTGATCTCAAAGCTTTTTTACTTCTATTCGTGAGTTTGAAAATTCTCGTGATTACGGCTGATATAAATATTTATACTAGCGACGTTTATATTCATGGCTTAATCTTGTGAACTTTTTTTCTTTTTTAAATAACAGTAATTTCAACTTATAGCAGTAATGCAACAATGCCTACTTTTTGTTCAATATAACTCTTTTCATATTTTAACTTGGATTTACAAAACAGAAAATTACTGTCAAATACATTATAAAATTATATAAGAAATAAATTAATACATTCACCTATGTATTCAACAATTAATTGGCCTTTAAATCAAAAATATTTTTTTGTATGGCCATTTAATAATTCATTCAGTAATTAGTTTACCTACTAATTTTCTTATAATTTACAACATTCTTGGCTTCAAACATTGATTGAGAAAGTTCTTTATTTTTGAAATTTTTGACACATCCCTTTTGACTTTTTTGGCTACAAGCGTCGTCGTCGTCAGGATTCTTGAACACCTCAATCTTCTTTCACAGGAAGAACCATTCTCTTCCACACACACAAAAGTTTTAATGTCCCGTTTTTTTCATCTCAAACTAACATTCTGTTACTTGTTTACGAACCTGCATTTACGTCTTCAGTTCCTTCAGTTCCTAACTGTTCTTTCATAAATCACATAAATTCAAGTTCATCTTCTTTCACGAAACTGTTTATTTTCACATTTAACGGCTACTTTCGTCTACGCGTCCGAACTTCATCACGAATTGAAAACGATTTTCATTGTACATGTCTGCACACACCAAGGCTGACATTGTTGTGCCAATATTTCGTCCTCAGTAATGTCTTTCATCTGATCGCCTACTGTCCCAATTATTCTTTAACACATCGACGCTATTCTGTTTCACGTTTTTAGCATCGTGCAAATCTTTTATGACCTTATGATCTAATGACATTCATCTATTAGATTTCATTTATATCTCGATCAGATTTCTTCTATAAAATATTTCTGATAAAAATAAATAAATGTCATTAAGATGGCATGACTCATCTCAATATTATCAAGATATATCTCTATCATACTTTCTAATATTGTATTCAAACATTGCATTTCTCCTCTTTTAAATGTGTGCGTAAACTGTTAAATCCTAACTTTAACGACGAGGCTGTACTTTTTTTTATTTTAAAAATTGTGTTTCATGAAAATACGTCACTTTATAAATAAGCTCTTCAATTCGATACCTAAGTGTCGAAGTCACTATAATAACTGAAGCGCAGTTGTTCACCTCTTACAAATCTATCATCCGCATTAAAATCGACTCTGGGTGCATAATATATCACAAAGCCAATACAAATCTACTTAAAAAATTATATACTATTCGTAGTAGAGCGATTAGGACATTTACTGGATGTTTCCACACAACGGCATCAGGTAGCAGCCTCGGAACCAGGCCTACAGGTTCGAACGAATTATCTTACCATCAAATATCTAAGCGAAGCTTTCTCATAAATCAATAATATTATACTTGACGATATTAACCCACCGGAAGAAATCTTCCCACTTAAAATGATATCCAAAAACCTTTTATGAAAGCACTAAGGACATCATTACACTCATATCAGAAAACCACTGAGATACAAAACATCGAAATATCCCTTCTGGGTCACACCTTAACTTACGGTGGATCCCAGTCCCAAGAATCCATCGAACGTCAACTTGAATGACTCTAACTTTAACCTCGTTTTTAACGAGATTCTCAAAAAAATATCAAAATTACTGTCATCTATATCGAAGGCATAGTAAAACTGATAGACTGGACTTATACATTCAATTTACTGGGAAGACATTTCACATTAAGTTCAGGATCTTTGTTAGCACAAATCGCGCTTACAATTATGCCTTTCTAATGGCTATGGACATCGCCAAATATAGCTACTATTATTTACCAACATATGTATCGAATGACATTAAAGTTTCACCCCATAATAATTAACCATTAATCTGCACCATACTCCTCGCAGTCTGTAAAGAGACAACCGACATGTTTTTCAAACGTGTAGTGATTCATATAAAAAACGAAATAAAAGCAAGAACCCTGATTAGCAAATAAAAATTCCCTACGTTGAAGGAAGGTTAGTAACAAAATGTCTTACGCAGTACCTGACGTTTACCGGCAAAGTCATGATGAAGATGTGGTCAAATCAATGAATAATCTCAAGTAAACACCACAAAGAACGTAGACAAATTGTATACTCTCAAAAGTTGCAACATCCCACAACGTAAACAAGTAACTCTTTCACGCATTAGATCAGGCCATACCAAATGTTCTCAAACCCTCACAATACGTCTCCGTCATATATTACACACAGTTTCTACTGATTTTTTACGCCAAATAAAGTATAAATATATAAGTAGTAAGCTGGAAAGCGCATTTACATATTCATTTCCACACCGATACATTCCTTATCCGAAAAAATCTGCGTTACAACATATGCGAAAAACTCCGTGGCAACAATGAAAGAAATATAATTAGAATTAAGAAATTATTTCACAATGTGGACAATTTAAGGTATAAAATCGATAGTTACCAGAGAAATTTGTGGAAATCCATATTGGAGAGCCGAAAACCTTTCGCCTTTTGCTCCGGCAACGGTGCATGTACAAAACAACTTGTAAGCCATATTTACTATGTTACATGGGGGCACTGACGGCGAAGAAAGTTCCTTAACACGTGTTTTTAATATTGTAATGGCAAAAACATTCGATAATATATGTAAATTGTAATATTTTAAAAATTTGTTGCGCCTACAATTGTCTCTAAGTCCCTTGGGGGCGTTGAGCGCTTTGCGCTTTCGGAGTAATATTAATTTCAGCGCTTAATTTCGGAGTAATCCTTCGTTAATATTATGTTCGTCACGTCTCGTCGCAGTCAGTTGCCAAAGAGAACCGTTAGGTAGCATCTCCGCGTACGTGCCTCCCACCGCGCGCCCCTGCGACACTGCCCATCGGCCAGAATTGGGAAGGAATAAGGACAAGGGTAGGCTTTAGGGCACTTCACAGTGGTTGGACAAGCCCATGTGAAGCAGTCAAACTTTTTTTTGAACAAATTTCTCACGATATTCGACGGGAATCGAACCCGGACCTCCTTGGTGAAAGGCTGGCGACTTCTCTCTCCGCCACGAGACGACTGACATTAATGTAATACAACATGTTATTGAATGTTACGTCTGTTTTCCTTCTCCAAAGTTTCTTTTTTCGCACATTTATGAAAAATGGTTCTATTTTCATTGCTTTTGCGTAACGGATTTCCACTTTTACTATTGGTCGCCCTTCGCAGAAAGACATGAAGAGGGCAGTGGCACTACGACACTCTCTGGGTAAATCGTTGTCTGCGATGCCGCGTGTACCGGAGGACAGCATCTTCGTCGAGTGGGTATCGGATCTCACGCTGAACCTCTCACTGGAGCAAGTAAGAATACAAAGAAAAGACATATCTTCCAGAGCACTCATTACACAAACACAAAGTGGTACTATATATACAATATATACCATATATACAATATATACAATATATACTATATATACAATAATACAATATAATAAAAACAACGTATTCAGCTTCATGCTGGTTTTCTTCATTTTTTTAATACATGTGAGTTACCCATGTTATCCACATTCTGATCACCTTTAGCAGTTTGGAATATTACTGCACAAACAAAGTCAGTCTTGCCTAAGCCAGCCTGTCAAGGTCACTCACAGTTTTATAACACATGCACGACTATTCTTTAAATAATTTGCTAAATAAACATGTATGTGAAAGTTTTTTGATAAAATGGGCTCAAGTAATGTTTAAGTCGTTGGAGGTAAAATTAGTAATTTCTAGTGCTCCAACATTATACCTAGTGCTTATTATTTGAAAATCGTATATAAATACTCTTCCAGATGGCATCTCGAAGTGTACATATGCCAATACCTACAAAAAGTACACCAATTACAAAAACTAGCGAAGCTAAAACAGCACATCCTTTCTCGATTGTTTGGATCATACTATACAGAGAGGCAATTATACGTTTACATATAAATTGAGCATCCAGAACTGAAGGGTATCTAATATATCACCTTATGAATGCATACAAAATTATGGTATCATTACGTAATGTCCTTATTATGCATATCTACAGGTTGATTCAGTCCTCGTTGCTCTTCAAGCACTCTGTAATCGAGTTCACTGAGTTATCCATGTGCTCAAAAGAAAATAGTGAGAACCCTATTCAACTTTTTGAAAAAAAATTGTTTGTCATTGGTCATATTTTACACAAAGGTAGTACAAATATTATATTAAAGTTTTTCCTTGTTGCTATTATTACCACTTATCTAACAATATTAAAAGGAGAAAGAAAAATATTATTAAGAGTTATCTAAATAAACCTGCAGGCATAAATATAAAAAATGGAAATATAAAAAAGTTCAAACAGAGAACGAATGTCAAATTAGAGATATGTCGGTTATTCAAATATACATTTCCTGCCCGTCTTCCATATACATGCTTCATTATGGCAAATTATAAGAGCAACATTTAAGATATTTACCTCCTTTGTATTTTGAGCTTTGCTTGTTGTACTTATTAGATTGTACATAATTTTAACTTAGGAAATCTTGGTTCATTAATGTTCTGACCAAAAAAAAAACAAAGTTCATAAAATTGTTTTTATACGCAGTTTTACAATACAGAGACTATACCACTGACTAGCACAGTTTACAATATAACCGGGAGATAGGCCAGGGACGTGCCAGATGACCAAAAGTTCAGAAGAAGTCCAAAAATTAATGCCGTGGTCGAAAACAATGTCCAGTAGAAAAATCCTTAATATCAAATCGTTGTCGTTACTCAGAACAAAATACACTGCTTCACCCTCACTTCTCGCACTTTGTCGGGATAACTCGAACTACCGGCTCCCCCCGGTGGGGACCGCTTTATACCCCCTCGGGGCTGAAGATTCGCCGACTAGCCTGGCGGTAGGGGCGGTGGCGCGCCCGGGCGCGCCGACTGAAGCGTGACGGTTGCCCCGGCTTCGACCTCTATTTCGTGACCGTATTTTCCGGGAGCGCCATCGTCTCGCCGCTGCGCCCTTGTGGCGGTCCTTTTAAAGGGATGCGGACGACCACTACAATCCACATACGCTCACATATAATTCACATACACGCACGTTCGCTTGCATGTACCTTCGACTTCATTGATAGTACTACAAACGCGAATCACTTACAACTGCTTATTTTTCTATTGATTGATTGATTTTTTGGGGTTTCCGGGCGCGTCAACTGCTATGGTCATTAGTCCCCATTAGTCCCGAAATGCATGTTCTTTTTCTCGGGAGATGGCGGTGATCTTCCCCCGCTGGATGGCGAGATCCAGCGCCGATCTACCGTCGGCTAGTGGGGTTTCCCCCTTACCAGGACTCTCCCACCAGCGGGGCACCGCCCCAGTCTGGACAAGCTCCCGACCGGTCTCCCGAAATATGTCGTAGTGTAGTGCATGTTAGTGTGTGTGTGTGTGTGTGTGTGTATGTGTGTAAGGGGAGAGGTTGGGACAAGGAAGAGGAAGGAAAGATCGCGCGCGTTCCGTGGCCAGTTCGGTAGGGTACTGCTCCGGCATTCGCCTGGTGTTGATCGGAGAAACCACGGAAAACTACCGATCAGAGCAGCCTGCCACTAGAATTCTCCTCCAGACAGCGTCTGAATTCGACCTAGCTGAAACGCTAGTGTCGAAAATCCTATTTTTTTGTTCAGCAACGGGCTCTCCTTCTTACTTCATGATTGGTGGAATACCTACTTCTTCAAACTAGCATCTTTCATTCTGCCTATTTACTCTTAGTATGCGAAGTTATCTCTCTCGTCGTTCATGGGCGTGTAATTAAACATCCCTGGCCGGACATACGTCACAATATTCAGAATACATACCTTTCCTTGATACGACGAGAAAATTTACAGAAAAAAAATTGAGCGGAATTTGAGAAGAGTTTAAAAAACAATTAAAATGGCCTATATTTCGCGCAAAATTACAAGAAAATTACTCATATTTGCGAAAAACTGAACATTACCTTATTTAAGATGTCTGTAATGTGTAGATTTCATTACGGGAAAATCTTTATCTTCAGTATTGTAAGAAGAAATAAAAGAGGTCATCTTCGTCAACATATCAGCTTTATCTTATATATCTTAATAAAGCTGATATGTTGACAAAGATGACCTCTTTTATTTCTTCTTATAAGAACGTCAACAACACCAAATCAGAATTCCCACAGTTCGGTATTGTAGTTTTAGAAAGACGCGAAAAAATTGCACTTATGCAATTTAAAAAAAAAAGGATTTCAACGAACGTGTGACCTGCATCAATCTCTTAATCGTCCTTTACGCCATCCGAGGTCAAAAAAAGCCTTTTTTGAGAAAATTTGGAAAATGTTTTTGAGGCTTCATGTAAAGTTATCTGAAAAATAAAATTTTCCGTTTGTAACTTCCAAAGCCTTAGGTCCGTTCATATTCATCGGGCAATATAAATTTTGGAGAAAATTGGCTGAACTATTTAGGCGCTGGCGTTGACCGTACACGGACGGGCAGGCGTTTTGCCGTCAATCATTCGTCCTTAACAAGGATCAACAAAATATGAATTCTGACTACACCACGTGTTAGTGGAAGTAATTTACTATGTTAGCAACAAGTTTTATTCACTTTTTCATTACCAGGGACCGGGAATAAGGTTTTTCTGCCACAAATTCGCCGTTTTCCGGCGCGCGATTACATAACTTTCCCGTCTAACGAAGGAAATGTGAGAAAATAAAATATATTAATGGCAAAAGATCTCTCCCGACTGTCCATCCATCTGAGAAGAACGCTAGTGGTTAAACCTTAAGCAAGATTTTCACCAAAATTGATATTCTTCAACGATCAGGAGGATGTCGTGGCTTCTTGAATTCGAAACCAATATTTTAATTTTAGGGGCTACTTTAGATTAAGTCCCTGGGATATTTTCAAAATTTTCATATTTGATTAAATTGTGTTGTCGTTATCGAAATGGACGCTTAAGAGAATGGTGGAGATCTCGTTTTCATTGGAATCCTTGATTTTTCGAGTGGAATCATCTGGAATTTGAAGACTATTCCAAGGATTAGTGGAATTGTGAAGACTCATGAAATTAAAACCAATAGTGTTTAACAATGCATACAAAATGCCCCGATCAGTATCTCGAAACGTTTATTGTCTTTTCTGTCCGATTTTTCTAACTACTTCTCCCTACTAGCCCATCATAAACTCTGACTCATCTGTCTTAGGAGCCGGTTTACATCGATCGCTATGTTGATGTCTAATAACTTACGTATGTACTATAACATAACCCCGTTGAGTTTTACACAGATTTCAGTTAGTTTCAATAATTGACACATTTTAGAACTCTGTTAGACATAATTTCATTCGTGGAATATCCCTATTAATACCACTCGTGCTTTGGAAATTCTAGATAAATCCCCTCCTCGCGAAGCGGATTTATCTGATAATTTCCAGATTTATCTGAGAATAGCCTGGCTTCGCGAGAAGGGGATTTATCGACAATTTCCAAAGCACTCGTGGCATTACCTATGATAAGGTGTTTCTTAATAAGAAGTATCAGAAACAGATGTTGTGATGTTCAACAGGGTCAGGTGATGTACAATTTTTCGAATTACGAGTATTTTTTGCATGATTTTGCGTGGAAGACGAAAACTTTTAAAACCATTTAAACAATTATTTCCTAAGAAAAGCAACAACTTCTTTCTATAAATTTATTTATTGTATTTGTCAAAGTGACTGGTAGAGGCTGGTAGAGAAAGTGATGTTGGTCTTTTTTAAGCGTACTCTCTGTGTATTCGAAAATTGAAAAGTAAACTGAACGTTGGAAACGTACACTGTTGATAATAAAGATTTATTGTTGTATAAAATCTGTTGTAAAAAATCAGTGCGTTAAAAAAGGTCATGTACAACTGCAAGAGTAGTTTAGCGTAATTTTAGACTTTTCGAAATTGCATATTGAATTCTTCTCATTGCTGGTAATGAAACAATTGGTTTTATTTATTTAATTTATTTTTCGCCCAAATCAGTTGTTTGTGACCTGCTATGGTGAAAAATGCATTCTGTGAAGGTTTTCTTAGATTCTGGGTATCCTTACCCTAAACCTAAAATGTATAAAGGGACGGTAACAGTATGGTGCTAGTCTCATTTTCGGCGAATTCTCCATATCCTGGAAAATTGCGAAACTTTAACATTTCAAAACTACAAAATTGAACATAAGAGACTGTTTCCTAAGACGAAGTCTATTGTAATAAATCACCTCTTAAAAAAAGGTTCCCAGAAATTCCCAGAAAGGTTCCCAGAGCCCTCAATTTTTCGACAAAACGAGTAGTTTTCGCGTGATTTATGCTTGGAATGTTTGCAATGTAAAAAATTATTTTCCCAAATAATGTTCCAAATTTTTAAAGTTTTTCTTTCCACGGATAGAAGAGACGCTTAAAAGAAAGGTGCTGGTCCCATTTTTGTTTGACTCTGAATTTTCGAAAATTGCAAATTTAGAAATAATTCTAGAAAGTATGTGCTGTTGTAGCACCGCTCGTTTAATCAGGGTAATTTTTTAGTAATAATACCAAGATAAAGAAACGTTTCGGTATAAGGCGCAAAACCTCTACTTTAAATTTCAAATATTTATTCAAAATTTACACATATTTGTTAAAATTGATTGAATATTTGCCTTCTAGGTAACCTTTGAAGTCGTAAACAGCACTTTGACCACTCGTCCCCCTCTCAAGAGTGCTCTATTGTCAATAAGGGAACAACTGCGGCTGTGCCTGGGGGGCGTGGTGACCGTGGAGGGGGGCGGGCGCTTCGGCAACGAGTTCCTGGAGTGGGCGTCTGCGTGGGCGGTGGCGCGCTTACACAACCTCACGCTGGCCACGCCCACATTGCTGCAGGACATTCTTCACAATGTATTCGAAAAAATATCGACCGGCCCCACTATTATCACCATGCTCCGAAACTGTTCCTTCGGGTAAGGCCGGAAAGGATAGGAACTATTTTCAAAATACCTGAAGATTAATATTTCAAATAATTTGATATTAAAAGTCCAAAGTTGCGATGTCATACACTTCAGAGATTTTTCGATATCTTATGGAGGATGTGACGAAAATTTAAATAGAAAGAAATTAAATTATGGGCTTATCCTATGTTTGCAGATTGGAAAATACGTAATAAATACTGGATCCTTGCGAACATTTTAGTCGTCGCGACGCGACGTGAATCAAGGTTCTAACTGTACAATTAATTTTAAATTTAAAAAACTGTACAATTATTCTTCTGATTATACCTATATTGGCGTACAAATAATGAGTTTGAATGAAAAGTGTTATTGGTCAATGATCAGAATCAAATATATTGAGTTATCTAAAAACCGCTGCCACAGTCGCTACAATACCTTGCCAGTAGAAGATTGCTGATTGATTATTTCGTATGTCCGGGCGAGTAAATTGTCAATGTTATTAATGGAGGTGATAAATGTCATGGGATACCTCCAAAAATTCGTTTAGTATTTTGTTTTACTCGGTGGTGTACAGCAACTCGACGTGGCATGAACTCAATAAGTCGTTGAGAGTCCTCTGCAGAAATATTAAGTCTTACTGCGTCTATAGCCTTTCATAGTTGCTAATGTGTGTCCGGTGGAGGATTTCCTGCACAAACTGACCTTTCTATTAGGTCCCATAAATGTTCATAAATACATGTCAGGCAATCTGGGAGGCCAAATAATTCTGTGAAATTGTCCATAATGTTCTTCAAACCAACCGCAAACAATTATGATCCGGTGAAATGGCGTATTGCCATACATAGAAATTCAATCGTCATTTGTCCTCAAATGGATGCAAATGGTCTTCACGTAGTTGAACATAATCTTTACTAATCAATATTCGTTCAATTGTACCAGACGACCATTCCAAGTAAAACAGCCCACAACATTTTGGAACCACGACCAGCTTGCAGTGGCTTGTTGACAACTTGGGTACTTGGCTTCATGGTGTCTGCATCACACTCGCACCCTACCATCATCTTTTACGAACTGAAATCGAGACTCATCTGATCATGCCAGATTTTTCAGTCGCCTAGGGTCAAAACGATATAGTCACGAGCTCGCCCGCATCCATCCCGACAATTCCTCACATTTTTTTGTTGATATTTTTTCATTATGAAAACTCTACTTAATTTAGTTTTCTTGCGAATATTCGTTGAAGAAAGTGGCATTGTAAACTCTCAGGAACGGTCTGGTGGAACACGACGTATTCAGCACAATCGAGGGTGAAAGCGGCACGGAGGCGGCTGTCGCCTTCGCCGCTGCTGTCGCCAACGCGTCTTCCGCTGCGTCCGTCCCCGGTCCTCTCGTCTACCGGTGAGTTCCTCTGTGGAGTAATTGGGCACAAAGCCATCGCAATAACGGGAGCCAGCTCCGCTTTCTTAAAACTAAAAAAAACTGTAACAAGGAACGTTTACGTAGAAAAAATGAGAAAGTAAACCATTCGAAGTTTCAAATTTGTCAGAGAATATAGGTGAAGGATTTTGAAAGTACCTTTATACTCCGTGGTAAACGCTTACGCAGTAAAGAGAAAGTTACCTGTATGTTATGCTGCAGGAAAAACAGTCCAATTTTCGGCAGAAAAACTCTTATTGCGAATCCTAATAACGAAAAACTGTATAAATTCAGTTGCTAAATTTAGGAGAGAAAATCCTGAAACGCGTGGTATAGCCACAAGTCATGTTTTCTGGGTCCATGATACCGAAAAATTTATTGACGGCAAAACGTCCGCCCGTCTGTCTGTCAACACTACTAGATTGTAAACGGCTGTCCGTCCGCAAGTGGATTGATTGATTGTTAGTGATTCCGGTCGCGTCAACTATGGTCACAAGTCCCGTAAGTGTAGTGCGTGTTTTTGTCGGGAGGTAGCGATTGCCTTCCCCCGCTGGATGGCCAGATCCGGCGCTGAACTACTGTCGGGGTGTTGGGAGGTTGCCCAAACTTTTTGGAGGGGGCTGAAATTAGCCCAAAATTATGGGCAAGAATTTTTCATTTTTCTAAAGGGGGTGCTAGCTTTACTGACGTAAAAGTCACTCTAAATAGTAAATTTCTGGAGAGTATTTCATGATATGTCACCGTACACTCAATGCCTTCTTAGTAGTCAAATCTGTTCCATAAGATAGATTTTGAAACAAAGATCATGCAGACTTTTTCGAAAACTTGAGTACTTGTTTTTACAATTTTGCGTGAAATATACCCAATTTTTACTTTTGTTTAGACAATTTTCTCAAAAACGACACCAACAATTTTCATTAAATTTTGACCTCGAATAACATATAGAACGCTTACGAGAACAATGTAGGTCTCATGTACGTTGAAAGTTCTAATTTCTGAAAATTGAAAAAATTCAAAAATTTTTCGGCGTCTTCCTACCACTACAATTATGAAGATACACATTTTCTCTTATGAAATATGTTCATTAAAGATAGATAAAAATGGTGTCAAGTTCAATTTTTCAAAAAATAGTCTTTGTTGATAAATTTTTGATCAAACAGGCAATTTATATTTTCTTTAAAGCACTTTTTTCTTAAAAATGGCACCAAACTGTTTGATTAAACTTTGACCTTTTCCTCGTAACGCAAAATACATATAAAAAATGGTGCTAACTAATTTTCGTTGAACTTTCTGAACTTTAGAAAATTACAAAAGTTTTTTTAAAAGGCGAGAACGTATGCGCTTTTGTGGCTTCAGTAGTTTTGTGTGCGTTTGTGCAGGGCGGGCGTGGTTCTTGGCTCGTACATTGCACGGGTGGCCCCGGAGCTGCGTGCACAGGTGGTGTGGAAAGAAGATCTGAGAGCAGCGGCGCAGTCTAAGCTGAGGAGATTTGGGGAACTAACTGCTGAAAAGTTCCGAGTTCCCCTTTACACGGTAAGCACTGCCACCTCAAGTGGAGAATGTCCATGAGATTTATAAATGTCCATTTCAATGTTATTAAGTTGAGATCGAGGATGAAAAACTGGAAATAAAGACATTTAAAGACTCGTTTTTCGGCGCTATCCAAAACATGCGGACTTTCAAAGCAAGAGTGGTATGTAGAAAACTATTTGAAGTTGAAATAATTACCTAAGAATGACGAAATCCTTGCGAATATCTTGAACATCGGATCAAGAAACTTCCCAAGAAAATTTACATACAGTGAGCGTCTCTGTAAACCACCCTTGTTAAAAACACCAACCCTGTAAGTGCTGTATCTAAAAATCATATATATTTTGCAAATTATACACCTGTTAACAACCTGTCTCCTGACCACCTATTGCACCTTAATAGCAACTTTCTTAACTTACCCCTTTCATCAATAGATCGCTTTCAGGAAAGGTAAGTGAAAATACACCAAATTTTCAGTAAAATGGACATTGGCGACATTGTAAAAGCATTCGCGGGATGTACCTTGGGCCTCAGCTTCACTCGCGATGTAATCGGAGGGCGGGGACGTCTGAGATACAAATAACAAGAAACAGTGATCTCTGATATAGATCAGTGGCCAGTGTGCCATGGCACCACCAGCAAAGAGGAAGGAAAAGAAATTTTTCACCACAAATGTGTGTATAATATATCGTTTCTTCAAAATATTTTTCTTTATAATAATTCATTTGCACGAGTACTTATTCATTAGATATATTAATACTCTCTTCAAACGCACAGAGCGCAATGCTATCACAGTCGGCTTCCTCGTAAACCTCTGAGCCACCTACGGATTGGCACCGTTATTTTAGTTTCGAACGGGAAACAGTTTCACCTGCGATTTTCAGCTTAACGGTACGAATGGGATGTTTCTCGCCTGGCCTCGGGAGGCGTGTGGCAGGGCTTATCTCTCGCTTCCTGAGGATGACATACTGAGAGTCGGCGATTCCCACGAAATTGGAGACCCGGCCAGGGTGTAGATAGAGAGGGTCCGGGAGCGCTCGTGAGCCGCTGTGGCATTCTGCGCGTTTACAGTGTGCTGTGGTTTCGGAGCAAATTACAAGCATAATGAACGCTTACGTTCGCCTTAGTATGGCCCTAGCACAGAAGAATAAATCTAAGAAGACAGAAGAAATCTGAAAAGAATAGGGATAAGGGGAAGATTGTGAATTCCCAAATACTTTCTTCAGGCTTGAGATATTTTTATATAAATGAGCATTTTTCCCGGGGGAAAACAAAAAAAACTTTACATTTTCAGATTTTTTGCAAACTGCGCGTCTTTTATCGACGACAGGTTTGTTTCTGAAATATTGAAATACGAGTAACGGCGAAAAGAAAAGAGGAATTCCAACTGCTGTTCTCCGCCTTCTGGCGAAACGATCTGAGCAAATTAATTTAATGTAACAATCATATAGCTCAATTATCTGTAGTAACTCAAGTTAAACATTCTGAATTGTCCAAATGATAACGATCTCCCTGGAATCACGTCTTTATTCTAGAATTTACAACGTGTGTGTGTTCGCCCCTAACAAACCCACTGGTCCTTCGAAGTTATTGAAGATAAGTGATTGAGTTGGTAACTATTATAGGGCAACTGTCTAAACCACTCCATTGCTAACAATACCAACTCCTTCAAACTTCTTACATTTAAGAAGTTTTGATCACTAAATGTGGTATACAAAAATTGGAAGATTCAGTAAGTCAAGCGAATATCAGTAAGTCAAGCAAACTTGTGAAAAATTATTCTTGTTTTTTCTGTATAATATGCTGGAAACTGTGTAACTGTTAAATTTAATGACGGTTGTTTCATTTATAAAAGTAAGAAATAATGTTGCTTTTTATTATGGAAATGAATACAGGTATTACCAAGGGCGCTTTTTTAATTTATTAAATCGGACAAATTTTTGAATTTATTAATCGGTTTTCAAGTTACAGCTGAGATGTTAGTAGAGCAACAATTGCAATATTTCAATATTACGTAACTTTTTCCAATAATACGATAAATTATGTGTAGCTTAGCATCTCTAGCTGCTGTAGCATCTGTCTCCTTGGATCCGACTAGATTCAAATAATGAGCTAAACGTTGAATTTAAATGTGATAATTTTCAAATGTTGGTGTTTCAAATACTATATAAAATGTTTGTCACTCGTAAATTCCAACTCATCTTGAAGGTGCTCATTTTTCAGCTGCGAGAAATACGCTATTCTTGTATTCAATATTTATTTTGTAGTATTTTGTGAGAAACTTGCAAGAAATGCGCTAATCTTGTGTCCAATCTTGTATCTTGTATTATTTTGTTGTAAAAGACTTAAGGAGAGGCGCTTCGGCAGGTGGTCTTCGTGGGAGTGCACGTGCGGCGCACCGACTTCCCGCCTTACCTAAGGAAGCGCTACAAGTTGACAGTGGAAGCCACCGCCCCTACTACTTGCGCGCGGTGCGACATCTGTCGCGCACCCTGGACGCGGAGGCTGGAGGTGGAAACCGCGCGGGCCCTCTGGCGCTGGTGGTGTCCAGCGACGACATGAAGTGGGTGCGGGACATCCTGCTGCCCGCGTTGACTCGGCTCGAGACGATCAGGTGCGGTGTAACTTTGATAACTGGGACCTCGACATCCCGAATTTTTCGATATATTGATAATTTTTCCTATTACTTTGTTATTTGCCTGTAACGCAGCAGTAGTTTTAACCTCTATTTATCATTTTAATACTAAAGAAGAATAATCTCCTGTACCCGAAAATTTTCTTTTTGCACCTGAGGGAAATTTTGAACATAGGTCAACAAAACGAATTTAGATGCAATTTGATTCCTATATCATGAATGAGTTAAATAAAAAAATAACTAATTTCTTCCCTGCCTCCAATCCATGAATGTGAGCGGGAATGCACGAATTAATTTGCTCATGTAAGTCGAGGACGAGGCTTCCCTGGAAAGCGTTTTAAGAATAACACGATGCTTGCGATCAAAAAACTTTTTTGAAAATTTCAACTGTCACTTTTGTATCGAAAGTGTAACTAGAAATGCTCCACCACTACGAGTTTTTTTTCATCAAAATGACTTTAATTGTGCAGCTGCAAGCTTTCTATATTTAGCATACAGTTTAGTGAATGAAGAAATGCCTTATTTTACGTGGCGAGATTCAGGCCATGAGGGCCATAAGGGCCTTCGTTACGCACCCTTCACCTACTAGGGGAGAAAGAAGGTATAAAACGTGGGCGACGAAACAGGCAATTTGAATTTATCTCAAAGGCTTCGTTTAGTCTTGATCTTTTACATGTAGTATATCTACTAACATGGGACAGCAGGCTTTACTTCCTCTTCAAAGGAAGGAGTAGTACGAAGGAGTTTTTGCCCTTAAAAATCCACGGCTTCGATCGGGTTCGACCCGCGAACTTCGGTGTAACAGCCAGACACGCTAACTGCACCATCTCCGCCGCGTGTGTGACGCCATCTATAAACTGGTGATACAATTTCTACAGTTTTCCCTCCTCACGGCAGTATGTACCTGTTTCTGGTGTGAGATGAGGGTGTATACCACGGATGTCGAAGATAGGTGCGCAAAGGAATTGGATGACTGGCGACTTTTTGTGGATTCATCAAAGAAACATTTACAAACAGTGCTATTACACAACGGTAACGATTACGCTTCAATACTCATGTGGCATTCAGTTAACCTCAAAGAAAATTAGGAAATCCTTGCGCTGAACCTTACGAAAACACAGTTCGACAACCTCGGCTGGCTGACATGTACAGACCTGAAGATTTTGTGCATACTTCTTGGACAACAGTCTAGGTATACAAAATTTACTTGTTTCCTTTGTGAATGAGACAGCCGTGCGAGAGTGCACAACTGGTGCCAATCAGAATGGCCCAAGAACTACTTCAGAACCACGAAATATGAATATTGTAATGAATACTGCGTCATCTGCCGGCGACCCCATGAACTACACGGTTTCATGTTATGCGCGGATGGCGGCATCTGCCGGCGCACCCCCCTCCGAACAAGATGGTCTCGGAGCATCTAGTTTATCGCAAGTTTATCGCAAGTTCCAGAAAATTCTAGGCGGGCGCCAGCCGAGTAATGAATACGCCGCGGCCGGCGGCCGCGAGTCAGTGCAGTGTACAGAGTGTAAATAGTGTTAGTGGAGTGTTAGTGTTAGTGGAGTGGAGTGCGATATGAATGAGTGAGTGAATTTGTTTGTAAATATATTATAAGTATGACTGAGGGAGTGAATGAATAAAATTAGAAAAAAGAAGATCAATGAACAATCCTATAAACTTTGAAACCACAATCTAAGAATTTATATTAGTAAAACAGTCGCCCAAAGTGGCAATGGTATAGTTTTAAGTTAGTTTAAGATAGTTTTAAGTGGTATTTTTAAGATAAAAGCCCTCCCCAAGCTCCATAAATCTTAAGATTGGAGCAAATTGTACTCCCCAATTTTGAATAAATTCCCGCCTCGCCAGGGATACTGTCGAGGGAAAAAAAAGCCGCGAGTCAGTCTGAAGTGGAAGCTGAGCTGTGAAGCGTGTGCATCGCGGTGAATAGCAGTGCAGTCGATTGTGCTCAGTTACGTGAACCCTGACCAGCGCCATGAACTGTGGTCAGTGCATCGACCGTTTTCGCACGTTTCCAAGGAGATGGAAAAGAGAGATCAGGAACGTAAACTTGGTGGGTGACTACTGCTGGATGCTCTACTGGAGCAAGGAGCATATCTAAGAGGAAGAGAAATACTCAGACCTCCACACAGAAAAGATCTCGAGGTGCTACAGAATGGCACAGACTTTCTCGTAGCAAATTTTTCTAATTTCCTTGGTGTGGACTGGTTTTAAGGTCTTACTCCATTCTTTGGCCAACTGAAATCTATTGACGTCCTAGGTATTTTTTTTTACATTTTCTCAACATTTCGGTTTCGTAATAGAACAACCGAAATATTACTTCAAAAATATTGAAGAAGAGTAAAACTTCGTCCTAAATAGAAAATTTGATTGAAAAATTTTGGGCCGTTTTTTTACAAAATAGCGATTAAGCATTACTGTAAATACGAAATTTGAAGCTCTTTTTCACAGGAATCTATTGTTTTCGAGAATCTTCATTTATAGTGATTTGAAGCACGTCTACTCGCAAATGCAATAATGTATACAAATGAAAATGTGCACATTAACGACGTGAGAGATTTTTTTTAAAAATTACATTTGTGTATCTTTCCAAAAAAAGAAAAATAATCACCAAAACCAACTGTACGCCTGAAATATTAAACTGTAACTGTAATATTAAACATTGTACTTAGCATTGCACATTCATTTAAAAGTGTGTAGAAAAATTTGGAGCCATTTTTGAGAAAATGGCGTTTAAGCGTTTCTGAAAATGTGGAATTTGGAGCTCATTTTAACAAAAATGTTTAAAGAATGTTGAGTTACCGAGAAACTTTATCTAAACATTATTTAAAGCACATGTGCTCATAAATATAATAATGTAAGGAAATTGCCTCTAAAAATTACCAACGTGCGAGTCATTTAAAAAAAATTTTTGTAATTTTTGAAAAAACAAAAGAATAGAGCAATATGGCGTTTATGTCATCGTATAGGGTTTGTTAAGCAATAACCGTACCAAAAATATAAAGAAAAAATTTGGAACCGTTTTTGAGAAAATATTTTTTTCGAAACTTGTTAAAATTGCAAATGTTGCACGCACTATTGCACGAAAACTACTAACATTTTCAAAAAATCTACATTATTTTAATTATAGAACTATTTGTATAAAACAAATTATATTTGAAGGAAAAATCTATCTTCAATTTCGAACTTTTAGAATGAAGCCGAAAATCATTGAAACTTTTACAATTTTCGAAAATTCCGAGTTAACCCTGGTAATGGGACCTATGTCACCTTCATTAATGTATTCTACTCTATTACGTAACAAATTAAAACAAAAAACTTGGAGCCATTTGATTTGGGGCTTTTTTGAGAAAATTTGAAAATGTCCGGTTGGCTTCATATAAAGTACCCCCAAATTTTAAAGAATTTTTTCAAAATTTCAAAGCTTCTACTAGAACCAAATCGACAGGGAATTCTTCCAATTGGATAAGATCGTACGTGTGGTTTTGGCGCCAGTAGTATTCACAATCGGATTGAAAGACGTTTCGGAAAAAAAACTTTTTCGGAATAATGGGATCCAACAACATGTATTTCCGTTGAAATCTCGAAATCGATTTCCCGCAACATTACATAACATTCTATATTTTTAGTATATTACTCCAGTATATACGTACTTATACGAGAAACTAAACTAGAGGAGCTACAGAATGGCACAGACTTTCTCGTAGTAATATTTTCTAATTTCCCTGCTGTGGACTGTCCTTTGGTTTTTTGTAAATTTTGAGAAAAACATAGTATAGAACATTAGTGCAAAATAGAGCAATATTTGTCATCGTATAGGGTTTGTTTATCACTAAATCTACCAAATATTTAAAGAAATATTTTGGAGACGTGTTTGAGAAAATCTGGTTTTGTAATTATTTAAAATTGCAAATATTGAACGCACTCTTACAGGAAAACTACTAAAATGTTCAAAACAATCTACATGACCTTAATGAAAGAACTATTTACGGACAACAAATTTCATTTGAAGGAAAAATCTCTGTCTTCACTTTTGTAGTAGTAGGAAGACGCAGAAAAAATTCACTTTCGCAATTTTCGAAAATTTACAGAAAACCATGAAAATCATACCTATGCCACCTTTCTAAGTGTATTTTACTCTATTCTTACAAGAAATTTAAGAAAACATTTCGAGCGATTTTTGAGAAACTTGTGCAAATGCCCAGGGGGTTTCATATAAAGTTCTCCCACAAAAAAATGAATGTTTTACAAAATCAAAGAGTTTCGACTTAGTTCAGATGAACAGGAATTTCTTCAATTAGGAACAAATCCTATGCATAGTTTAGACGTTAGTGTTGTTCACATACACCAGACTGACAGACGGATGAACGAGCGAACGGACGTGTTGCTTTCAATTTGTTTTTCAAAGACCCCTCAAAAATGGGATTCAAGCTACACCACGTATTTAAAGAATTTTTTTCTCTTAATTTAGCAACTGATTTTATGCACTTCTTCGTTACCAGAGTCCGGCAATGAATTTTTTCCGACGAAAATCCACAGTTATTCCGCGAATCATTACATAACTTTGTCTGTACTACGTATATGACTCCGTATATAGTACGTATACGAGAAAGTAAAAAAAACAACATGGAGTCTTTATTTTGGAAACTCTCTTAGGATCTTCATAAAAGCTACCCCAAAAATTAAAATATCGGTTTTAAATTTAAGGGGCCGCGACATCTGCCAGATCGAACGGGGAATATCAATTTTCGAGTAAATCAGCTGATGGGTTTAACAACTAGGGTTTTTCACAGCCAGACAGATCAACAGACGATCTAACATACCGACAGATGTTTTGCTCTCATTCGATTTTTGGTATCAAGGACCGCCAAAACATAGCTTCTGGCTACAGCCCGTAAGAGAGGATTTTTTTCTAAATTTAGCAACTAGATTTATCAAATTTTTGTAGACAGGATTCATTTCATTAGCTGTGTAACAGATGTGATAAATACCACGCTAGTCGTCTAATACAACAAAAAATAAATCACTCTATTGAAATTCATCAATATCACTATTTTCAATGATTTCACTTTTCAACATGGTGTCAGTTCCTTTTTTAACGAATAGTACCGACCTCGTTGTTTTATCATAAATTCTGAAAAAGAAATTACATGTATACAGAAATCTGGTTTCTGGTGTCACAAATGGCACTTGAGAACTAAAGACATAAATAATTACTAACTGTGCTGCTTTGTTCAATATTAAATATAGTGATAAATATTTTATACGACAATTATTTTATTCGAACATTAACAATCGCATTTGTTGATATATCTTCGCCAGGGAAGTGTGTATAAGTAAAAGCAATGCCTACAGCTACAACAAAATAACTAAAGAGCAAATACGAGTATATGCGCAAATAAATTTATATTTCCTTCGTTGCTCTTCGTATTCCAAATAGTACCGTTTGAAAAGCAATTAATCATTCACTGAAGTACTGTGACATATTACAAAAATAATAACAATATAGGACAATGGAAAAGGAAATATAATTTAGTATTCTAAGTTTTTAGTTCTAGCCCATGTTTTGTGACAGGAACTGATTTTAATGAATATATTCAGAGCTTAGGTGTACATTCTAAACTGTCAACATGCAGCAATCGCGTATATGATACATCTTTCCCACGGAAGTATATATAAGTAGAAACCTCGCCTGAAAGTACAATAAACAACTAAAGAACAAATATATGCGCAAATTTTTTTTTTCCTTCATTCCTCTTCGTATGTTAAATACGTAGAACCGTTTGAGAGGCGATGAATCATTTGCTAAAGTATTATATAATAAAAATCAATGACAAAATAGGACAATGAAACAAAAGAACTTGATTTATTATTCTAAAGTTTTAGTTAAAGCTCATTTTCTACGAGTTTAACTGATTTTAATGAATAGATTCAGAACTTTAGTGTACATTGTAGTATGCCAATGTTCTAATACAAACACTAAAAACGAAAATAGTAAACCAAAAATTAAAATAAAAAATGGACCTTGCAAATGAAAGAGAGTCATTGCTACAGGAGGTTTACTTTCCGAGTGTCCGCGTTTTGCGCCCAAGACTAGTGTATTCCTCGTTAAGTCTTTCCACCAGGCATTTGTAAGAGAACTTTCAACCATACTGAAAGCGTAAAAATTCCACCATTCGGAGAAAGGACTTCCTTTCGGTCAAATAATGACATACTAAAGAAGAAGCAAAATTCCCGAAAAGATGCACACGCGTACGTCCGGGACCTTCGTACCCATATTCAATATACGCCGAATAAAAGAGGTAAGCCATATCTCTAGAGAATGCCACTCGGTCCATACAAGCGAATATATCGTCACATATAATTCTCTTTTTACGAATAGCAGTAAACATAGGGTCATCTACATCCGTATATGACTTCTCATAATAATGATGAAAGCCTATATGCAAATCACTTGATAGAATCTCTTCTACACTAGATATGGGATCTTCTATGATAGGATTTGTCAGCAATCCAGTAAGAGCTGATAGATAGCTATAATTTATGAGCAGTCCGCAAAAGAGCCACATTAAGAAAATTCCCCTCGTAACTCCGTCATTAGGGGTGGAATTTACCCCCACACCCACTAGCATTCCCAGAACAGATAACATGGAAACTCCGTCGTGATTGCCGCTTGACCGCAACGCAGAGAACGTCAGACACACTGAAAAAATACTGAGAGTCACACAGAGCCACATAGGAGTAGAAAACGCCAACAACAAGCTCATCCAGCGAGGAAGGGGCATTCCGCAAGGAACGAACCACGGCGTTGGAAGAGACCAGTACACCACTCCTAAATCCGCGCCAGGATAAAACCAGTTGAGTAAACCATAGCAGCCTAGAGTGATGTCAGCCGAACCGTTTCTCACCACCAACCAACCTCCAATGTAGTCCTCCCCAACGGGTACGTACTTCACAGACATGTTCATCCGCCTGAGAAACAAATTCATTATCCTGACATCCAAACCGTCGGCGACAATTGCGCCACTGGCGTTCGATGGCGACGGGGGAATAGTGAACGGAGGGGATACGTGTAAAGAAGCAAATATCGTGCATCCCGAGAAGTAGTTTCTAAGACGTTCAAATAAAATGCTTGATATACTCTCAATGTCTGACCGTTTCTCCATTGCGGGAAGAGTTGGCCCTCCACAATCTCGGCCTCTGCCTAAAGGTTTCCACCAGAACACATCTACTGATTCTTCTTCACGTTTATTAGTGTGCCAGAGTGTTTCTTCTTTTGATGGTGTCTCCCTGACCACACCTAATACAACGGAGCGATACACTTTGTAATTCCACAGCTCAGTCAAAAGTCTTACAACCACGGTGTCATTTTTAGTTTCTTCGCGAGTTGTTATTAGAACATGGGGAACTTGTGGAGTCCAAGTGTAATTTTTCTGTAGCATTTCTAAAACGCTACGTAACCTATCTGTAGGTTGGTCGTTTAATATGATCAACACCACTTTAGGACGGGTATGGGAATTGCCTTTCTGAGGAGTGTGTCGCATTTGTAGCACACAGTAATCACTTCGTCGTATGTTTGCATGCACCCTAAAAGTTTCTCTATTTCAGTGTCCATGTATGTTACATTTGATTCTTTTAGGCGAACGGGTGACTCACTACCATCCGCCGAAATGAGTTCAGGTAACACTATCAGTGTCGGGTTACTTTGGTCGTGAAAATCCAATGTCTTTGCTAAAGTTTTAACCCATCCATAGGCTGATAATACAAACTCCATTCCGAACACAAAAGCTGTAATAAGTGGAATTAAGGAATTCATACTAATCTTCTACAGGCATTTAAAATGGTGAATATCAAGGTCCTCTCACTTCACTCACTTCTAGCCATAAGACAATCTAGACACACCCGTTACATTAATTGTACTGTGGACTACGGAAGCAGGTAGTAACCGGAAAACACTCTGAAAGAGAGGATTGATAGTACTAAAATTACAAGGATTAAAAATACATCAAGCAACGTTTTCCGTGTTATTCCGTGACTCAGTTCACTTCTGAAAAATTAATGTTTCCCATTGGCGTGCTGGAAATGGAACTGCGAGTGCTCGGAAATTATCTATCAGATCCACGCAACAGAAATTTGGATTACTGAATAACTAGGATTCAGCTTGTTGAATTATAGATTCTAAAAAAATCCCCATTCTTCTTTTCCAATAACATCTGGCAGTCTATCTTTATCTTTTCGCTGAAAGGCTGGTCATCGGAGTGTCAAAACCTAATTTATGCGCTGCACCATATCTGTCGTTACATGCACTCATCAATATTGTGAGCACTTACGTGACAGATTCCTATCATGGTTTGCCCCAGAGATAAATTTGATTTAGCAAATTCAGAAGACACGATTATCATCAGAAAAATATATTTTCTGCAATAATTATATAAATTATTCTGTCATATTATGAGAATTACTTAGCACAAAAGTTAAGCAATTCCGAGAGTGATCGAACTGTAGTCGACTCGGGTTATAGTGAATTCTCGGTTATAGTAAACTTAACACACTGGTGTTTTTTCACTTCCATTTCAAATAAACGTAAGAAGATTCGGTTGTAGTAAATACTGAACCTCGGTTATAGTAGTGAACGTGGAAATACGTCATGGAAATACGTCATGGAAATACGTCATGGAAATCACATTCCCTCCTGGAAAAAAAATATATCGCCTCAGTGACTCAAATTCCAACTCTAGGCAGCTTGAAAAAAATATCGTAGGTCAAAGGTCATAATATATTAAGTCTTCCCAGAGGTGGAGTTAGCGGACCTGAAATTAATAAAATTAATAATTCTGGAGAAATTCTATGTAATTTTCACATTATCGGATATAGTAAACCTCTGATATAGTGAACCAAAAATGTTTGTCCCCAGAAGTTCACTATAATCCTAGCCGTCTCTATTAGGGGCAAAATAGATTTTTAATTAAAACAAACACTAAATTTTAGACATTCAGATGTAATTTAATATTATACTTGTTATTACATTGTAGTTTTTGAGGACGTAACGTTTCTGCTACACCTTTTAGCTATTTTGAGACATCCGGTTTGCAATTGTACATTTAAAAAAGTATAGTTGTATAATTTGTATTGCATTTTAATATAAATATATGTTGACAGAAGCTTACCTTTACTTTAAAATAGAGTTGGAATAATTAAAAAAATACTAAAATATTTACATTGTATACAATATTAAACAAGCGAGCATGCGTATATCTCCAGCTCCTTAATTTTTGTTAACCGTCTATATAGAAGGTTAACAAAAACGAAGAAACAACAGAAATACGCACGTTATAGGTATATATAATATTAAACAACTATTAACAGACAGAACATGCGCAATGTAAATATTTTAGAATAGTTTCAATTATTCCAACTCTATATTTACTTTTTCGTATACATACTGTGACATACCAATATATGAATGAATATTGTACAATATTTATTATAAATGGCGTCAATTAAAGGGGATAAATTATGTGAATATGCTAGCATAGCAACGGTAAGCGAGCCGTCATCAAGGTCAACATATTCATGCAGTGACAATCGCGGAGACGGCTAGTCAATTCTGTATAGAATTCAGGGATTGGCCGAAAAAGCAGTGACAATCGTGAAGATGGCTAGTTCGTTTTGCAAGAAATTTAGAGATTGGCTAGGTACGAAAGTACATCAAATGTTTTCTGCAAATAAACAATCGAAAAAATGGACCGAGCTTTGCAGGGCTGAAAGAATACGAGAGACATTCATTCTGACTGATGGCGTGCTCTTGAACGGATCGTGCTCCAATTAATGTTTGGAGTTTTTTTCTTTGGGGACTTGTAAGCATCTACTAGGGAATAGATATTGAGAGAACATCAAAATTCGAATACTAAGTGTGACAGTGGAGCTTAAAATATTTCAAGTGAACGAGTTGGAGGGACATTGAGGGCTTGGGCGAAGTTGTCAGTGATTGGACTGGAATGCTAGCAGCAAATAGTTTATTGATCTGATGAACGGTGATTGAAGTGTGCTTCCGAGAAAAGAAGAGAGAAGATGGTGTCTGGTCCTGAGGACGACGGCGTCGGAGATGTATAAAGATGGTCCAAAAGTGCGCGAAGACATTATAAGGTTGGAACCGGTCATGACAAGATTTAATTTTATACTGGGTAAAGTTATACAAGACTAAAATTGTTTTAAATTGTTTAATAAATTTCCATGTTTTTGTGAAATGAATACATGATTTTCATTGAGCCAATTCTAGCAATGAAGTAGCAAGATAGAAATATATTTGCTTTTCAGGTTCCTCGACCACTTTGTATAGATGGCAGATCGGATAATCATCTATTAGCATACAATAGTGATTATTTCTATAAAACCCATCGACCCAGGTAGCCGGAAACTAATTTATTACAGAGTTGAAGGTTGACGTGTATTATTATACACGCATTATACACGATCTCTGCGTAATCTTTTCCTGGCGCCCATTTATACAAATTCGGAACTGATTACGTTGGTATAGATGGCACTGAATATATTGCAAATTATTTCAAAATGGCGCGCCAACTGGGGCTCGAATTTGTTTTAAATATATTTAGTTCATTTCAATACGTATGTACAGAGCAATACAAGTAGTATAGAGAAAACCATGTAATGCTGTGGAAAATCCATTTCGACATTTCAACGGAAATACACGTTTTGGAGTCCTCTGATACCGAAAAATTGTTGTTTCTTTTTCAAAATCTCCGTCCGTCTGTCTGTTTGTCCGTCTGTTTGTCTGTCTGTCCGTCCGTCTGTCTGTGAACACTACTAGGACCTAAACCACACGTACGATTTTTCCAAATTGAAGAAACCCCGGTCCATCTGGCTCTAGTTGAAGCTTTGAAAGTTTGAAAATCATTCTTTAAAATTTGGAGGTACTTTACATGAAGCCTTCCGAACATTTTAAAAATGTTCTCAAAAATAGCTCCAAATTTTTTCTTTAAATGTCTTGTAAGAATAAAGTAAAATATACTTATGAAAGTGGCATAGATCCGATTTCCACAGTTTAGTCTTAATTTTCAAAACTTGCGAAAGTTTGAATTTTATTCGGTGTCTACCTACAACTACAAAATTAAGACAGATTTTTCCTTAAAATGAAATTTGTTGTCCATTAATAGTTAATTCATAAAAGTCAGGTAGATTTTTTGAAAATTTAAGTAGTCTTCGTGCAATAGTGCGTGCAATATTTGCAAATTTACGGAAAATGCAAAAACAAGATTTAAGTTTATTGTGGTGTTTTCTTTTGTTTTTTCAAAAATTGCACAAATGTAATTGTTGTGCACATTGTTAATATGCACATTTCTATCGATTAGAGTACATTATTGTCCTTGCGGGGGATGTACTTGCAATGACTTAAGATAAAGGTTTCCGAAAACTCAATAGATTCGTGTAGCTTCAATTTCGCATTTACAGTAACGCTGAAAGCCCATTTTCTTAGAAACAGCTCCAAATTTTTCAATGAAAATTGCCACTTATGACGAGGTTTTACTCTTCTTTAATATTCTTAAAAAAATATTTTCTTTCCACTATTAGAAAACCGAAAACTTGAGAAAATGTCAACAAAATTTTGTTCTGGCGACGATAGATGCAGCTAGCAAGAGGATGGGGCAAGTCCGTAAAGCCAGTCCACACCAAAAAAATTAGAAAACTTTACTACGAGAAAGTCTGTACCATTATGTAGCAACCCTAGTTTTAAGTAGCGTTATATGACGGTCTACGCAATAATTGCACTGTATCTAGATAACATGCGTGTAGTTTACAATGAACACGAACCAAATTTGGTGTCTGGCTACTTATTAGTAAATTAACCTGGGAGGAGTTACGATCCAGAATTTGGACCCTTGGCTTTATCTCACGAACAGTTTTGTTTAAGTTTATTGAAACCCCTTGTGATTTTTAGTATCTTATCCCAATATTTTATCTGCAAATTCCATTACTCTTCACATCGATGCAGGCGATCTGTGAGTTCTTAACATTTTATCTCGCTCGTGTGTCTGGGTTCCACGCAAGCCGTGCGTTGACAAGCAGAGCCGATTGGCGAATCGGCCACGTAGCTCTTGCGACAACCTGCTTATCCTTTGATACAACCCAAGAAGGCACGATCAGCTTTCAGGACGGTGAAACATTACTGATATTTCCAGGAATATTATGGAAGAATTATTTGAAAAACATTCACTAAATTTTGGAGATACTTTACTTGAAGCCCCTTGGATATTTTCAAAGTTTCCTTCTGCTGAAATAAAAAGTGATAAAATGTAGGAGTGTTCCCCTTGAGAGGGAGAGAGATGGAGAGAGATAGTGTGAGATGGAAAGAGAGAGTGTGAGATGGAGAGAGATAGTGTGAGATAGAGAGAGATAGTGTGAGATGGAGAGATAGTGTGAGATAGAGAGATATAGTGTGAGATAGAGAGAGATAGTGTGAGATAGAGAGATAGTGTGAGATAGAGAGAGATAGTGTGTAACCGCTTGTCATCGGCTACACTCATGACAAAAGAAATATTGAAGTGACAATACCCGACATCTTGCCCTACAAATAGTTCCTAGAGTAGCGAAGAGATGGCGTTACCTAGAAACAAATTTCTGAACGTACTTTCGCCCTAGCCAATCAGAACTTTTGTAGAAAATGCGAATTGGCATGAGCTTGACTCGGACGAGATTGTCTTTCTTTCCGGATCGAGACGCTGAAGTGATTAGATGGGTACTATTCCACCACACAACCGACGAGGGACACGTGGAAAATGCCAGAAATGAAGCTTTATTAAAAGGTAATTGTCTAAGTATTTTTCATGGGATTAATCACTGTGATATGTCAAGATTACGTAAAATTCGATAGGAATATTAAACAAGTCATGCAACGAATGTAAGAATAACAGTGGTAGTGGACTAAAATGAATTTATAAAACCACGTTGCTACATTCTCGTTGCTGGAATATAGAAGAGATTTTTTGTAACATAGGACGTGTTTCTGTTTCTTTGTTACAGCTTTTTCAGTTTAGTTTTGAGCAGTTACTTATTCTACTTTTATTCTATTTCATTTTTATTTATGGATTTCATTTCGAAAATTCTATTGGAGAATTTGATAATTCCGAAAGCATAGTTTATTCAACAACTGGCTCAACTTTCACTAAAACAAAGTTATAATTTGGAGTTTTGGACTCGCATTCTAACGCGACCATCACCTTCGTGTAAGCTGTGGTTTAACTGGGCTGTACAACGAGGAAAGGCGTACGGAAATACTCGATTCCATCGCGGTAGGCAGCGCACGAACCGTCGCAGGACAACGACGACCTTGGGCGTGAACGTCGCTCGACAGCCGTCTACTCAGCGCGGGACCAGCTTGGAAATTCGCCGGTCTGAGTCACAGAAAAGCAGAAAGAATATTTACTAAATTGCAGCTGGAAACTTTCAAGATAGAATTATGATTGCACAAATTAAAACGTTGTAATATGAGCTTCCTCAGTAACAGACATTGATCGAACAAGTTTTACTAAATATTAGTCTTGATAACCAGTAAATGTATTTTTGCAGTCGTAAGAGAAATCAGATCTAAATAATTTTATGTTTATTGATAAAAGTCGTCCTTGTGTATAATTCTTTATCTAAATTCATACATAATTGACTTGATGTTATTTGAAATCATTTAAGAGGAATTGTCTATGATAAAAGGTTTTGAACATGAATGAAAGCTGTTAAATTTTTTCTGGTAAACGTTATTTCATGAACAGTCAAGAGACTTTGTAAAACAGAATTTGCACTGCAGAGTCACCAAAGCTGAATATTAAGTGAAAATATTGAGTGTAGTATTATTTAAGATTGAAAAGGTATTAGTGAATTTTGGTATATTGTTTGTATGTATTTTTACAGGATGGTTATTTAAATTGTGAATTGTGGTTTCATTAAGAGATAATTTGTTTTGAGAAGTGTACATATGTATTTACTGTTTGTTTCGTGTAAATGTAGATCAGAGTCACTATTATTCTACAGAAAACTGCAGTTTAGGTAGGGAGTTAGCTACCATTGTGTAATCAAAAGGAAAAGTAATCACGTGAGGAATATGTGAACGTGAGTGTACGAAGGATCATATTGGAAAGAATATATGTTACTTGTTCTTTAAAACTATGAAATTGTGTTTGTTTGTTAAATGAATATTAGTTAGCAAAGACGAACCCACCACCGATAGGGAATTATCCATAATTTGAGGTATTCCCAGGTTTGTGTGACGGTGTAATCACACGTCACGAAACAAGTAAATAACAGATTTACTTCTGTAATTCGGCGTACTACGAAATAGTTAGGTAGATACGTGACGGTTACAAGTGTGAGATAGAGAGATATAGTGTGAGATAGAGAGAGATAGTGTAAGATAGAGAGAGAGATAGTGTGATATAGAGAATAGTGTGAGATAGAGAGAGATAGTGTGAGATAGAGAGAGATAGTGTGAGATAGAGAGAGATAGTGTGAGATAGAGAGAGATAGTGTGAGATAGAGAGAGATAGTGTGAGATAGAGAGAGATAGTGTGAGATAGAGAGAGATTGCGACATGAGAACGAGAACGAGAATGAGAGAATGACGGAGGAAAGAAGACGTTTGCCCAACTGAATAATATATTGCTCCCTGTTGCTGCTTTTGAAGAAAGCCGCTAGTCCGATTTCTATAAAAATCACATCACCTGAGCATTTAACCTTCGGAATTCAGGATCCTATTCAACTTGGAACCCCGTTCCTCTCCTGCTAGTATCCTCGTTCACTGAATTTTCACTTAATTTACAATTTCATTTGTTGCAGATTAGCATCTTTCGCTGGGGGAAAGGGGGACACCTGGTCTTTTCCGGAAGACTTGGCGCTGCTGTCCTCTTGCAACCATTCCATCATCTCCTACGGCACGTACGGAACGACAGCGGCGTTATTGGCTGGAGGAAACGTAGTAGCTTTTGAATTGAATTCGGATTATCACACGTCGGAGATCGCCAAAATATTGCCTAGCTGGTCGGTGCTAAGATGAATAAGCTAAGTCCTGTTTTCATTCTCGTCGAATACAAGTATAATTTTGTGAAATTCTGATTCTTTTAGGAATACATGTATTTTATATCATTGTAAATAAATTTTAAAATTAGTGGTGCTAAAACAATACTACTTTATTTCTCTTAGTGTCGGTTACGTAATATAATTATAACGTATTTTCTGCTCAAATTAATACATTTCTGCCTTAGTTTGTTGGAAAACTCATTAAAAACCGTAGACCTTTAGGTGCGAAAACTAATTCGTTTATCGCTGTTATTTAACACATACAATTAAATGCGAATTTTAGCCTTAAAAATATAAGTTAAAAATACGATCCAGCGACGACGGCGGTGACAGTGATGGCTGTCGCCGCAGATCAGCAGAGCAGCAATGTTACGTTTGCGTTGTTGTCAGCAACGCGTTGTTAAAGCAAAAATGGGTGATTCGTTTGGAATATACGCATTGTGAATATTTTCTTATGAATTCTTGCCAAAAACGTTCATTTCCATCAGTTCCATCCGTTTTCATAATTCAACTTGTTTATGAATTAGGGTAGCGATCCTACAATTTAAAACAAACGTGCACAGAAAACACTTTTCCCCATAGTACGTCACACACAGTTTCAACTGTTAATTGAAAAAAAAGTAACCAAACACGCATTATGCATGCATTTCTGAAAAACACTACCAAAAGACGCAAACGTACACGGAAAAAGTAGGCATTTTTAAAATGAGGTTACCAAAAAGGATGTTGTTTGTGTACGGCGAGCTTTTAAATTCGCCGCACGCGCGCTTTGGAGGGCCGCTGAAGCTGTAGTGAGCCTGGAATAGTATCAGCGCACATTTTCTTGAGCCTCGCTTTGCTGTTGCGCGAGGAGTGGGGAGTTTGGTTATTTTGACAAGGAATTTTATATCAAATTTGATGTTATTTTTCGATGCAAAATAGTTTCTATTACATGGAAGCAAACATTTTTGGTTATCAAATTTTATCCACAATGCTCGTTGCTATATTTATTCGTGATCAAAACGAATATTGGCAAAGGAGTGGGGGTAGGTATTCCGGGGCTCAAGAAAACGAGCGCGTATAATACTCGCCAGTGGTGCCGATCCTGAAATGCGAGTCTCCACGGGCAGCGGCGCTTGACTTAAAGAGGAGCTAGCCGTTACCGCTAGGGAGTGTACAGAACCGTATCTTCGGGAACCAGTGTTGCCAGATGCCGAATGAGGGAATGAGGAATCGGGACTGTGCAAATGCGGAATTTTCCGCATGAACACAGCTAAACCGAAATGAGCACGAAGCCTAACAGCTGAAGTTAAACTACCTTGACGATTTCATTAGCCAATGCTGTATATTATTTTCGTTTATTTCATTCTAAATAAGAAGATAAATGCAAAAATTTTTTTAAAAATATAATTGAGGCATAAATGGTTGATTTTTAATTGTGGAACAAAAACTGTGGAATTTGTGGCCATCGGCGTGGATTGTGGATTGGACCTTAAATAGGCGGAAGAAAATTAGGAAATTGCGGAATCTGGCAACACTGTCCGGAACATAGTGTGTGAGCGTCTCGTGCAGTACGTCGACACAAGATACATCACAGGAGTATGCCCTGTTGTTGTATGGTGACCGAGTTACGCATATGTCCATCTCCTGTTGGACGGTTCATTCTTTCTGACTTTGCTCCTCTGCCAAATCTCTTAGTTTCCTGGTACTAGTTGGATTATAGATATGTGCAAAGAAGGTTCAAGTTAGCAGTGTTTTGACTCGGCCTACTGATTTTGATACATTTTAAGATATAATTACGAAGTTTGAAACTCTATAAACTAAATAAAAATGTGTATTTGCATGGAAATCCTATCTCTTCTCATTATAAATTGTAGAACATTAGGTACAAAAACTAATTCTTTTAAAGCAAATATCAACACAAATTCTACAATTTAAACTGCATTTCACACAGCAATAACATGTTCCAACTATGAATTCTCAGAATATCCAACTGCAGTCTCGCGGCGCGGAATGCCATTTTAGCTTCACAATCTGATATTTCCTGAAGGCTAACAAATGAAGCGCCGGAAATCAGAATTTGAAAAATTACAATTAACTGATATTTTGTGAAAAGATGTATATGAAAGTTTTAAAGAACTAATTTTAGAACAGATTTCATTTAACAAAAAAAAATTAACCATCTAAATTGTACTTTTTCAATGTTAATTATTTGTTGTTGCAGCAATTTACGAAAATACAGAAAGTTAATCTTTTTGTTTGCATTTAAAAAGTGTTTGCCCAAAATGCAGCTTCAATTTCTTTCTTTTCTTGATACTTAAAGGAGTTGATACAATATTTGATGGATTTGGAACAATACTTACGAGGGAAAAATTTACAAGGAAAAATATGGAAGCGTTATACAAATTGTTTCAAAATGACCTGTTTCCCGCAAAAACGACATATCGAACAATTTAAAAATCTTCATTAAGGAAAAAAGCTCTTATCTTTAATGTAGTTGTAGAAATACGACGAAAAAATCAACTTTTGCAATGATAAATCAAGGGTTTCAACGAACATGGGAACCGCACTGTTCTCTTAAGCGTTATTTACGAGAGAGGGTACATAACCGACAAGCTAGCACAGACCAAAGATATTAGGAAACTAACTAGAACGAGAAAGTCTCTGTCATTTTGTAGCACTAATAGTTAAATATTACAAGAGTATTTTATCAACACTTTGATTATTTGTGCAAAAAAAAAAACATCAGAAAATGTTAGCACCTACAGACGATTTCCAAATATTGACGGAATGAAAAACTTGGTCCTGCTGTAAAACGATAGAAAATTAAACTAACTAACTATCCCACTTGATGAGCCTCATTAAAGTGAAAATTTGCTTATCAGTTCACACGTACATGCAAGGGAATATTAACCATTTATTTGTCCTAAGTTCTCTTTATTATTCAGGCAACTGTGTTCGGAAATGATGCAGCTTCATTTAAATAGTCGTTCCAAATGTAATTTAAGAGATCTCATTATTAGAGATCTTTATCGAATCCAACGATAAAATTCGACGTAATTATTTGCAAAATTAGGATTGACCCACAACGACCATGGTGCCGTTTCAAAGAGAGACTTTCTCGTAGGAAATGTATCTAATTTCCTTGGTGTGGACTGGCTTTACGATAATGCTTTCTCTGGCCAGCTGCCAACTATGGTCGCCCTAAGAAAATTTTTTGACGTTTTGTCAATACTTCAGTTTTCTAATAGTGGAACCGAAATATTACCTCGAGAATTTTAAAGAAGAGTAAAACCCTCGTCCTAAATAGACATTTTAATTGAAAAATTTGAAGCCGTTTTTAAGAAAATGGCGATTAAGCATTACTGTAGATGCGAAATTTGAAGCTTTTTTGCGGGAATTTATTGAGTTTTCAAAACGTCACTTAAAGACATTTGAAGCACATTTACTCACAAATGGAATAATGTATACAAATCTATGGAAATGTGCATATGAAAGGCATGAGACATATTTCAAAAAAATTACATTTGTAATTTAAGAAAATAAAAGAATACACTAAAATGACTTTTATGCCATCTTAAACAGCGTAATTGTCGCTATCCGTAAACAAAATTTGAAGGAAATATTTAGAGCCATTTTTTAGTAAATGTCGTTTGAGGGCTTCCGAAAATGATGCATTTTTAGCTCATTTTAACAGAAAACTGTTGAGTTTTCGAGAAACCTCGTATGACATTATTTAAAGCACATGTACTGATAATAACAACAAAGTAAAGAAATTGCCACTAATGCAAATATTACCGACGTGAGAGACAAGTGAAAAAATTAAATGTTTTGTAATTTTTGAAAAAACAAAAGAATAGAGCAATATAGCGATTATGTGATTCTATAGGTTTGTTTGGCACAATACCACCGAGAATTTAAAGAAACAATTTCGAGCCGTTTTTGAGAAAATCTGGTTTTGTAATTTTTTAAAATTGCAAATATTGCACGTACTATTGCACAAAACTACTAAAATATTGAGAAAATGTAATGATTTTTATAAAAGAAATATTAAGGACAACAAATTTAATTTGAATTTTTTTTGTAGTTGTAGGAAGAGTCTAAAAAATCAAACTTTTGTAATTTTCGAAAATTCAGAGTTAACGCGAAAATCGAACCTACGACACCTTTATAAGTGTTTTTCCCTATTCTTACAAGAAATTTAAAGAAAAAAGTTGAAGCCGTGTATGAGAAAATTTTGAAAATGTTCGGGGAGCTTCATGTAAAGTACCCGCAAATTTTAAAGAATGTTTTTCAAAATCTCAAAGCTTCAACTAGATCCTTATTCACAGATTCTTCAATTTGGAAAAAATCCTACGAATAGTTTCGGCGCTAGTAGTGTTCACAGAAGGACGCACAGACGGACAGACGGACGGACGGACGAACGTTTTGCTTTCAATTGGTTTTTCGGCAACAAGGACCCACAAAACTTGAATTTTTGACTGCAACACGTGTTAGAGTATTTTTTCTTTCTTAATTTAGCAACTGGATTCATCCACTTTTTTGTTTTCACGGCTCGACAATGAATTTTTTTTGTCGAAAATTCGCCTTTTTTTCGCAGCATTACAAAACTTTCTCTATACTACGAATATTACTCGTATATACGTACGTATACGAGAAAGTGAAAATGGTATTTCAGCATTTGTGAAAATGCGGAATTTTGAGCTCATTTTAACTGACAACGGTTGAGTTTTCGAGAAACTTTATATGACATTAGTCAAAGCACTATACTCATAAATATAATAATCTGAAAAAATAGCCTTTAATGTAAATATGACCGACATGAGAGACAAGTAAAAAAATACTATTTTGTAATTGTTGAAAAAACAAAAGAATTGAGCAAAATATGGTACATTGGCACAACCCCTAACAAAAATTTTAAGAAAAATATGAGTCATATTGAGGCGTATTTTTTGTTATTTTTTAAATTACAAATATGGGACGCTCTATTGCTCGAAAAGTACTAAAACTTTCAAAAAAATCTGCATGACCTAAATGAAAGAACTATGTATGGTCAACAAATTTCATTTATAGGAAAAATCTCTGCCTTTAATTTTATATTTGAATGAAGACGCCGAAAAAAGTCAAACTATTGCAATTTTCGAAAATTCAAATTTAACCGTGAAAATCGTATCTATGCCACGTGTACAAGTGCATTTTACTCTATTCTTACAAAAATATAAGAACAAATTTGGAGCCATTTTGAGAAAATGTGGAAAATGTCCTGGGGGCTTTATGTATAGTACCGCCAAATTTTAAAGAATGTTTTTCAAAATTTCAAAGCTTCAACTAGAGCCAGATGGACAGAGCTTTCTTCAATTTGGACAGTATCCTACGCATGGTATAGGATACTGTTAGTGTTTATTGACATTCATAGGATACTAGTAGTGATCATTGACGGACGGACTGACAGACGGTCGGACATTTTGATACAAGCCAATTTTTCGGTATCAGGAGAACCCAAAACGTGCATTTCCGTTGAAATCTCGAAATCGATTATCCGCAGCATTACATAACACTCTCTATAGTACGTATATTACTCCGTATATACATATGTATACGAGAAAGTAAAAATAAATCATCATTGAAATTTTGTCTCTCATACGAACTTTAGAACTTTAGGTACGAAATTAATTATTTTAAAGCAAATATCAACACGAATTCGACAATTAAAACCGCGATTCATATAGCTTTAACATGTCCCAAAACTGAGAAAAAATTGTCAGAATATCCAACTGCTAGTGTCACGGCGCAAAATGCCATTGCATTGGATTTTGCGCATCCCTGATTTCGTGTTTTGTAGATGAGATTTTCCTGTGAAATAGAAGCTTCTGTTTACTTGAATTCTGGTAAAAACCAGTCAGTTTCCTTACCTATTAATTTTTCTTCATCATCTGAAAATTCTAGGCCTAAATGATACTTATGGTACTTTCGTGTAGTATATTTTGTGCATTTTGTTTATTCCATTGTTAATGAATTAACATTTGCATGAAGATTATTTAGAATGGTCGTCAGTTTTTTAACTTTGGCAATAAATTGCTCTCAAGTTTTCCACAGTAACTTTCGTGTATTTGTTTGAAGATGGTATTGAAGATTGTATATGAAAGCTCTTCTGTTCTGTGTAGTCTTCCTCTTTGGATTTTTTTCTTTTTTCGTTTTGCTGATCCTTTCCTGTTCGGTTGCCAATATTCTTGGCCCTCACGAGTAGCTAGATATATTTCAATCACCTTACAGAAGAGTTCCACTTGCCAGAATAAGACAGAATCTCAATCAGAATTTGTCAAATTCTGAAGGGCACTTGTGTTTTGTTGTTGTTGTTGTTGAAGCACGGTTAAAACCCAGGGAGAATGTGGTTCGTTACTCCGCACGGTCGATCTTGGGTATGAAGAGGCTACTTGACGTTGGACATGTACGTGCGCATATAAGGCACCACGCCCTAGATTTCGGCCATAGGTATAAAATTGCAAAATGGTAATAAAGATGTCTATGTAATTGCAACAACCATTGAAAATATGTATACTAGATTCAGTTAAAGAAAATTCAATTTTTATCTGAGCAGTGCTGTACAGGCAACTCTTCACATAAAGAAAAAAGTGTGATCAGTTGATTTAAAAAATATATACGTGCACATGGAAGAGTGATGGGAGAAGGACCGTAGACTCTAAAAAATTTGAAAGAGAGTTATCCAAGTAAACCTATGTAATAAAAACATTTTATTTCCCTAAATATGTTCAATTCCTTATTTTCTCCTTTTTTATACTGACAATTTGGGAAAATGATGCACATTTAAAGAAGAGGCTCTTCAAGCCACCTGGCAACCCTTTAAATGGTACGACATATTTATTTATTGAATTGATTGTGTTTATTGACTATATAATTGAAGTTATAACACCAGTACCGGTAGCGGTAGCTCAGTGCAAACTGATGTCATTGCAGCGCCTCTGACCGGGAGGTCCTAGGTTCGAGTCCTGACGGCGGGAGGATTTTCGACACTAGCTTTTCAGCTAGATCGAATTCAGTTGCTGCCTGGAGGAGAATTCTAGCGGCCGGCTGCTCTGATCGGTAGTTTTCCGTGGTTTCTCCGATCAACACCAGACGAATGCCGGAGCAGTACCCTACCAACGGGCCACGGACCGCGCGCGATCTGTCCTTCCCTTCCTTGTCCTATCCTCACCTCTTACACACACTTACACTAACATGCACTACACTACCACATATTTCGGGAGACCGGTCGGGAGTTTAGAGCTTGCCCCGGCTGGGGCGGTGCCCCGCTGGTGGGAGAGTCCTGGTAGGGGGAAACCCCACTAGCCGACGGTAGGTCGGTGCCGGATCTCGCCATCCAGCGGGGTAAGATCACCGCCATCTCCCTAGAAAAAACATGCACTACACTAACGGTACTAATGACCGAAGCAGTTGATGCGCCCCGAAACACGAAAAAAATCAATCAATATAACACCAGTCGGACACCGCCACAGCCGGAAGAAGCTATAAGCTCCTCACCATCTTCCGACCTGTGGAGTAGTGTAGTACATGTAAGTCCGTGTGTGTGGGTGTAAGTGCCGAAGAGAGGCGAAGGAAGAGGAAGGAAACAACGCAGGCGAAGAGGAACGAAAGGACGCAGCCAGTTTTAAACGTAATGTTCTAGAATTCGCCTTCGGAGAAACCACTAAATACTACACATCAGAGCAGCTGGTTGCTCGAATTCTCCTTCAGTCAACAGCTGAAATCGACCTATGGAGTCAGAGTCGAAAATCCGCCACTGTCAAGATTCGAGCCCTAGGACCTCCCAGTCAGTCTTTGCGGAGTCAGTGACAATGCTGGCTCTGAGCCACACTCAACCGATCTCTTGATTGTGAAATTCCTACGATAATTATCCAAAAGTGAAGAAACAGTTATTATCAATTATTGGAAATGGAATAACTATTTTAATGGTTTTACGGTTTTGATATTAGAGATTAAACAAACTCCACATTTTACACAAGTGAGCATGTTTTTTTTTATGCTTCTCGAACAATTAAATCATAAAAGATGTT
Organism: Teleogryllus oceanicus; assembly: GCA_964035755.1. Taxonomy (NCBI): domain Eukaryota; kingdom Metazoa; phylum Arthropoda; class Insecta; order Orthoptera; family Gryllidae; genus Teleogryllus; species Teleogryllus oceanicus. Next base: position 40,637,896 of record CAXIVR010000003.1, read on the forward strand.
TGTACCTATATTGTGAGTTTTTCAGCAAAACTAATCACACGTGAAATATTTTTTGATCTATTAATGTTTTCTGTTGCATTGCATCCGATTTTCAGCGCATAATCTTGTAGTCTACCCCTATCTTCTTTCCGTACTATTTATTACTCTCTTCCGCTTACTATTACTTCCTAATGACTTAACCACACATAATTATTTCAGAGTTTCATGTCGTAGAAAAATGTACCACGCTTTTTATAGGAGGAATTGCTCTTATTTTACTTTGAAGTTTACGTATTTGATGTGAGTTTTTCCGTCGCACTCACCTGGTATCGCGTGTCGTGTAAACCTAATTTCGGTTCGTGTTTTGCGGTGAATGCGCCACAGCGTTTGAGGAACGATGCGAAAGCAAAAAGAATAATCACACGTCCTCGCAGGCGCAAAGGGCCCCTTCACGAAAAGGCACGCGCATTAACCACGGATATACGGCGTCGAAGTTTCGATTTTAAATCTCTGCCATTACACGTTCGAAAGCGCTGCGGTTTCATCCTCGTACACACCCTTCCTCACAAGATGGAGCCGGTCGTTTGTGTATTCGGGATGCGTCTTGGATTTGGAAGTAAGAATGGGAAGAAATTTTAGAGGATAGCGAACTTAGATAATCATTGGAGTGTACGTGATCATCAGTATGATTTACAGCCCACCTTTAGGTTGCACTCTCTTGAGACACTAAACGCTTCACTTTTTTTATTTTTTTTTTATTTTTTATTTTTTTTTTGCAAGTAGTACACTTTTAAGTCTTCTGTGAAGTTAAAGAACCTTCCTCTTAATTTTTGGAAACTGTTATGATATGAATTTATTGCATGACGTTTATTAGAGATTGTCTGGAAAGTATCACATTGTTGTACTGTTTTATGGCTTTTTTTTATTACAGGACGATTTTCATAAAAACATTCTGAAAATGAATTTTCCCTAACTCCACTGGCACGAAATTACCACGATGTAACTGCTGCCCGCGAAGAACTAGGGAGTCTAGCATTATGTAAAAAGTTCGTGACTTAGTGTTGGTTAACCTGTTATAGATCTCGTTTGTTAACGCATAAAACGCTTATAAGGAACTCGTAGAAGGAACTACGTCTTCATCTAGCTAAAGAACAACTACTATCAGCAAGCTACTTAGAAAAGGTTCCGTGTCAAAATATACGTATACTGAGTTAGCTTTCAATACATTCAAAACATGTACTGATAAGTTCATATTTTATTTCGAACAATTTACATTAATTGCAATTAGCGGCGGCGCTAGTCGAATTCGTTTACTACGCTCCGTGATGTCACGAAAGTTAAGCAAATTCAAGACTCGCGAGCTCCTGGTTGGGTGACCGGCCAGGAACCCCGGGATCTAACGGCGTGAGTCTGGCCGAAGGGATAAAAGACACTTACTGACTGCGACGTGACGAGACTTGACAAATATAATAATTATTCAGTATAGTAAATTACTCAGTAACGGAGGATTACTCCAGAAGAAAGCGCTCAACGTCCAACAAGGGTTAAGAGACGCTTTGGGTCAACAACGCAAGAATTAAAAAAGAATTGAACAATCTATTATAGAGCTTTTTCGCGGAACTTTCTACTCATTTCTGAAAATGGGGGAAACATGTTTTCTGTGACACTTCTTAACTCTCTCGCATGTCCCACTTAAAAATTCCCTATATTCTTTCACATATCTATCTTTTGATTTTAATTGAAGCATGTGTACAGTCGCGGCTCACGCTTCTAATATATCATTTCTCATTATTTCAAAATTATCTACAATTTCAATTTCCATTACATCACTGAAGGTTGTACAGGCTATCTCTTTAATGTTAATTTTGTTGTGTTTATGTACCTTTATCTCTGAAACTATTTTATGAAGCTCTTTGAAATTTTACTGGTGTTTCTTAAATATTGAATTCATTTACTTGTACATTGTTTAATAATTTGTTTACCAACATATTTTTTTATACATTTTATGTAAAGTATATTCAATATTGAGTTTTAATACTTGATTTTTTTAAAAAAAGCTACAAAGGCAAAACATGTTACATAAATTCGAAAACTTCATTTTAAAAAACTGGCCTTGTTAAAATTTTTCTATCTCCACAATCTAGGAGCATATTCTGGCTCTCCAGCATCATCCTCATCTTCCGCTGTACTTTTCTTCTTTGTGTATTACTAGTTTCCAACATTTTTTCTATCTCCACCATCACCTAAATAATGGGTATACACATTGTACATTTCAAGAGCCCATCCATTTATAGCAAGTGCAGCAGCTGACCATCCCACCACCTGAACCTACAAAATTCAATTTACACTCAGTACGCTTTTTGTGGTATTCACGTTGTTTCTTCTCTCTTATATTAGCACATGATTGACAATAGTTTGTCAATATTTGAACATCAATGACTTTTCCATTGTCAATGCTTGTAGCAGACACAACGCCCTTTAGACTTTTATGTCCCCGTTTCTGCCATGTTCCGTCTACAGCCACCGTGAGATCACAAGAGCCCTCATTGCACACAACAGCTTCATTTACAGCTGATTTCATTGACATCAACGCACAATCTCTGACAGCATTGTTTATAACATTGGTGTACTTCTGGAACCGGACTGGGGGCTTTGATAAGTTCATGATGACGCAAAATGTCTTTCCTCCTTTATAACACTTTCCTATACATCGAAAAGCATACACAAATCTAACATTGTCATAACAAGTTTTTGAAGCTTCTGAAGTCCAAAATGAATCACGGGAATCACAATTACTACTCACAAAAATTAGTTTATTAGCTAAACCCTTCGTTGTTGTGTCAACGACACACTCAGTGGGATGTTCATTACAAAATCCACATTTTGTAAACAAGATTCAAAACTTTAATAAATACATTATTTATTTCATTCAGATCTTATAAGTCTGTACAGCATGTCGAATAATTTTCTTAAATGAAAGTACTCCCTCATACTAAGCATGTCTCTGTAATGTCCAACATTTTCCGACCTAAATCTGGCAATGCATTATCTCTGTACTCTCCTGTCACGTTTTCAAAACTCGAGATCTAGAAGCTAACACTTGAAACAACAATAAACAACTAACGAACGATTTTCTCAAAAACCCCATAATATAGAACAATGACAAGAGGATTACACATAAATAAACACAAGGATTTTCTCAAAGACTTAAACAAATAAGTGTAGGGCGGGTTACATGTTGGGCGTAGCCTTAAACATTTAAATGGATTTTAAAAGCCATTACGAACAAAATATCTCGAAACTGAACAGTGCACAATGTTAAGTGAATAATTAGGATTCAAAATAACACAAAACACGAAAATCGAAAATGTTGGTGGTATGACGTGTACAACCTCAACAACATCAATAGAACCTGACATTCTCGTTAACATGAAAGAAAATAAAGAAAAACTATCACAAATATGTGGCCCAGCTATCAGAACAAATGATTGAGTGACAACCACACTATATTTCACTTCAGGTTATATTGAATTACAAAAAACATGCTAAACTAGTAGTGTTTAGAATGGCACAGACTTTCTCATAGTTGACTTTTCTAATTTCTTTGGTGTGGACTGGCTAAACGGTTTTCCCCCTCGTCTTGCCAGCTCCAATCTATCGCCACCCAAATACTTGTTTTTTTTTACATTTTCTCAATCTTTCAGTTTCCTAATTGGAGAATCGAAATATTACTTTAAGAAAATTAAAGAAGAGTAAAATTTCGTCCTTAATGGCAATTTTCATTGAAAAAACTTGGAGCCGTTTTTAAGAAAGGTCGTTTAAGAATTACTGTAAATGAGAATTTGAAGTTTTTCACAAGGATCTATTCAGTTTTCGAAAAAAATTCAATTAAAGTCATTTGAAACACATCCTCTCACAAATGAGATAATGTATATAAATTGCTGGAAAGTGCATATTAACGGCGCGAGATATATTTTAAAAATTACATTTGTGTAATTAAAAAAAGAATACACAAAAATTAACTTTACGTCATATTAAACAGGGCATTAGTCTATCCTCTGGAAACGTTTGAAGAAAAAATTTGCAGCCATTTTTGGGAATATGGCGTTTGAGGGTTTCAGAAAATACGGAATTTTGAGCTCATTTTCCAAAATCTGTTTAATTTTCAAAACTTTTTTTAACCAAAATACAATAATGAACAAATTGCCGGTAATGTAGATATGAGCGATGTGAGAGAGAAGACAAAAAATATATTTTTGTAAATTTTGAAAACACAAAAGGATAGAGCAATATGGCCTCTATGACATTTTATGGAGTGCATTTTGCATTATCCCCTCCAAAAGTACAGAAACTAGAGGGGCTACAGAATGGCACAGACTTTCGCGTAGTGAAGTTTTCCAATTTCCTTGGTGTGGAGTGGTACTGTACAGTCTTGCCCCTCCTCCTTCCTGTTGCCATCTATCGCTACCCATAGTACATTTTTTAAAAATTTTCTCAACTTCTCAGTTTCCTAATAATAGAACGTAAATATTATTTTAATAATATTAAAGCAGGCTAAAATCTCGTTCTAAATAGCAATTTTCATTGAAAAATTTGGGGCCGTTTTTAAAAAATGGCGTTAAGCGTTACTACAAAAACAAAATTTAAGTCTGTTTCACAGGGCTCTATTGCATTTTCGGAAAACTTCAAAGAAAAGAATACAACATAATAATAATAATAATAATAATAATAATAATAATAATAATAATAATAATATGAGTTAACCGCGAAAATCGGAATTATGCCACCTTTATAAGAATAACTTTATTCCTAGAATACATTTTTTTTTAAATCAGGAGCCGTTTTTGAGAAAATTTTTAAAATGACCAGGGGGCTTCATGTAAAGTACCTCCAAATTTTAATGAATGTTTTTCAAAATCTCAAAGTTTCAACTAGAGCCAGATGGACAGGGGTTTCTTCAATTTGGAAAAAATTCTACGCAGACTTTGGACGCTAGTAGTGTTCACAGAAGGACGGACGGACAGGTGGACGGACGGACGTTTTGCTTGCAATTGATTTTTTCGGCATCAAGGTCTCACAAAACCGGGATTTTGGCTACACCACATGTTAGAAGATTTCTTTTTCTTAGTTTAGCAGCTGCATTTATTTACTTCCTCTTTACCAAGGCCCAGAAATAAAGTTTTTTCTCCCGAAAATCCTCCGTTCTTTCGCGCAGCAATGCACAACTTTCTTTATCCTACGTATATTACTCCGTATATACGTACGTATACGAGAAAGCAAAAAGGGTCTCGAATACAATATTGTACATCACACGGCAAAAGACCCTTCTCTTGTTTCGACAGGGTTCCCCCCCCCCCTTGGCCTACCGGCCTCGCCGGATGTACTCTCCTGTCTCGTTATGAAAAGGTAGACTTTCTTTCTTTATGATGTAAATTACTTTTTCTAACATGACAAAAGAAAGAAAAAAGATGGAATTTGCCTATCTCAACCTATCAGCCGGCAATCAATACCAACAGAGTCGCACTCACCATTTTTCACGGCAGGAGGGCGGAAGAGGCTTAAGGGAGGTGTCCAGCCCACTTGATGTTTTCTTATTAATAATTTTCTTCATAAATAATAACTTAATAAATATTTTGACCCTCTGAGAATTTTCCGTTTTCGAAAATCCACCGCCTTTAGTCTGATTTGAAGAGCCAACTTTTATTTAAAATACTGTCCCTCCTGTTCGAACGGGGTAGAATTTATTAAAGAATTTGAACAAGTGCATGCACAGGTCATCATGGCATATGCTCCTCCGACCAACTTTTTAATGTTTGCTTTCTACGCTCACTTTCAAGCGGATATCCTTTGTTTTTTGCACGACCATACCCCATGTCCTTCCACTACATTATCCTCATTTCGGGCGACCAATTTTCATTGCTCAGTTATCCCAATTTGAATTTTCTCGCAGTAACACCAAGATGCAAGATGTGTCCATGCAAACCTTTATACGTCTGAAATCATTCCACTCATCCTATTGCAACACACAACCAGAAAACATTAAATGTTGCGCGCACCAAGAGGCACATTAACAATGTTAGATAGATTTATTAAAGTTCGCTTTGAGCTAATGATCAGTGGCAAACATTATTACAACAATACGACAATTACAAAACTATTACGAATATTTACAAATATAATTACAATTAGAATTAGATATTGATATCCTAGTTATAATTAATTTTGAGTTATCTGTAAGTTGACTTATAGCTTTTCTAACACTTCACTCCACTTCACTTCACTTCATTTCTCTGCGCTGCACTTCACTGCACTCCCCTCCCCTCCCATGCCCCCCACCACATTACACTTCACTTCACTGTATAAGGGACATGACCATATTATTAATAATAAAACGATTATAATAATGTAACTAATAATAACAATAACTTAAAAGTTACATCAAAACCAGTAACAGTGTTAATAATTATATCAATAATAATAATAATAATAATAATAATAAATGATGATGATGATGATGATGATGATGATAAAACTCCCCCAGTATTATTAATGATGACCTACATAGAATTAAGTATATTTTTAAATTTCACTACATTAGAAGGAAGAGTCTCTAGTGCTTTTGCAGGTAGTTTGTTCCAATCGATTATAGTACGATTCACAAAGGAGAACTTACCTACATCAGTTCTTTGCTTTCTACATTGTATTTTCCAGGGATGGTCTCCTCTGCTTTTATAATCAGGTTTCTGTAATCTTTTAATGGGGTCTACCCATGGTTGTCCTGTACATTATGTATAAACGCGCCCGTTCCCGTCTCTTAGATAAGGGTTCCCATTCATCTCGTACATCAACGCGTCCATAATTTACAAACTTTCCGGCCCGTTTTTTAATTTTATCTAACGCCTCGATTTGCCCTTTTCTGTACGGGTCCCAGCAGGCCTCTCCGTACTCTAAAATAGGACGGAAAAGTGTAGTATGCCGAGGAGCATTCGAACTACTGTTTTTTAGAATGCGCATTACAAAGTGCAGCGCCCTCCATGATTTTTTGACCGTATTGTTAATATGATCCGACCAACCCAAGTCGCTACGCAGGATCAAACCCAAATACTTAGTTTTTTACACACGGTTTATCGTTAGTTCCTAACTTGTAATTCGAGTGTACATTCGAGCGAGATTTCGTAAAACAAATGAATTTACTCTTTTCCGGATTTAAATCCATCTTATTTCTGCACGCCCAGTTCCATAAACAGTTAAGATCGTTCTGTAAAATATTTTCATCCGAAGAAGCGCCAATACTCCTGTATTATGCAATCATCGGAGAAAAGTCTAACTTTCGATTTTATTCCAGTTGCAATATCATTAATAAACGCTAAGAATAGCAATGGCCCTAACACACTCCCCTGGGGGACCCCAGAGGTTACATCGGCTTTCGATGAGTGTTTATCACCTATTCTGACGAGTTCGGCTCGTAAGAAATTCTTTTATCCACAAGATTATTTGATGATCTAATCCAGTTTTTCAATTAAAAGGCCATGTGGAACGAGATCAAATGCTTTAGAAAAGTCTAATATTACTGCATCGACCCTACTCCCTTCGTCTAGTGAATCTGCTATGTCCTGACATAAGGAAATAGTCTGGCTGTCGCATGAATAGCTAGGACGAAAACCATGTTGATTTTGAAAAAGCCAGTCAGTTTTATTCCAGACTCGTCTAATATATTCCGCAATCATGTGTTCCATCTGCGTGCATACAACTGATGTCAAACTTATAGGTCTGTAATTATTAACAATTCTTTTGTCTCCTCCCTTGTGACTCGACACTGTAATTGCCTCTTTCCAATTTTGAGGAATCGTATTATTATTTATAGTGACGTCCACTAACCGAGCAAGGTAAGGAATCATGGCTTCCCCTCCCAATTTCAATATTTCTCCTGGTATTCCGTCAGGACCTAGAGATTTATTTCTCCTAATTTTTGCAATCCTTTTTCTAATAATTCCTGCATCGACTCTAAAGGTTTCTATTACGGATGTTGTTGCATTTACTAATATCTGATCCTTCGGTTTGAAAACCGATGCGTAATGCCTATTTAAACAAGCCGCCTTTTCACTGTCATTTGTAATTAACTAACCGTCAGCTCCGCAGATCGCTGGAATACTTTCTTTGTTCCCTTTTCTTACATACCCTTTTACATTCCCCTTTACGTTCATACATTTCCCTTTGTTTCTTACATACTTGAAGAAATTTTGCCAACAATTCAATCGATCGTTTAGAATGGATTTCAGGTAATTTTCTTGGGTATGTAACTTTAATGCTAGTAAGTCTTTAGATAACTGTAGAAAATTATTTTTCTGTTCCTGGTTTACATTACGTGTACTATACGCTTTCCTAATCTTTCTTTTCAGTCGCCTCACTTCTTTATTGAAACACACCGGATCCGAATGGCACCGTAGTTTCTTGGTAGGCACGAATTTTGCTATGCATTCTAAAAGTACGAGTATGTTCTTAAAGTTTGTTCATATCTGTCTACTGTACATCCGCTAGAATCCCAAGTTGAAAATTTGCTTTTAAATATAATTGCATGTTTGTAACGTCTGTTCTATAAAACTGGACAAATTTCTTTCTTTTACGGGATCATTTCGCTTACCCTCTCTGCACATTTTTAGGACTCCTTTGTGGTCGCTAATTCCAGAAATGATTTCGCAGGAAAGAAGTTTGTCCACCGGTCTAATAAGGAAAACGTCCAGTAAAGCATTATCGCGTGTCGGTTTAGTCACTACCTGCGTTAAGCCGTTGTCTCAAACCAACTCGTTAACGAGGCGCTGGGCGGCACCTTCAGCCCCCACATCCCCCTCCCAGGTGCGTGCGGTAAATTTAAGTCTCCTCCGATAATGACGTTTTTCCCACTTTTCCTGATTACGCGGGTTCGCTCTACAAGTCTTTGCAACGGTTCATTCCATCTTTCTGTGACCTATACGCGCCTATAATTTTCGACTGGCTTTTTGAATTTTTATCTCGAATGTGTACACCTATTATTTCAAATTTGTCATCCACCCATGCCTCTATTGCTTCAAAGTTGTCTTTTACGCATATAAAAACACCCCCGCCAATGCGATCTATTCTATCACGCCTGAATGTTAAAAAGTTTTGTCTGGAGATTTCAGCGTTTAATATTTCAGCATTGAGCCATGATTCCGTACCTATCACATCTACATTATAAGATTCTACAGTGTTTCAGAAATGAATACTCCTAAATACTCCTTTTATTATAAATACTCATACTCCTACTCGTACAATTAACCTGCAGAAAGACCAGAGACTCACCTTCTGCACGATTACGTAGTGAAAGTCCGTCTCTCGCCACCGTTCCCGCGTCGCTGTCCACCGTTATGTCGCCGTTCGTCGTCGCTGCCACCGCGTCGCCGTCCGTCGCCGCCGTCACCGCGACACTGTCCGTCGCCGCTGCGTCGCCGTCCCACGCCGCCGTCACCGCGTCGCCGTCCCTCGCCGCCGTCACCGCTTCACTGCAGGTCGCTGCTACGTCGTCGTCACTCGCCGCACTGCAGTCCACCGCCGACATTCCCACACAAACCATTTTATGGGATTCGATATCCCTTGCCGCCACCGCCATGCGGTCTCACGAGCTTGTCGCGGGAAGTTTCGGGCCTCCTACGGGCGAGAAGAGTCCACCCAGCTTTTTGGACCCCGAGCGATTTAGATGCAAGCCGTCACGACCGAAATCGCCGTCCTGCAACCAAGAATTTGGGTCCACAAAAAACACATTTCTAGCTTGCACCACCCATTCGTACAAGCGGTTGACTACATCAACCCGTCTCCACGGAATGCAGCGAAGCCTGAGAATCCCACTGATATATATTCTAGCACTAGGGAACTTTTCTTGCACTTTCATCACGAGGTCATCCGTATCCCCTATGACGAAGTCCAGATTTCTTCTCCTAAGATTGATAGTACCGACATGTACTATCTATTCTATTCCCTACTCTCCACATACCTTCGCAGCTGCTCAGTTCGGATTCCCGGGAGGTACACAACTTCCATATGTTTGTTTTGATTGCCTACGTGCCTGACTATCGAGTTTCCAATTACGAGAATGTTTTTTCTCGCAGTTGGAGCCTCTCCGACTGGCTGCGCGGCGTCTCCTACTGGAACAGCTCGAAGTTTCATCTCCAGAGCTGCGTTTAACTCCTGCAACTCTTGGATTTGAAGAAGAGCAGCTTCCAGTTTCTCTTCCAGTAGACGGACTCGATTTTCTTTGCACTTGCTGCAAAACCATTTGCCGTTATCCATGTCCCCGTTTTTACCGCAACTCGCATGGTACCACAGTCCACACAACTCGCACTGTTTCCCCGATTTTATGTTGCTGTTGCACCCACTGCACAAGATGCGAATTGCATCTGCTTCAACTGCAGGTCCCGGATTAGGTCGACACCTCCAATTAATAATAGCACCGCTATCGTGGTCGCACCCAACGATGCTGCTCCAGCAGCTGCACCGTCCCCGCGAAACGATGCCGAGGGTGGTGACGCTACGCACGAAGAAAAGCGCGCGGCCCACGCCCCGATGCCCGCCCGAGACGCCTGCAGGTAGCAACCCATTGTCTCAAACGGAGCTCCGCTAAAGCACGTCCAACCACTACGACGACCAACAACGACAACAACAGTGTTGCGGATTTAAAAAAAAACTGTTCTTATTTAATCTTAAATTTTTTCCATCGGACTAAGTAGAGCTTATTTAAAAATGACGCAGCTTTCATGTTAATTAAGCCCTCTGAATTTACGAAGACTGCAAACGTTAGAAATAATGTACAAAATTATGTGCTGTTGTAGCACAAGTTCTCTTGTGTAAATGATCTTGGCTGTCCAGGTGACGCCGCGTCGAAGGCTGTGTTGCGTTTCGATCATCTTGTCGTGGTCTTCCTCAGGGCTGTTGTGCTGCACAACAGCCCTGAGGAAGACCACGACAAGATGGTCGAAACGTCGGCAACACAGCCTTCGACGCGGCGTCACCTGGACAGCCAAGATCATTTACATGACTCTGGCCGCGGAAGTCTACGACTTCACTTCCAAGTTCTCTTGTGCTATTACGGGATTGAGAAACAGTGAAAAAAAGTCTTATGGACCCCGGAAGAGGTGGCAGCTGGGAAGAGGCTCGGGCAAACGCGAAAAGATTTCTCAGGCTAAAGAGATTAGGTAGTCTGTGCCATTATGTGACACCGCTTATTAAATATCGTATTTTTCGACCATTTTATTATTTCTGCAGATAACAGAAAAAGTAAAAATTGTGAACTATAAATTGTTCCAAATATAGATAGAAAGAAAAAGTGTTCTTGCAGAAAAACGATAGAATATGAAACTAACAACTCTTCTGAGCGATGAGTCGCATCAAAGTGAAAAGTTGTTTTCAGTTCACCTGTATACGAAAGGGGACGTTAACCATTTCTTGCCCCTCTTCTCTCCATCATTCAGGCAACTGTTCTTGCAAATGATGCAACTTCATTTAAATAATCGTTCCAGCTGCAATTTAAGAGTTTTAGATCTCCTCATTTTGGGAATGATTATCAAATCGAACGATAAAAGTCGTCGTAATTATTTTCAAAATTACGATCCACCCACAACCGGCATGAACTGTTCCAGAGAGGCAACACACGCAAACATTTCGCGGTAAAACCTCCAGGCGCTGACGCTAATGCTCGTAATTTCGTCCGGACGGCGTAATCTTTCGAAGCCGAACTTTTCCGAGATGCCGATTGAAGCTGTAGCATGGCATAACGTGAGGTTTTGCTGAAGCGACTCGCATAAAAGACAGAGACGAAGAGTCGTTCGCAGCTGACGCACTCACCATGACAGACTGGAGCTATAAATCTGATCTCTGAAAGAGGTTGTTCGATGGTGTGGAGCGAAAAGTTGGAAACTGGCACGAAAGGGCGGATGGAGAAGTTGGGGCAGGGTGGAATTGAGGGAGTTGGAGAATTAATGATAGTTCAGAAATCACTCTTCACTTGCAAGTAAAATTAAGAGCGGAAAAACAATCGGTAAAAAAATGTGTTTGAGAAATGATTTTTTTCCTCATGTAATAACGTTTTACCCAAAAAGACGAAAAATATATCCCTAACAAGTAAACGGACTTACCATTGAAGAAGAAGGTGCTGGTTATTTCGCCTTGAAGTCAAGTGACTTGAGCTAAATATATAATTAACAAGGTTTTATAATCAAGAAATTAGTATTCCGTGTGATTTTTTCTGATAGCTTTGTGATGATTTTCTATGTAAATAATATTTTAGTAAATAGTTTAATATTTAGTAAGGAGAGCAATATTTTAATACGCAGATTCATTCATCCATTGATACCATTTCTTTCAGAATTTAAGGCGATTGAAACAAAAGGCGTAACAGAGCGAGAAATGGTTTAAGCGTATTTTATTAATGACTTAATACATTCCAGAAAATTGTTGTGGTGTTTCATAATTGAAACTGACTAGCTGTATGCATTACATGTGTACGAAAACTGGAAGATAAAGACAATTTTATGTTCACAATTGTTATATTTGTCAATAATATAATTATTTTTATAGATACTAATTTTTAACACATTGTAAGGAGATAAATTGAGATCGACTTTCGAATATCATCTCCTGTCGCAGAAACTGCTTTAACTTGAAAAAGGAGTGTGGGAATTTCATTTGGAGCAAATTTTAGTCTATTTGTAGTTTTTCCGTTTATAGATCCGAAATAGATCTAATATTTAATGTAGCTGTTTTGTTAACATTAGAAATCTAAAAATAATTGCTTATACTATCTGAAAAAGTGAAGCACTGATGAGACATCGGTTTTAAGTGTCATGACACACTTAATTTCGACAACAAATTACATATTGAGAAATATTAGAATTATATAATACGGATTGTCTACAATAGGAATGTAGAATCCGCTACGCACGCACACACGCACACACAAATACAATATCCACATCATTATCTTCCCAAATACCGCACTCGTAAAAGTGCAGTATGCTTTTCCCACCACTTCTTTAGTGTAATAAAAATTTATCGCAACCTTTTTATATGTTCTCGTTGAATTGTATTAAGACCTGCAATTTTACCACACCGTAATTTGTTTGTGATACTGTATTTTTATTTGATTTGATGCTTGAAAACACGAGCAAAGTTTCTTTGATTTCTGTGTGATCTTTCTTTAATTTCGTCTGAAGATCCTGCTGCCCTGAAATAATACAAAGCTCTCCGAGAGCATTTGTGTGCGACTTTCCATTAGTGCCTGCTAGTCTTGTAAGGCACCAGAATACATAACTGCCTGTCTGTCCGTCTGTAAACACCACTAGCGCCTAAACCATACCTAGAATCTTTCCAAAATGGATATTCCTCGGTCCATCTGGCTCGGCTCGAGGGGCTACGATTTTGAAAAACTTTTTTTAAAATTTGGAAAACCTTTACATGAATTACCCCGGACATTCTCAAAATTTTCTTAAAAACGATTCCAATTTTTCTCTTTTAATTTCTTGCAATAATAGAGTGAAATACACTTATGAAGGTGGAATAGGTCCGATTGTCACTCTTAACACTGAATTTTCGAAAATTGCAAAAGTTTGAATTGTTTTCGACGTCTTCCTACAATTGCAAAATTGAATATAGAGATTTTCCTTAAAATGAAATTTGTTGCTCTTAGTTAATTCTTTCATTAAGATCAGGCGTATTTTTTTGAAACTTTTATAGATTTCGCGCAATATTGCTTGAAATATTTGCAATTTTAAATAATAACAAAAATAATATTTTCTCAAAAACGGCTATCTTTTTCTTTAAACTTTCGTTAATTTTTCACTTTTCTTAAAATGCACTCTATAAGATGACATAAGCGTCATTTTGTTCAAATCTTTTGTTTTTTTCAAATATTGCCAAAATCTATTTTCTTCACTTGTCTCTCACATCGTTAATATTTATATTCGCAGCAATTTGTATACATTAATGGATTTATGTGTTTTAAAATTGCCATGCATGTGCCTTAAAATTGCGTGAAGTTTCTCGAAAACTCAAAAAGTTTTTTGTTAAAATGAACTCAAAATTCTCCATTTTCTCAAAATTAGCTCCAAGTTTTTTCTTCAAACTCTTCCAACGGATAGTGCTAGTTTCACTGTTTAAAATATAGTTCATTTTGAGGTATTCTTTTGTTTTTTCAAAAATTACACATAATTTTACTTTCTCATATACGTACGTATTTACAGAGTAATATACGTAGTTTAGAGAAAGTTATGTTAGGCAAAGGCACTGCTAGGCAAAAAAAACAAACACTGCTGGGCAAAAACCGGCAGATTTTCGACAGAAAAGAATTCATTGTCGGGCCGTGAAAACATGAACGGGGATAAATCTAGTTGCTAAATTAAGAGAAAAAATCCTCCAACACGTGGATCAGTCAGAATCCCAGTTTTGTGGGTCCTTCATTCCGAAAAAACAATTCGAAGCAAAACGTCCGTCTGTCCGTCTGTCCGTCTGTCCGTCTGTCCGTCTGTCCGTCTGTCCGTCTGTCCGTCTGTCCGTCTGTCCGTCTGTCCGTCTGTCCGTCTGTCCGTCTGTCCGTCTGTCCGTCTGTCCGTCTGTCCGTCTGTCCGTCTGTCCGTCTGTTCGTCTGTTCGTCTGTCCGTCTGTTCGTCCGTCCGTCTGTGAATACTGCTAGCGCTGAAACCATGCATAGGATTTTTCCAAATTAAAGAATCTCCGTCCATCTGGCTCTCGTTGAAACTTTGAAATGTTGAAAAACATTCTTTAAAATTTGGGGGTACTGTACAACAAACTCCCCGGACATTTTCAAATTTTTTTCAAAAACGGCTCGAATTTTTTTAAATTTCTTGTAAGAATAGAGTAAAATATACTTATAAAGGTGGCATAGATTCGCTTTTTACGGTTAACTCTAAATTTTCGAAAATTGCAGAAGTTAGATTTTTTTCGGCATCTTCCTACAATTCAAAATTGAAGATGCAGATTTTGCTTCAAATGAAATTTTTTGTTCATAAACATTCTTTCATTAAGGTCATGTAGAATTTTTTTGAAAATTTGTGTAGTTTCCGTGCAATAGTGCATGATTATTTGCAATTTAAAAAAGTAACAAAAACAAGATTTTCTCAAAAACGCTCCAAATTTTTCTTTAAATTTTTGGTATGGATAGTGTTTTAAATTCCTCCTTTTAAATTATAGACGATTTCATTACATTATCGTTCTTATTAGTAGATGCGCTTTAAATAATGTCAAATAAAGTTTCTCGAAAACTCAACAGTTTTCTGGTAAAATGAGCACAAACTTACGCATTTTCAGAAAGGCTGAAAAGGGATTTTTTCAAAAATGGCACCAAATTTTGTATACATTATTAAATTTGTGAGTGGGAGTTCTTCAAAGTAAGTTAATTGAAAACGCAAAAGATTCCTGTGAAAAATAGCTTCAAATTTCGCATTTACAGTAACGCTTATCGCCGTTTTCTTAAAGACGGCTCCAAATTTTTCAATGAAAATTGCTATTTAGGACCAGGTTTCAGTCTTCTTTAAAATTCTTAAAATAATATTTCGGTTCTACTATTTAGAAACCGGAAGTTAAGTAAATTTTTAAGAAAGTACACTTCGGGTGGCGATAGATGGTAGCTGGCAATAAGGAAGGGCAAGAGTGTAGAGTACCAGTCCACACTAAGGGAATTAATAAACCTTACTACTACAAGAAAGTGTGTGCCATTCTGCAGCACCTGTACTAGTCGCGCGACTTTTCTTGACGTCTGAGCTCCCTAGTGCTCAACACAGCACGACTCGGTACGGTCTGGTCACAACATTGGTCTCACACGGAACGGCACGGCAAGATTGTCCGGGCTGCCAAGCTCTGCTTTCAAATGAATTCAGTTCTCGCGTTTTCGCTGTTAGTGTTGTGCCCTGTGATTCATTCGATTCGGATTTTGGTAATATCATATCTCCTTAATAAGCAATATTATCGTTATCTAATTATTTTCACTTGTGGTTGCTATTAATTGTGTTATAATTTGTTATATTTTATCGTCTATAATGTCCTGTTGTATTAAGAACGAAAGAGGCGCGAATAGTATTAATAATGTTACGGTTGGCAACACCCGTTAGATGTGACGTCGGGAGAAGCCTCCTCTCCCCGCACCCCGCGCTGGGAAACGTCAAGAAAAGTCGCGCGACTAGTAGTTACATTCTCGTATACATACGTATATACGAAGTGATATACGTTCTAAAGAGAAAGTTATGTAATGCTGCGGAAAATCGATCTCGAAATTTCAAATACACGTTTTGGGGCGTCCACTGCTACCAAAAAATGTTCGTTTTTTTCAAAAGATCTGTCCGTCCGTTCGTAAACACTACTAGCGCCTCAACCATACGTATTTTCCAAATTGAAGAATATTGAATTGTCCCTCTGGTTTGAGGGGAAACTTTAAGATTTTGGGAAACATTCTTTAAAATTGCATGAAACGCCCCGGACATTTTCAAAATTTTCTCAAAAACTGCTCGAAATTTTTTCTTTAAATTTCTTGAAAGAATGGAGCAAAATATGCATATAAAGTTGACGATTTTCCATCGTTATCTTTAAACTTTCGAAAATTGCAAGCTTTTGAATTTTTTCGTCTTTCCACTACTACAAATTTAAAGATGGAGATATTTTCGAGTAAAATTTGTTGTCCATAAATATTTCTTTCATAAAGATCATGTATATTTTTTGAAAATTTTAGTAGTTTTTGCGCAATATTGCGTGAAATATGTCAATTTTCAAAAATAACAAAAACAAGATTTTCTGAAAAGGGCTAAAACATTTATTTACACATTTGGTAGGGATAATGTTAAATGCACTTCATAAGAGGAAATAAACGCCATATTGCTCTACTTTTGGTTTTTCAAAATTTACAAAAATTGCAATTAACTTATCACTCGCGTTGTTTATATTTACATAAGCGGCATTTACTTTACATTATTCTATTTATGAGTACATGAGCTTTAAATAAAGTTTTATAAGGTTTCTTGAGAACTTACCAGCTTTCTGTTACAATGAGAACACATTTTACGCATTTTCAGAAACGCTCAAACGTCATTTTCTAAAAATTGGCTCCAAATTTTTTCTTCAAACTTTTCAAACAGAATTACACTGTTTTATATGACGTGAAGTTCATTTTGGTGTATTATTTTGTTTTTTCAAAAATTGCACAAATGTAATTTTCATTACATATGTCTTTACATTCTGTCACCGTTAATTTACACATTTCCTTCGATTTGTATACATTGTGGCATTTGTGATTGGAAGTGCTTCAAATGACTTCAAATAAGGTTTTTCGAAAACGCAATAGATTTCTCTTAAAAAGAGCTTCAAATTTCGCATTTACAGTATCGCTTTAACTCCATTTTCATAAAAACGGCTACAAATGTTTCAATAAAAATTGCCATTTATGACGAGGTTTTACTATTTTTTAATATTCTTAAAATAATATTTCGATTCCACTATTACGAAATCGGAAAATTCAGAAAATGTAAAAAGAAATGTACTTTGGGCGGCGATAGATGGCAGGTGGCAACAGGATGGGGAAGACCGTAAAGTCAGTCTACACCAAGGAATCTACGAAACGTTGCTAGGAGAAAGTCTGTGCCATTCTGTAGCACCACTAGTTTAATTCCCATTAAGAAAAGATTGTTGCCGAGACAACTTACTTGTTACCGTGAAAAAAGTATTTTTCGCATGGATTTATAATATTTTTTTGTAAGTTTGGTTTGGTGCTACTGAATTCCATAATATACAAACCATTTTGTATTATATTTTTATGCAGCTGTGTGTGAATTTTCCATGTGTTTCGCGGTCTCGACCGTGAAACTTCACACACTTCTCACACTGACGCCAATAATAAATTAAAAAAACATATTTGAAACGGATTGTATATCGTGTCAAAATTTGAGCACAATTGGTACAGAACTTTTTGAGTTTTTGAAGCGTACACAAACCCACTTAACATGTGTGTGTGTGTGTATATATATATATATATATATATATATATATATATATATATATATATATCAATTCAGACGATAAAATATGTTCTTAATTATAAGAATCATTTTCTTCTTCAATTGAGGAGTAATGGAAAATTGATATGACCTTTTAGAGGGAGAACATTTAATCGAAACGTTATTCACAAGAATATTGACATTTTTCACAGCATGAAACACGAGAAAAGATCATTACAACTCAAAGAGGAAAGAATTGCGTGTTTTTTTGCTTTTCAAATTACACTCACACTAACACTATGCCACAATAATATGTCACAGATAATGTCACAATTTTAATAGGTTCCACCACCACAGATGCAATAAATCTGCTCATTTGAAATGGGCTGTTACTTTTATAGGACTTGCCCACTGAGGAATGTTGAGTAAGTATTAGCGTAGCAGGGTCATTCGAAATGAGTGATACAATTGAGGTGACCAGGCTTGTTCGCGCTGTTCTGAAAACGCGAGTTCTAACGACCGCAAACTACAACATAACTAAATATTAAACTTTAATACATCCGATAAGGAATTATCTAATTATTGCAACTGATCATCTGTAAATCTTCCATGCACACTTGCAAAAATTCATTTACCGAGGAGACAACCGCCACCTGCTACGCCTTATTGCGCTTGAAAACCGTACAGCGACCGGAAATTAGATGCAAATTTTTGGCCGGGCACGCGGCGCAAAATGTTTATCTTCTCTTTCGCTGAAGTCTCTTCCACCGGTTGCAGCCGTGGAAGTGGTTGCTAGGCGCAGGGCCAGATTTCTACATGCAAACCAAGCAGTTGCTTCAGGGCCCCCATCAATGAAGGAATTTTCCTGAATATCACAAATTCAAAATGAATTCACGAGTACCTGAGACTTCCTTTCCCGGCAACCTCAGTGAAGCACGTGCAATGCAAGGGGACGAGCATGTGCGACGCAATGTTCCAATACAAAGGCAAGCAAAGATAATAATAAACCAAAAATTAAAAGGAAGAATGGTCCTTGCAAATGTCTTGTAGTCAAAACTTGAGTGGAAGGTTCCGTACGTACAAGGCTGGCACCCAAAGGTCCAGCTTTTTCTGTCAATTTGTTCCACCAAACATTCGTAATGGAACTTTCTATTAAGCTATATACATAAAAGTTCCACCGTTCCAGAAAAGGACTACCTTTCGTAAAATAATGCGTAACGTAACCCTCCACAACATTGTCAAATATATGAACGCGAGTACGCCCTTCCCCTTCAAACGCGTACTCAACGAACGGTAAGTCAAAGGGCATCGCCAGGTCTCGAGATAAAGCCACTCGATTCAAGCAAGTAAGTACGTCATCGCAAAATATTGACCTATTCAGAAATGTGTAGAACATCGGCTCAATGGGGGCAAATCCAGACAATATTTCTATGTAGTCTTTTTGTAACCCAATTTTTAAGTTGCTTTCTGCTAGTTCTTTCACATTTAATATGGGGAGGCGCTTTCCAGGATTGGCCAAAAACCCCACTAGAGCCGATTGATAGCTTGCGTTGACGACAAAACTGCACAATAACCACACTAAGAATAAACCGCCCCCAACAAATCCGGTAGGCTCACGGTCGACAGAGACTCCCAGTAGCAATTTGGGGGCGGCAGATGCAGAAACACTGTCGTAGCCGCGGGTTCGAAGAGCTGAGAATGTAACTGATGCCACAATACAACTGAGGAGGATAAAAAGCCACATGGGTCGAGAAAATACTAGAAATACGCCCAACCAAAGAGGTAACTCCTCTCCACTCGGAACAAACCATGGGCATCTCTCCGTCCAGAAGCTTACAATCGGGTCCATATCAGGATAGAACCAAGGATATAAAGTAAATGCTCCGACAGTAATGTTGGCAGTGCCGTTTCTAACGAAATTCGCAATGGTCATGTAATCGGTTTCGTTAACCAAATATTCAACACTCATATTCATTCGGTTGATGATTTCATTCACAATTCTAATTTCTAGTCCGTCGGGTAATTGGGGGGGTTCACTGAGTTCACTGAGTTCCGCTTGTGACTGGAAAATTGTGTAGGGGGGAAACTCATAAACACTTCCAATAATTGTGCACCCTGAGAAGTAGTTGCGATGTCGACCAAATATAATGTTTGAAATATTCTGGATGTCTAACTGCCTCTCCAGACTTCCGATAGAAGGACCATCGCAATCAAGCCCTTCGCCGACAGGTTTCCACCAGAACACTTCCTGCCGCTGCTCGCCCACCCGCACTACGGCGGACCGATACACTTTGTAGGTCCACAGCTCCCTCAGCAGACGCACAACGCCGCCTCGGGTCTGCATTCTTTGGGAAGGACCAACCAGACGTGCGGCACCGCGGCTCCACGTGGAATTGTGCTGCAACATCTGCAAAGTGTCGCGCAACTCCTCCACCGGTTGCTCGTTTAGCAGGATCAGCACCACACCAGGGAGATGCGATACATCTGATACACTCGGATTGACCTCACATCTACAGCAGAAGGTCACCACCCCTCCAGACGATTGTAGTGGAAAGAATAAGTTTTCAATTTCACAGTCCACGTATGTTAAATTAGAATTTTTTATTCGAATTGTAGGTTGGTACTCACTGGAGACATTGTCCGAAGGTATGACAACATACGTTGGTTTATTATTAACATATGGAATTAGGGCTTTGGCTAAGGAATTCGCCCAGTTAACACTAGGAGACACATTCCCCGTTCCAATAGCAATCTTTATGAAAATAAATGTCCACAGGAGATACATTTTAGAGCTATTTAATACGTGGACTACGAAAGGGCAGGAAATGAATGGCAATTATATGTAAGATATTGAGAGTTTTTCATAGTTTCAAGCTGACCGCTCTCATGAAAAACATATTTTATCGATGTGGAGAAGACATTGCGTGCTGGGAATAGCATTGCGTGCTGCTTTTGAAGAGCGGTCATTGGATAGAATAGTAGGGAATAAATGTCTGATCCAAAATGCAATTGAGCAATGGTGACTTACATTTACTCAAATATCGAACACACACAGCAAGTATTCACATAATCGCAATTATAAGTATTACGCAAGTATATATCTGAATATAACATTATTTTATCTGTTTTTGAATTTTGGAGACTTAACTTTGAATTTTAAATTTGCCTTCCGGTAAATGTGAATTCTGTTAAATGTTGTGTGTGCAAAGTACCGTTGGCTAACGGGGTTTTCCCCAGCCAGGTATCTTCCATCAGCGGAGCACCGCCCCGGCCAGGACAATCTCTAAGCTCCCGACCGGTTTCCCGGCATGTGTAGTAGTATAGTGCATGTTTGTGTGTGTGTGTAAGAGGTGAGGATAGAACAAGGAAGAAGTATGAAAGGTCGCGTGCGGTTCATGTCCCGTTTGTTAGGGTACTGCTCCAGCATGCGCCTGTTGTTGATCGGAAAAACTACGTAAAACTACCAATCAGAGTAGCTGGCCGTTAGAATTCTCCTCCAGACAATCACTGAAATCGACCTAGCTGACAAGCTAATGTCGAAAATCCTGCCACCAGCGGGACTCGAACCTAGTTTTTCGGGTCAGAGGGACTGCAGTGACATGAGTTGATGTCCTGAGCCATCTCTCCCCGTAGGAATTTTTTTGATAGAATATTGTTTAAACAAAGTTAAAAATTGCCTATTCAACACAAAACTACGCGAAAAATACTCAAATGTTTGAAAAATTGTATAAACTTTATTTTAAAATGAATCTTAGAGAAACAGGGCATTCATTAAGGAAAAAATTGAATCTTTAATATTTTAGTTGAGATAAAAATTGAACTTTTGCAATTATGGAAAAATCAGGGTTTTCAACGAACATGAGACCTGCCCCGTTGTCTTCAACGTCGTTTACACTATCCAACAACAAAAGTACATCAAAAACGTCGGGGTCTTTTTTTAATTAAAAAGTTTGAAAATGTCACAGGGGCTTCATGTAAAGTAGCCCCCAAAATTGAAATGTCTGTTTCAAATCAAGGGGCCGCTACATCAATTTTGGAAGAAATCGGCTGAATGGTTTAGCAGCGTTGTTCACAGACAGACGGGCGGGCGCATGGACGGACTGACAAAGAGACAGACGATCAGACGGTTTGTAATCTATCGATTTTTCGGTATCAAATACATAAAACATGGATTCTGGCTATACCACGTGTCTGATGGATTTTTCCTAGCAACTCGATTTATCCACATTTTCGTTACCAAGGTCTGGCAAAAAGAGCTTTTCGGTCGAGAAGTTTCCTTTTTTCGCAGCATTACATGAGATTCTCTCTACTGAGTAAGCGGTAGCGAGGAAGTAATTAAAACGGGTGGTCATACAACAGCACAACTTTCTCGAGATATTATTTATGGTTATGTTAAATTATAATACGACAATTTCTGTTTTACACTTTAATTACTATTTGAAAATTTTTTAAACACGAAATGAAAACAGATTTTTGCAATTAAATTCAGTATATTCAACCATCATCAAGCAACAACGTACTTCAACGCAACAAGCAACAGCTGATTCGTGTGGCATACACATTTGCAAATCAGCTTTCTTGATATTGCTAGCAACAAATTAAATAGAAAAATATAATAATTAAATATCAAATATTAAATAAAAATACTCATAAAACTACTCGTACTACACGAATAATTCCTCTTTCCGCACATACCATGCCAACGAAATGTTCCATTGATTTTCTCATTTAAATAAATTATATGACGCAATTTATAATAGATTTGCTTAAATTCGGGGTTGTCCCGTCCGCGGTGCCATTTATTGTGGTCGGCGAAAAATTATTAGTCATAAATATATGTCCCTTGCATCCATGTCAGGTGAGAACATTGAGCTCCAGCGCACGTTCTTGTCGTAGTCAACACCCCCTTTATGTAAAAACAGTTTGTTTCAGAAATTTAAAACCATCTCAATACCTTTTATTGCGTTATGTCTTGTACGGCCTGAAACCACGCATGGTTGCCCCCGTTTTAGAGCAGCCGGGTAGACTGGCGTGATCAATATAGTACGGGGAAGTCAGGTGTGGATCGCCCGAGTAATGAAAATATAGCCCGCAACCATATTATAGGTGTTAGTTGTGGCCATTGAGGCCTTGCAAGTTGGACATCCCTGACTAAAATAATATTAAATGTAACTTTTCTTTTCAAGATTGGAATGGACGTTTCAAATTACATTGCAATTGGAGGGACACGGCCTTGAACAAAGCGCTGGAAATTCAAATTTACTATTTCGTAGTTTTTTTTTTTTCAATTTAAAAAAATAAAGTCGGTCGAAAATAGGATCAGTACCACTTTCTTTACCGTTCTTTGCGACACATTTGAAAAAAATGAAAGAAAAAGTTTAGACTCGTTTCAAAAATAATAATTTTAAAACTTTTAAAATTGCTTATGTTGCGAGTTCAAATTATGCAACAAATATATTTTTGAAAACTTATTTGAAGATCTGTTTTTATGAACACATTTCATTAAGAAAATAATTATCTTTATAAACACCAAAATAATTAGAATTTTTTGCAATTATCGAAAAATTACTCATTTTAACGATCATGAGACCTACACTATTCTATTAAGCGTCCTACACGCTATCCGAGGTGAAATGTAATCAAAACGTTTGATGCTGTGTTTGAGAAAACATTTTATAAACAAAACTTAAAATTGGATGTACTATTTCATGCAAAATTACACGAAAAGTACTCAAAAATTGTAATTGACTTCATTTTAAAATGAATCTTAGGAAGACAGATTTCATTAAGGGAAAAGTCTTTATTTTTTAATATTTTAGTTCAAGGAAGAGTCTGAAAAATTTTTGATCTTTTGCAATTTTCGAAAAATCAGGGTTTTCAACGCACATAAGACCTGTACCATTCTCTTTATTTCATATTTCTTTGTTCGTTTCATACATTCGAGCTTTTGTTATATGTTTACAAGTTAATATTTCAGAAATTTGAAATACGAAAATTTTGAAATTTTTAGGTTTTAAATTTTCAAAAATTTGGAATTTAAACCTATTTGAAATACGAAATAAAAATTACAAGCCTTCAGGGAATATCAGATTGGAATGCAATAACGGCCTTACGAATCGCGACTCGCGAATGTCAGTGAATTACGTCTTATTCTCGTGACATGATTAACCTGTGTGAAAAGCAGTTATTATTGTCAAATTTGTGTTGATATTTTCTTGAAAATAGTTAGTTTTTGTATCAAATGTTCTACGATATGTAATGAGTTCTAAAAAAATTATGACCCAGATGAGTTCATTTCAAGAGGATTTGAGGCATAAATTGTATTAAATAACCGTTATTAAGGGTGAGAAAGGACGTGCTGTTTTAGTTGCACTAGTTGTTAACTTTGTCACAGAAACGTGAATGTGAAAGTCACAAATAGTGACAGAATGTTAATAAAGATAATTAGTTTATTAGTATTAGTCATTTACCAACAGTATATGATGTACTATGAACATAAACAAGTTTAAATCTGATTGTAGATGGAAATAAGCATTTTTGCCAAGAATTGATAAGAAAATATTTAAATATATGCAAAACGATTGCTTATGGTTTTGACAACGATGCGCTGGCAATAATTCGTTGTTCCCTTCTGTACAATTTGCTGCAAACAGTAAAACTGATTGGTACTCGTTTCATTTGTAAAAGTAAGAAATTATTGCTGCTCCTAACTATTGAAATAAATGCAGATATTCTCACTGGCTCACTTGTTTAAATAGGTTGAGTTAGACGTTTTCAAGTAACAGATGAGGCGTTTTTAGCGCAGAAAATGCAATATTTCAATATTACGTAGCTGTTTCTAAGAATCCGAGAAAGTATGTGCTGTTGTAGCACCACGCGTACTTCTATCGCGGCCGGACTCTCTGCGTCATCTCTGCACCAAGCAGGTGTACCTAAAGTTCCACGGTTCTCTTGATCGCGTCCAAGGGCTTGCTTCGCGTGACGATATACGGTGCATGGTTTTTTCTGCCCGCGAGGTATGGGTGTGGAAACGCTTCCTCTTCTTATGACTGGGAAGCCTAATGAGCGACCCGTACAAGTTTCATCACCATAAATCAATATCGCAGTTACTTCCCCCATTTATTGATATTCTCATTACCTTTCTTACATTTTCACCTTATCAACCATTTATGTGAACTGAGTGTGACAAGAGAAGTTAATTTTGTGTCTTTATTATTATTATTATTATTATTATTATTATTATTATTATTTATTATTTTGCTTTCTCGTATATGTACGAGTATACTACGTATATACTTAATATATACGTACTATAGGGAAAGTTATGTCATGCTACAGAAAATCGATTTCAACATTTCAAAGGAAATACATATTTTGGGGTCCCCTTATATCGAGAAAGTGTTGCTTTTTTTTTTTCAAAATATCCGTCCGGCTGTGAACACCACTAGTGCCTAAAACATACGCAGGATTTTTCCAAATTGGATATTCCCCGGTCGATCTGGCTCTATCATCAAAACTATCTTCAACATTTGGGGGTACTTGGAACCCCTCTTACATTTTCATTTTTTTTAAATTTCTTGTTACAATAGAGTAAAATACACTTATAAGGGTGGCTTAGGTCCGATTTTCGCGGTTAACTCTGAATTTTCGAAAATTGACAATGCTTTTGATTTGCTTCTCACGTCGGTAATGTTCACATTAGCGACTAATTGTTTACATTACTGTATTTGTGAGTATTTGTGATTTAAATAATGTCATATAAAGTTTTTCGAAAACAACAGTTTTCTGTTAAAATGAGCTCAAAATTCCACAATTTCAGAAACGCGCTAATCGCATTTTCTACAAAATGGCTTCAAATATATGTCTTCAAACTTTACCGTCTGATAGTGATAAATGCACTGTTTAATAAGACAAAGTTAATTATTAGTATTCTTTGTTTTTTTTTTTACAAAGATAAACCTTTTTACCTCTCACCCTTTAGAATGCACATTTCCCGCGATTTGTTTACATTATCACATTTGTGAGTAAAGTGCTTCAAATTACTTCAAATTAAGTTTTTCAGAAACTAAAAAATGTCTGTGGAAAAGAGCATCAAATTTCGATTTACAGTAAAGTTAAACGACATTTTCTTAGAAACGGCTCCAAATTTTTAATGAAAATTGCCATATAGGACAAGATTTTATTCTTCTTTAGTACTCTAAAGAAATATTTCGGTTTTTCCATTAACATACGGACAAATTGAAAAATGTAAAAAAAAAGTAGTTTGGGCGGCGATAGCGGCTGGCAATAGTATGTATCAATACGGAAAAGCTAGACAAGACCAAAGAAATTAGAAAATTAAGTAGTACGAGGAAGACTGTCCATTCTGTTGCACAACTACTTCTTTTTTGAAAGAGTAGAGTGAAATACTCTTATAAAGATGTTATAAGTTCTTTTTTACTGTTACTTCCAAATTTTCCAAAATTTCAAAAGTTTGCATTTTTTCCTTGTAAGATTTAAGCAGATTTTCCTAATATTGCGTGGAACATGTTCAATTTTAAAAACTAACAAAAATAAGATTTTCTCGAGAACGACTCCAATTTTTAATTTATCGTATACGTACTATATACGAAGTAATATACGTACTATAGAGAAAGTTATGTAATGCTCCGCAAAAACATTGCGACTTTTCGACAAAAAATTCAGTCACGGGCCCTGAAAACAAGAATGTTGATAAATCCATTTCCTATACTAAGAGGGAAAAATCAATTTGAAAGCAAAACGTCTGTCCGTCCGTCCATCCGTCCGTTCGTCAGTCCGTCCATCTGTGAACACAACTGTCGCCTGAACCACACGTACGATATTTTCGGAATTGAAGAAACCTCTGTTTATATGGTTCTAGTTGAAGCATTGACATTTTGGAAAACATTCTTTCGAATTTGGGGGTACTTTACTGAAGCCCCCCTGACATTTTCAAAATTTTCTCAAAAACGGTTCGAATTTTTTCGGCGTATTCCTAAAACTACAAAATTAAAGATAGAGATTTTTGCTTCAAATGAAATTTGCATCCCATATATAGCCTTTCATTGTCATGCATATTTTTTTGAAACTTTTAGTAGTTTTCGCGCAATATTGGCAATTTAAAAAAATTACAAACACAAGATTTTCTCAAAAACGATTCCAATTTTTTTTAATTGTTGGTAGGGGTAATGCCAAATGTACCCTAAAACACCGTATTTCTCTATTCTTTTGTTTTTCAAAAAATACATTTTTTTACTTGTCTCTCACGTCGGTAATATATTCATTAGAAGCGATTTCTTAACGTTATTGTATTAATGAGTACATGTTCTTCAAATAATATCATGTGCTTTAAATAAAATCACTTAAAGTGTCTCGAAAACTCAAAAGTTTTTTGTTAAAATTAGTTCAAAATTCCGCATTTTCAGAAACGCTCAACAACAAAATGGTTCAAACGCATTTCTCAAAAATGCTCCAAATTTTTTCTTAAATTTTTCCAATGGATATTGCTAATTTATTTAATATTTTTTTTTTAAAAAATTACACAAATGTAATATTTTTAAATATCTCTCACGCCGTTAAAATACACATTTCCATCGATTATTGCATCCACATAATGCAATCCACAAAACACAATGCATCCACAAAATGCACATTTCCATCGATCCTACATTATTGCATTTGTTAGTGAAAATACTTCAAGTTACTTTACTTGCTTTTTTTCGAAAAGTTAATAGATTCCTGTGAAAAAGAGCTTCCAATTTCGCATTTACAGTAACGCTTAACGCGATTTTCTTAAAAACTGTTTCAAATTTTCAATAAAAAGCTTAAGGTTAAAGCTAAAAGGTTAAGGTTAAAGTTATTTAGATTAAAGTTTTAGCTTTTTTTTAATATTCTTAAAATAATATTTCAGCTCTACTGTTTGGAAACCGAGAAGTTGAGAAAATATCAAAGAAATGTATTTTGAGCAGAGAAGATGGCAGCTGGCAAGTGGATGAGACAAGACCTCATAAGTCAGTCCTCACGAAGGAAATTAGAAAACTTAACTACGACAAAGTTTTTCGAAAATTCAAAAGATTTCTGTGAAAAAGAACTTCAAATTTCGCGTTTACTGTATAGCATAAACGATATTTTCTGTTAAAAAAAGCTCCAAATTTGTCTGCGAAAATTTCGATATAATACAAGTTTTTGACTTCTTTAATATTCTTTATGTAATACATCGATCCTACCATTAGGAAACTGAAAAATTGAGAAAACGCCAGAAACTGTACTTTCGGCAGCGATAGACTGGAGCTGGAATGAGGATGGAAGAAGACCGTAAAACTAGCCTACATCAAGGAAATAAGAAAAGTTTACTACGAGTACGTCTGTGCCATTCTGTAGCATCACTAGTTACTTTCTCGTATATGCACGTATATTCATACGTAGAACAAAGAAAGTTATGCAATGCTCCGCAAAATCGATTTCGGTATTTCAACGGAAATACACGTTTTGGAATCCATGATACCGAAAAAGTATTGTTTTTTTGTTGTTTTTGTTGTTGTTCTTTTTTTCAAAACGTCCATGTGTCCAACTGTGAACACAACTAGGGCCTAAACCATACGTAGGAATTTTTTCCAAATTGAAGAAATCCCTGTGTATCTGGCTCGATTTGAAGCGTTGCGATTTTGAAAAACATTCTTTAAAACTTGTGGATCTTTTACATGAAGCCCCTGCGACATTTGAAAAATTTTCTCATAAATGCTTCCAAATTCTTTCTTTAATTTTTTTAAAGAATAGAGTATGATATACTTATGAAGGTGGTATATGTCCGATTTTCACTGTTAACTCTGAATTTTCGAAAATTGCAAAATTGTGGATTCTTTCCAGCATCTTCCTATGACTATAACATTGAAGATTGAGACTGATCCTGCAATAGAAATTTGTTGTCCATAATTAGTTTTTTCATTAAGATCATGTACATACCTTGAAAATTTTAGTAGTTTTCGGGCACTATTGCGTTCAATATGTGCAATTTTAAAAAATTAGAAGAACAAGATTTCCTCAAAAATGGTTCCAAATTTTTTCTTTAAATGTTTGGTAGGAACAGTGCTAAATACTCGCTATAAGATGACAACGCCATTTTGCTCTATCCTTTTGTTTGATCAAAAATTACAAAACTAACTTGTTGACCAGCGTCTCATGTCATTAATATGTACATTACTGGCGATTTGTTCACATTATTGCGTTTATGAGTACATGTTCTTTAAGTTATGTCTTCTAAAGTTTCTCTAAAACTCAAAAAAACGAAAAGCTAGCTCAGACGAAGGGAATTAGGAAAGTAACTAGGACGAGAAAATTTGTGCCATTCTGTAGCATCCCTAGTTAATATTTAATATAGACATTCATAAAAGAAAAAAATTATAAAGTGATAATTTCAGAAGTATTCACATGAGTCTACGGAACAAAATGGCGAAACTGCGCATTACTTATAAACGTCGATACCAACAGATATTTGTTTCTTATCTGATAAAAATAATAATTCTTTTTTTATTTTATACCGAAAATAGCCGACGTTCCCGGGCATCCTTCATATTCAATCATTGTGAAAAATCAAAAAAGATCAATTTTATACAAACCCCGGTCTTTAAGATTGTTTTTAATATAATTGGTTCACATTTAAATAAAATGCTGTAATTTTCTTTCTTTTTATTTTACAGTAGTACCCTACTATTAGATTAGCAATTTTTATCTTACGCACTGCTACAAGCCTACGCCTAGCTACTAGCGAAATATATTAAAAACCAATCCGTACTTGGCGACAGGTGAAAATGAATGATCGAAGTGCATCTACCAACATGTTATTTAAATTCTTTATTTTCCGCATTTGTGTTGTATCAATGCGGAATTGTATTTATCAAACTTTTCAAGGACACGGCGACAATCCTGAATAAGATCCTATAAAAATGTTGTACCTATTCATGCACTACTTTCTGTGGCATTAATGTCAATTACCTGTCGTTGAATTCACTTTTATTAGTATAGAAAATATATCTTCGAAATCCACTGTTTTTCTCCGCCTCCTTGTTCACTGAACTGAATTCGAAACATTTAAAGTTCGTCTTTCGCTGGGGCACCAATGACACTGCTCCGCAAGACCCAAGGATGCTCTCCGCCTGCAACCACACCATTATCTCCTCAGGCGCTTTCACACTAATGGCGGTGTTGCTGTCTGAAGATCACGTCGACGATTATGCTACATCGGAGTTCGCCAAACATCTCCCAAGCTAGAATTTGCAGAGATAAATCAACAATTTATAAACGTAATTATTTGGAATATTGAACTTATGTTGTTTTGTGTTATTTATACATTTTATACCACTTCAGATACTTATAAAATATTTTCAATAAAACATTTTGTAATTTATAATTTGTTGGCGTTTTTCATCATCTTCGGGTGTTTTACATTAACTTAAACTTCCGGTTATCAGCTCACGCTCCCTACCCTGAGTGAATACCATTTCCACCCTAGAGTCCCTTGAGTAGTCTCCACTCCCCAACTTAGCAGTGGCTCGTAAGCCCGTTGCGGCTGGGTGCTTACTCCTGCCGTCGTGAGTCGTAAGCCCGTGGGGGCGCTTGAGCCCTTTCACGCGGAGGCAGGTTTGGCGGCGGCCAGGTGGCGCTCACGTTGCGGCTCATTCCGGAGCCTTGTCCCCCCGGCACGTAGGCAGTCACACTCCCAGTGTGTAGGCAGGGAGAGGGCTGGGAAGGAGTGGGTTATTGAAAGCCATGCATGGTGGTTGGGTCAAGCCTCCCCATGTCACTGCACTGAAGCAAATCTCCGTGCCAAGGCGGGTTTCGAACCCGCTGCCCCAAGCTTGCGGTTATTGCCGTAACCACTACGCTGCGGGGCCCCGGCTTTGATGGCAGTTTTCTCTTTGAGTAAATCATCAATCGATGCGACCTGTTTCTGATGAGGACTGACTCTTTTGTGCGGTTTGTGCACTTCGCTGAGGACTGCTTCTAAATGATCAAGTGAATTTATGAGATAGAAGAGATAAGAACTGGATGTGTACATGTGTATGTGTGTGAGGGGGATTGTCAGATGAATACCTAAACTAAATAAAACATTCGTACAATCTGTTTATTCATTATCGTAAGGCACTCGAAAACATTTCACAAAATTCACTGGACATTGTCGCGTAACATTTTCTCCATAAAATACTCCAAACTCTACCAGCCACATATCGAGCGTTAAAACAATTTAGAATAACTTAGTCTAACTAAGGAATGGTGGATGGGGGAAAGAAACGGGTAAAGTATACACATATCACACTGATAAACTACACGTACATGAATTTAAACTTAATAAATAATCTCTAAGCAACTTTTTAATGCCTTAAATTTTAAAAAAATTAAAAAAGTTATTTAGGATCATGTACCTCCTTCCGGCTAATATTACAATACACCATTTACATTGACATTTATTTGTCACTATTCTTTTAGTCTAGAAACTCATTTTCCGTCCTCACTGAATCAAACAAGCAAACTAGACTTAAAAACTTCATATAAATTACGGAGCAGTGCCTCCTCTCAACGGAGGAACCTCAGATCGGATTCACGCATGCGTTGTGCTCCAAATATATTTAGATTTATTTATTTTATTTGTTATTATTAAAGTTCGCTTTGATAATGCTCTGCTAATGCTCGGTGGCAAACATTATTCCAACTAGATATACAACAACTACAAAACTATTACGAATATTTACAAATATAATTACAATTAGAATTAGAGATTGATATCCTAGTTATAATTAATTTTGGCTTATCTGTAAGTTGACATAACTTTTCTAACACTTCACTCCACTTCACTTCACTTCACTTCATTTCACTGCGCTGCACTACACTGCACTCCCCTCCCCTCCCATGCCCCCACCACACTACACTTCACTTCACTTCACTGTATAAGGGATATAACCATATTATTAATAATAATAATAATATTAATAATAACAATTATAATAATGTAACTAATAATAATAACGATAAAAGTCCCAGTATTATTAATAATGACCTACATAGAATTAAGTATATTTTTAAATTTCACTACATTAGAAGGAAGAGTCACTAGTGCTTTTGCAGGTAGTTTGTTCCAATCTACTATAGTACGATTTACAAAGGAGAACTTGCCTACATCAGTTCTTTGCTTTCTACATCGTATTTTCCAGGGATGGTCTCTTCTGCTTTTATAATCAGGTTTCTGTAATATTTTACTGAGGTCTGCCCATGCTGAGTCCCCTTTGTATGTCTTGTACATTACGCATAATCGCGCCCGTTCCCGTCTCTTAGATAAGGGTTCCCATTCATCTCGTACATCAACGCGTCCATAATTTACAAACTTTACGTCCCGTTTTTTAATTTTATCTAACGCCTCGATTTGCCCTTATCTGTACGGGTCTCAGCAGGCCGCTCCGTACTCTAAAATAGGACGAACATGTGTAGTATATGCCAAGGATAGGGCATTCGAACTACTGTTTTTTAGAATGCGCATTACAAAGTGCAGCGCTCTCCATGATTTTTTGACCGTATTGTTAATATGATTCGACCAACCAAAGTCGCTACGCAGGACCAAACCCAAGTACTTACAGTTTTTTACACGCGGTATATCGTTAGTTCCTAACTTGTAATTCTTTTTGTAAAACAAATGAATTTACTCTTTTCCGGATTTAATTCCATCTTATTTCTGCACGCCGAGTTCCATAAACAGTTAAGATCGTTCTGCAAAATATTTTCATCCGAAGACGCGCCAATACTCCTGTATTATGCAATCATCGGCGAAAAGTCTAACTTTCGATTTTATTCCAGTTGCAATATCATTAATAAACGCGAAGAATAGCAATGGCCCTAACACACTCCCCTGGAGACCCCAGAGGTTACATCGGCTTTCGATGAGTGTTTATTATCTATTCTGACTGCTTGAGTTCGGCCCGTAAGAAATTCTTTTATCCACAAGATTATTCGATGATCTAATCCAGTTTTTGACAGTTTTTCAATTAAAAGGCCATGTGGAACCAGATCAAATGCTTTAGAAAAGTCTAATATTACTGCATCGACCCTACTCCCTGAAATCTGATCCTTCGGCTTGAAAACCGATGCGTAATGCCTATTTAAACAAGTCGCCTTTTCACTGTCATTTGTAAATTCTTAAGATTCCACAGAATTCATTAATGATTCCGGGCGCGTCAACTTTTAAGTCATTAATCCTTTAAGGGTAGTGCATTGTTATAGTGGTGTTCTTCCTCCTGTTACTGGTGAGATCCGGCATCGAAGTAAGTCGGCTTAGGGGGATTTTCCCCAACCAGGTATCTCCTACCAGAGTGGCATACCCCCAGCTGGGACAAGCTCTAAGCTGCTGACTGCTCTCCCAACAAGTGTGGTAGTGTAGTGCTTGTAAGTGTGTGTAAGTATGTGTAAGTACGGAGGGGTGGAAAGGACAAGGAAGAGGAAGGAAAGATCGCGCGCTGTCCGTGGTCCATTTGTTAGGGTACTGCTCCGGTATTCAGGTGTTTTTCGAAGAAACCACCGAAAATTTGATCAGAGCAGCTGGCTCCTAGAATTCTCCTCCAGACAGCGGCTGAATTCGACCCAGCTGACAAGCTAGGGTCGAAAAACCTGCGACCGTCGGGTCTCGAACCCTAAGACCTTCCAGGCAAAAGCAGTGAAGTGCCATCAGTTGATGTTTTTAGCCACCTTTGCCGGTCCTACAGGGGAGACGCACAAACTTGCAAACCATATGGATGCTGTGAAATCGGCTAAGGAAACGCCTTGTTTCATTTTGAGATATTAATTGATATCATCTGAAGATACCTGAAACAAAAATTAATTTCCCCGTTAAATAATCTACTCTGGATGTCACTGTTCGAAGTAATCTGACAATGACTTCTGTAGCAGGGAGATATTAATGAACAGTAATATCCATCATGTTCCGGTTCTTATTATAAAAGCTTATTATACAGGTTAGCACCAATTTATTTACCGTGTTAAATAAATTTTAAAATTTTAATTTAAATTTACAATTTAAAATTTAAAAAAAAGATGGAACCTTTTTGAGAAAATAAGTGTTGAAAATTTTGTAAGAACTGTCAACGTTTCACGCAATCGCTACTCAACTTTTCCAAAAAATGTAAATGATCATGAGCAAGAAGACTTTCAAGAAGATTTCATTAAGGCAAACATTTTTAGTTTCACTTTGTAATTATAGGAAGGCACGAAAAAAAACTGAACTTTTCCCGTTTTCGAATATTCAATGATTTCAGCGAAAATGAGACCTTAAGCATTTTAAGCGTTCTTTACACTTTTCTAACACATAATTATAATTTCAGGATATCAGAGATATCAACCGCAAGTAGCAGATAATATGAATTTTATATGCAGAAAATTCAGCCATACACGTGTTTTGGGGAATTTTTCCCATTATCAGTGGCTCTATAATATTAAAATTGAATGAACAAATTAGCACATTAATAATTACGTCATGCAAAGAAATACATAATCCCAATGATCATTAAAATTATTTAAATAGAGTACTTACCCAAATAACACAGATTAAACACCACATTAAGTAAACACAGTGATAGGTCCTAGGATGGCGTCATTTTGTGTGTCGTACGAGATACGGAGACATACTGAGGGAAGGTGAGGGAGAAAATATTCTGTCTCCGTACCTGGTACCTGATATCCTGAAATTATAATCATGGAGTACTACAATATCTTTGCTGTCACTACAGAATTTTCTAGGACAGCGTTTAATAAAACAGCATTTTCGAGATTTTTTTTAAAAATGTTAAGGCGTCGTGAACGTAGTGCGGCGAGAAAGTAAAAAGATGCTTGCCATGAATCAAGCCACTAGTAAAATAGATACTAAATATACAAGAAAGAAGATCAAATTAAGAAAGCAAAAAAAAAGTAAAGTTACTAATTGTTTTCGATTTCCATCTAGAGCCCGGAGTGTTATGACGCGAGCGAAGCAAAACTTGCATAAAACGGTTACGAATATGCGCGTAAGAGCTGACTGTTAAGGAAATGTAGAAAGCATTTTATTCTACAATTTCTTTCTGAATGTTAGTAATGCTTGTCATGTATATCACTGTATTGTTTAGAATAATGATAGAAAAATACATTATACTTCCATATAAAAAACAAAGTATAGTGTCAATATCTCAAGAATAATTTGCTCCAACTACTACAACTCCAGGAAAAGATGTTTCACAGATGTTATAATAGAAAAATGCGTTTTTTGGTCTCTTATATAGAAAAGTAGAGTTTTCTCGTTCGAACACTTAGCATATTTCTTTCATGTACACATGGTTTCGGCAAAATCCTCGGTAGGCGAGGGAGTTCAAAATGTTTAAACTTTTATAATATTCAAATTTTTAGTGGTTTGAATAAAAATCGTGTAAAACCTTGTCATACACGTTTCATTTACATTATTCTACTAATTCTCGTTTATTTGACATAAGTTTTATTCATTTATTTTTTCTAGTGCTTTTCTCCCGCCGACCACCGATTACTCTGTACCCTGTATCTATGGGACGCATATTCGACCATACTCTTGGGAGCTCTATAAACACTATCACTCTTGGGGGCTCCTCTGATCTGGAGTCAGAAGAACTGGAGCCTCTTCGCGACAGCACATACATGAGAGACAAGCGAAAAACAACCATGCCCAAGGCGAGACGCAGATCTCGGAACGCTGAGACGGTACACGAATTATATCCCACACCTGTGCCTCACACTTCTGTGACCGAATCAGCCAAAGTACCGCATCCTGAGCTGCTGGAAAGCACATCTAATAAATATTAATAAAGCACTTATTAAAGCACTTCTAATAAATATTAAGAAACAGCACTCAGGAAGTTGCGGCTAAGTTCTAGTATGCCAATCCACTCACACACGTGGACACTTGAGTACGTGTGCTTCAGTGTATACGTGAAGTCACGCAGGAAGTTCTCTTAAAAGTACCGGGAGCGGTAGCTCAGTGCATCAACTGATGTCACTGCAGCGCCTCTGACCGGGAGGTCCCAGGCTTCCACTCCTGACGGCGGCAGGATTTTCGACACTAACTTTTCAGCTAGGTCGAATTCAGTCGCTGTCTGGAGGAGAATTCTGGCGGCCGGCTGCTCTGATCGGTAGTTTTCCGTGGTTTCTCCGATCAACACCAGGCGAATGACGGAGCAGTACCCTACCAAACGGGCCACGGACCGCGCGCGATCTGTCCTTCCTCTTCCTTGTCCTATCCTCACCTCTTACACACACACTTACACTAACATGCACTACACTACCACATATTTCGGGAGACCGGTCGGGAGTTTAGGGCTTGTCCCGGCTGGGGCGGTGCCCCGCTGGTGGGAGAGTCCTGGTGAGGGGGAATCCCCCAGCCGACGGAAGGTCGGTGCTGGATCTCACCATCCAGCGGGGAAAGATCACCGCCATCTCCCTAGAAAAAAATGCACTACACTAACGGGACTAATGATCGAAGCAGTTGACGTGCCGGGAAACACGAAAAAATCAATCAATCAATCAATCTCTTAAAAGTGAGAACAACCGCGTTAGTACAGATCCTCCATCAAGCGACTGCCTGGCGCCTGCCGACGGCACGTGGCAGTTAGTCCACGCGAAGCGGCGGGTATATAAGGGAAGGCGCCCTATGAGAGGGTGGCACAAGTAGTTGTAAGCTGTGAGCTATAACCAGATCTTTCTGTACTCATTTTGGAATAAACGGCTGTCCACGGAGTTGGTGTATGACTGTCTCTCTACCCAGAGCCAGTTGCAGCAAAGCAGTGCGAACTTGGACCGCACACTCAACCCACACTCACCCCAGAGAGAGAACTACCAACACAACTCACGTTCTTCGCCACCTCGGTCATCCAGGTCAGGAGCTATTGATAAAGGATCATCGGCTTTGCCAGTAAGCCTTGTTATTATGTATGTATTTTTTGTTTCCTTACTACCACGTAGTAGGTTAACTTTGCTCTGAAAGGTTATGTTGTCTCTGCGTTGATTTTTTTCATCTGCATATTTTTGTTAGTGAAATATTTTTTAACTTTTAACTCGATTTTCGTTATATATTCTAGGGACATCTACATTATCTTAGGAACAAAATTGGTATAGTTGGTTCATATTGGTCTGTTGCCTATGCGATCAACTTCTACGATTCTCGTTGCTATACCCTTAGGATGTTGCATTGCTTCACTTCTACTGTCCTTACGTTTCTTCTGTTCTGAATAACTACTAGAATCTTACTTGCCTGTCAGGTAAGGATTTTTGATGCTGTTTCATTGGCGGTTGTTGCAGTATTGGTTATTGGCTTCTGTTGGTAGAGTTTTCTTGAAATTTTGTTCGTAGATCATGAAATTCTTTGTCGCTGTTCATGCTATTTATCATAATATAACCAATTTAAAGGTCAAGTTGCCATTGTATTGGTTGCAATTATCATAGAGTGGAAGGGCATCAATTATACCATTCTGCCGAAGAATTAAATGCTTTATAATATATAACTTTTATTTCAACAGTAAAATAAACAATTCTTCAGGAAATCACATTTAAGTGCCGTAATACTTTAAAGTATTTGCTAATCTAAGCAAATTCAGAACAATTATTTACAATGTACCATATTGAATTCCAGGCATTCTTAAAACACCTTACAGATTCCTTTAGTTTTTTATACTTAAAATCAGCCTGAAAGAAATTGTATTGTAAGTATTACGTATATACAGTATGTATTAGTGCTTAATTATTAAATGCATTTTTCTTCCATATTTAAATGTAGTTATTTCTCCAGTTTTAATTGTTTTTGAACCCGTCAAGCATGCAAAGTTTAACGAAAGGCTATCAAAACTCTTCTCCACTTCTTCAATGTAATTTATAATACGGCCGGTCGAGTTTCATCTATAGCCACCTTACCACCCAAATCCCTCTCAAGGTATAAAAGGAAATGGTTCCAGATCTACATTTCCAAACCAACGTGCTGAGGCGAACAGACAAGCAAAACCGGCAAGTTGCTGACCTTGAGGATGTATAATTGACTTCAATTTAGCAATTAAATAAATCCATTCGGTTACACTGCCTATGCATGCATTCGCCAGACGTGAAAACAAGACAGCGGTTGTCCCACACAGAGGTGAAGGACAGGTGCGGGAGACGAGGCGATGGAGCCCCTTCCACTTCTGAAATACCGCTCCACCTTGTATTAGTGGTCTTATCTCATGATTAAGAGGCTAAACTCGAGGAGGAAAAAACTAGTTCGGAGATTAGAGAGAAGTTGATCCAATCATTCTCATCAGCCTCTCTGGAGATGGTAACTTGCTGCTGGCTGTAAAAGACTCCCGGGCGCGGGTCGAAGAGGGTCCAGGGAAGGGGGCAAAGAGCGACCCAGCACAAGGGTGCAGACGAGCATCTCCGTCCAGCTGCTCCCCCCCCATTTCTCAGAAATTCAAAATCAACTGCCCTATAGTTTTGTACTAATTATGTACTAATTTTGAAACAAAATAAAACATTTTGCCTTTCTTCCCTCCTCTCTTTTTCCACTTTCTCCCTTTTTTTTTTTTTTCTTTGCCAGCTCCTTTTTGCCATCTATCTTTTCCTTCTCTTTCTTCTGTTTTCCCCTATCTTTTCTGCTTTCTATCTCTTTGAAATCCCTTTATCCATCTATCTTTAACCATACTCACTCTTTCCCCATACTCTCCATAATAAATAGTTTTAGAACTGCTTAGATTTTAATACTATCTAAATTTATTCTTACATATTCACTAAGGTCTAAATTTAATTTTTGTTTCTCTTCAGTTTCTTCTGATAACTCTGGCCAATAAAAAGGTTTCAAAATATTTTTAAATCTTGATGGTGACTTTTATAGCTTTTGGGTGTTACATCCGCATCTGAACTGTGTTCGCTTCTATCACCCAGAGTTTAGCCTCAATTTATTCTAGTAGAATATGGCAAAATATGCTACATATGCAATAAAAATGAAAAGTTAACTTTTTAAATACCAACAGAAGTTTATTTAAAGACGAAAATGGCTTATATACTACATTACATTCTACAAAGACTTGGGAAATACTTTAAATTTAATATTATATACTTCGCCAAATAGTTTTTAATAATACTTAAAAACATTAGGTTTTGAATAGCTAAATAAATACATACTATTTAAAATACTTCAAATACTCAAAATACAGTAAATACAATATTATTTATTATTACTTTTTATCGCAACAATTTATTGTAATTGTCAATTACAATAAATTACTAATTGACAAGATAAATTTCTGAATAGTTACATAAGTCTAACTCAAATAAGCGGAATTTCCTTTTAAAGCGACCAGTTTTTCGAACAAATCATCAGACAATAAACCGCTATTTGCCGAATGTATAAAACCCGCAAAAGAAAACGGTCGTTCAACCGACGCAGATGAACGTAAATTAGAGTTACAAGTAGAGCTTGGAGGCATTAAAAAAAAAAAAAATTAAAATTAGTAATACGTACTACATAAAATGAAACAATTCTCTAAAAATCAAATTTCTTAGATTGTCAAAACATACTGCGCAGTTAGACAATATTTCCTAAAAATGACTCCTGTGGAATTTTATATTTTGTATATTTTGTTGGTTAAACTGGTTAAATGTTGGGTTTTCAATTTTTGAAAATGGAATGTTTGCGGTATGGCACAAATCAGTGTTGAAATTCTTTGTCTTCATCTTTTGACTGCACTTGCTGAAAAGGTTTGAATAGTTTTCTCACTTTTTTTGCATTTTTGAATGAGTTGCAGTGTTTTTATGTTATAAGAATTTTTTTGCACAGTTTACCAACTTTTCACAACACTGGCAAAAAATACATTTCCAGTCCGCCGTGAATCTTCTCCATAAATCCATTCTTAGCAATGCACTTCCTGAAACTTTCTCTTTTGGCATGGTAGCAGGCATGCTTAACAGTAACAGGAAATTGACTGATCTGACACATACCAAAATTGGAAACAAATATCAAACTTCCGAAGAAAACTCCGCCTATGTTGTATCATCTAAAAGCGAAAGATGCCGGAAGCGCTATTTTTGAATCAATATTTCTTCTTGATTGTCAAATATGTTTACAAATAAAAGTATCCAAAGTTTTTTATGACAATCATTTATTTCAGCAATTGCACAACGTTTCGTAACTAGTTTTGTTACATCATCAGGTGCTTAGTGAGGGAACGCTATCCCATTGAATTACCTCTGCAGCAGAACATTCAAGGAAACATTATGAAATACCTCACTCTCACTCAGTTGATACCACATAACTTACTCTAACTAACGTTAGTTGTTAATTGATGTGCGGTTTCCATGTTAACCTTTTATCAAATAAAATGCCAAGGTATTTTACTGGTGAGGAGGCCCATGGTATTTTTGTTACTAGAATTGATAGCTCAGGTGGATTTCGTGTGAAGATTTTTGCCTCACTTTTATCTGGGTTAATTTTAACTCTCCAATTTTGTGCCCAGTTTAAGTACTCATCGAGATGATTTTGTATGCAATCTTTCGCTAATAAGATATCGGAATTTGTAGAAAATAGGGCTGTGTCATCCGCGTATAATGCAATGTTGGAATCAGCGTGAATTGGTATGTCATGTTCTGTTAGATATGAAACTTTGAATGATTTTTATTAGGTATTCGGGGATTCCCATTCGAAACATTTTTTATACGAGTCCTGAGTGCCAGACCCTATCATAAGCCTGGCGTAAGTCTAGAAATACTGTTACTGTGTGCTTCTTATCGTGAAATCCTTGAGCGATTGCTTCGGTTAATCGAAAAGTTGATGGGTAGTGGCGTGATTCGCTTTGAAACCAAACTGAACGGTTGGTATGGCGTTCGTTGAGGTTAGAAAAAGGTTCAATCGAGTTAATATCAATTTTTCATATATTTTTGATAGTGTAGATAAAAGACTGATTGGCCTATAGTTTTCAGCTAATCTAGAATCTTTGTTAGGTTTGCAAAATGGAATTATAATTGCCTTTTTCCAGGATGTTGGGAAATAGTTAAGACCTAGGGAAGCATTAAAAATAGCCGTTAATGCTGCAATACTTTGTTTATTTTACATCTAAACGCAAACATTGTTGATTCCGTCAATTCCTGGGGCTTCCTCACTAATCATTGCGAAGATCGGAAAGACGAGAGAAATTTCCTGTTCTCTGGACCGCCCTGACAGGCTTCGACGAAGTAGATAAGGTAACCCGCACGGTGTCAAATTCTCATATATCTCTTAAGCGGTGTTCCTAATCGACGCGTTACAGCAAAGAACGCAGGGCATTGAGCTCGATCGGAGGATGCTCTGGCAAATTTTATGCGGTACTTGTTTGGTAAAAAAAACCATCAGTGATTTCTCTAAAAGTTATTGTAGAAAACAAAATATAGTAAACAACAAATATTAACTATGCAGAATTTTCGATACAGGCACTTATAGGCTCTTAACGTCCGACTTGGCAATTATCTCTAAAATAGTCATTTATAGGCATTACAAAACCCTCGCAAAAACTATTTCCGAGGTAAACATTGATAATGGGGTAAGTGGCCTTAAAAATACATCCAATGAAATAAAAAAGGCTGAAAGGGCATTGTCCGGACTCTATTTATAAGAATTAACACATTTTCGTTGTCTGATAATTGTCCAGCATTTTTAATGATTTAAATTTATAATTTAAAAATGAAGAGAATGAAAAATTCAACAGCTGAAAGGGGCTTTTATTTTTGTTTCAATGATCTTCATTCACTAGCAGAATCAAACAAAAATAAACTATCCTCGTTCATCTGTATTTGAAGTCCATCATCTGTATTTGAAGTATTACAAGTAATTTTGTGTATATAAATAATCCAAATATCATAATCAAATCATTAATTCAAATACAAAATGTATTTAAAATACGTATTTCAAATAAAAGAATATAAATATTGCCCAACCCTGGGCTTAACTTGACCCTTGAAATATACTTTCTATGTCTCTTTTCTATAAAGCTCCTGACATAGATTTTTCTCCCATGCGCTGTTTGCTGACTCAGTGAAGTGACCAACAGACCGATATTTTTATTGAATATTCAAGCCTCATCAGAGTGGTGCATGGCCATGCAATCGAGTTTCATCAACACAATTATGCCTGGAGTTTGTCATCATTTAAGACTTGAAATTATGGTTTAACTTACTACATCAACTAACAGCACTTTTAGTAAGTGGAAAATCCTCTGAAGGAAGGAATCGAACCTGCCACCTCACATTTTAAAGGCAGGCGTCTTAACCACTACACCAAGCTCCCGGTGCGTATATTTACATGCGTTAGCCTGTGAGGCTTTTGGCAGAAAGTTAAGAAAATATACAATTTATTTTTGATTATAAGAGTTAAAGGAGAAACAAACTGTAGCTAATGCATCATTCGAAAAATAATTCAAAATAATTTCCTAAAGGTGAGCTTTACTGTTACAATTACTTACATTTATTTGAACTGCAATTTGGTATGACCCGATGGCAGTTGATGAGAAATGCTAAGGGATGGAGAAATGTTTCGGAAGTTTCGTTTTATTTTTTTTGGTGAGGGTTATGTTTACCTAGTGAAAATGGAGTGCAGATGGTATATGATTTATATGAGAATAACATTTTGTGGAGAGTTGTAGAAAATAATATTTGATATGTAGAATGCTAATTCATTATGAATTTGTTCATTGAAAACAAACCATGGAGCTTTTAAACTAGTTCTGAGGCAAGAATTTTCCTGTCAATATTTTTTAAGTGGAACCCCAGATTGGATAGGGGCTATAAGAATATTATTTTTCCAGTGAAGTCTTCTGTCCATTAATATGCCTAAATATTTTACAGGTTCATTTGAAGGAAGCCATGGTATATGGTCAGAATAATTAAAGGAGGTAAGATATTATAGTGTCTTAAGGAAAACATTTTTGCGTTACATTTTGAAACGTTGTATTTTATATGCCAGTTGCAAGCCTAACTTTCAATGAGGTTTAGATGAGTTTGTAAAAATGATATTGTGGTTTGTAAATTTGAATTAGCGCTATAAAGAACTGAGCCGCCAGCAAATGAAGCTATGGAAAGTAATCAGAGTAGTAGGAAAATCATAAAAAAATTAGTTGAAAAGAGTTGGAGATAATACTGCTCCCTCAGGGATCCCGGCGTGGATTGATTTAGCAAATGAAAGATATTGTTTTAAACGAATATGAAAGATACGATTTTCTAAAAAGCTTTTAATTAAATTGTATAAATAGTTGGGAACTTTTAGAAGAGAAAGTTTATATAATAGCCCAGAGTGCCATTCTGTGTCAAACGCTTTTTCAATATCTAAGAAAACTGCACAAAAATATTGATAGTTATGAAATGCTAATAAAATTTCTTCTGTTAAACGAGATTGGAAAAGAATTTGAAATCCAAATTGGAAATGTGGTTAGCATTAACTGAATTTAAGAAATTATTTAGTCCGTAATTAATGCATTTTTCAAATTTTTACCAATTGAAGATAGTAAGCAGTGGATTGGTTTGATTATGGGAATTACATTCTATTTTTCATGCATTAGGGAAGTAAGAAAGTCTAAAACAGGAATTGAAAATAGCAATGTAGCGAATGATTATTGAAAAAGGGAATTGTTTTATGATA
Organism: Teleogryllus oceanicus; assembly: GCA_964035755.1. NCBI lineage: Eukaryota > Metazoa > Arthropoda > Insecta > Orthoptera > Gryllidae > Teleogryllus > Teleogryllus oceanicus. The sequence continues at coordinate 40,681,534 of CAXIVR010000003.1, forward strand.
TATGGAGAAATTAAGTCAGGTCCAAAAGAAAATTTGGTTTTAGTTTATCTATAAAGTTAAGCACCTGGTAGTAAGGGTGAAATAAAAGTAAAGGTGAAATAAAAATGTATCACGGGAGTTAATGAAAATGTATTTTCTATTTGTGATAAGACAAAGTGTCGTGTTGAGTATAGTAAAAGAATGAGGAATAAATGTTTGTGATATATTTAGAGAAAGTTTCACATTTGGTTTGGGGTTGATATATGTATTTATTTTGATCAAGTAGGTGAGGAATGAGTGTAGGTTTTTTGAGTATTTTACGGGTTGTGTTCCATAGACATAATCATGTATGTAGTGTAATATGATTGACGAATGATTAGATTGATGTTGATGATGATGAATAAAATTAAAACTTGTTTTGTTAAGAGTTTAAATGTGTTTTCAGATAAATAGATTTATTTTAGTCAGTAGTTTCTAACTTTACGTTTAGGTAGAATTAATCTATGTTTATAAAGTGGGTTTGGTGGGCGAGTATCAAGATTAGGAGGTATCAAAATTGTATGACTTATTAGTGAGATGTATTGATCTATTTGACTTGATGTTTGAAGTTTAGGGATAGGGGGTAGAAGATTAATAACTAGATCTTGAAAAAATGGCCAATTTATTTTTTGTATGTGAAAAGGATATTCAGGTTTAGATTGTGTTGGAGAAATAGAGAATGTGAAAGATAGAGGGAGATGGTCAGAAGGAAGTACATTTAAAACATCGGTTGAAACCTAGTATGATAGCTTTTTAGAAATTCCGAAATCTATTATATCTGGTAGTATATCATGTATGTTTGAAAAACGTGTTGATGAATCTTGCGAATGAATAATTAAGTTAACGTTTGTAATTAGTCCATTTGAATTGTTTAATCTGCTTCTCAGCTTGTCTTTGCATTGAAGCCCCAGAGATGAAAGAGAGTTCATTTAATTAAAAAAATAAAAATATAATTGTTTTATAAGATATATTTGTTTTTTGTATATGAAGAAATTTGTAAATATGGATTTCTTTGTTTGATAACAATACGGACATTTTCAAATGTGTTAGTTGAAGATTATTAGTTGGTAATGTTCGATGGACTTCTTTATTGGATTGCAACACCACCTCTTCTTTCAAAGGAAGGACATACGATCGACTGAATGTAAAACCGGAAAATTTGGGAAATTTCCACAAGTTTATTTTAAGTAGTAATTTAAAAACCATCTGCATTCCAAGAGGGTATAATTTTTGTATTTGGTTCTATAATAAAGAATAATTAAGGAGTAAAATGTGAGAGTGATTGAACAATGTTTTGTATTAATGTGGGTAATAGATTAGTTAATAAGGATGTTATTAGGATTGTATTGAGATATGAGTGATGTTGTTAAAGTATTAATATTGTGTGTATAAGTTTATAACTTTTTATATTTATTAACTTTCTCTGAGTATAAAGATTGTGCTGGAGGGTGATGGTAGTTAGAATGTTGTGGTAAAGGAGGAGTGTGTCTGTTTTGAGAAGTTTCATTAGTACGAGTGTGGAAAGAATTTTGATGAGTAGAATTACGTGAAGTTATTCTTTTTTGATGTAGAAAGTTAATGAATAATAATAATAGTAATAATAATAATAATAATAATAATAATAATAAAAATAATAATAATAATAATAAATTTAACAATGATATTGGAATGCATTTTGGCGTTGAGGAATGTAAACTAAATGCACTGCGGAAAGGAAAGTGGCAACATCAGATGGATTACACCCTTGGAGAAGGAAATGCTAAACACAAACGAATTCATGCCATGAATGCTGAGAAATATTACAAATATCTTGGATATTTACAAAGATCTAATGTTGACCAAAAAATTACAAAATCTAACATTACCCAGGTATTTAATACTCCTCTGAGTAAAATTCTGAAAACTAAACTCAGTGCTGGCAGGAAAATTAAGTCTATAAATACCTATGTAATTCCAGTGCTGATTGCTATAGCTTTGGTATTGTCAGATGGACACAAACCGAACTAGATGCATTTAATACAAACTGCAGAGTACTTTGCACCAGATTTAGATGTCTCCACCCTAAAAGCGCAGTTGAGAGATTCCACCTACCTAGGTCTTTGGGAGGAAGAGGTGTCATAGATATTGTGAATCTCCATCACCAACAAGTGGAGAGACTGCGTCAGTACTTCCACGAAAAAGCTAATGGAAGCAAGATACATCGGATTGTAACATACATTGACCGAAAAATTACACCATTGAATTTGTCTGATGAAAAGATGAATCTATAAAAGCAAATACAGACCAATGAAATGAAAATCAGCTACTGGAAAGAGAAGCAACTTCATGGACGCTAACCATACCAGATAGAGGGAGAACTGATGGACCGTAATCGTCAATTAAATGGCTGTGCCTGGGAGAATTTTTTGCTGAAACAAAGGGTTTCATGGTAGCTATTCAGGACCAAGTAGTATCAACTAAAAACTACCGTAAATTTATCCTGAAAGACACTAACGTTCGTGATGACAAATGCCGGCTATGTGTAAAACATAGAGAAAATATAGACCACATTATCAGTGGATGCAGCTCTCTAGCATTCTCAGAATATACAAAACGACATGACGTTGGTAAATTAGTTTATCAGCAACTATGCCACAACCATACTAAAAGTACACACCCGAACCAGTCATTGACACAAATAATCACGAAATGTACTGGAACAGATCCATAATAACAGATAGGTCTGTGGAATCATCTAATAAACCTGACATTGTATGGCATGACAAGAAAACAAAAAGGTCTATCTGATTGATGTCGCGCGGTCCCGCTAGCTCACAACATCCCAAAGAAAAAGTAGCGGAAAAATTCTAAAATATCAACCTCTGCAAATGAGATAAAAGAAATGTGGAGCGACGTGGAAATGGTGTCGATTGTACCAATAATTCTAGGCGCCACTGGTGAAATTCCCAAGTTCCTACATGAATCCCTGGCTGAACTGCAACTGAAGAAGGGATGCAGAAAATTGTTATATTGGACACATGTAACATCGTAAGGAAGTTTCTGAACATTGATGGTTGATCCAGTGCTGATTATGACAGTTGGAACGTGTATCTCTGATTGTACAGTACCGATTTTCTTTGTTACAATATTAGCAAGAAATAATAATAAAAGTGACAAACCATAATTTCAGGAAGATTTATAAGCTGTAGTTTTACATAATATTTTCTTATTTTACATTTAGAGATCTATTACATTATAGTAACAAAGTTGTATTTTAGATATTGCTATTTATTTCTTTAATTTTAAATTCTTATTTTACATTTAGAGATTAAAGACAACGATCTAATATGGAGGATGATATGTAATAAAGGGATCGTGGTCATTGTTTCAGAAAATAATTAAGATAAAATTGCGGATGGAAAAGAGACCGTGTGTAAACTACATTTAATTGTTTTTTATCCAGTCACCAAATTGAGTTTTTAATTTTCTCAAGTTGCTGATTCTTTTAAGATGTGTAGGTAGTGAGTTCCAGTTTCGAATTACTATGACAGTGTAAGACTGCATGACACAGTGTTGTGTCGAGGTATGCACAGAAATAATGCCGAACGTGATCGCTCTAGTGTTATCATTTTGAAGTTCTTAAACATGTATGTTTGAAGGCTGTTGTACAAGATTTTATAGAGAAGCAAGAGGCTATGCAATATTCTTCTTTTTTCAATAGAGCTAATTTTTGTCTGTTTGTAGTACGAATATATGTGATCGTACTTCGAAGATCGAATACGAAACGAATGCATGGGTTTTGTGCTGTTTGCAACTTCCGTTGTTACTTGGTTTTTAAGACAGTGAGTAAGAAATCACAGTAAACGAAATGAGGCATAATTAGTGAATTAATCAGGTTCACGTGTGTTTATAGGTAGTTCTGCACGCGTGTTAGGGAATGGAGGTTTTGAAGATCTTTGACAAGTACATTACATGCGTAGTCCATTGAGAGTGCTGTCTATATTCATTCCTAGGTTCTTACGTCGTTACACCAGGTAGAGGGAGCCATTTATACTTCACAGACGGAAGGGTTTTCAATTTGTTGATGAAGTGTTGGGTGGGATACCATCAGTAAGCTTTGGGACTTATTTGGGTTTAATAAACGTCCTAGGGCTGTAATGTCCATTTATTGAGAGTATTTAGGTCCTCATTTATTTTCTGAAATAAAGAGTTAAGTTTCTGACGATGTCCGCTGACACATATAATGAAGGTCAATGGTACATTTTATGGAGACAGTATTTAAGACATTGTCCGCCGTCAAGTTTACGTAAATTAAGAATGCTAAGGGTCCTAGAACTGTCTTCAAAGTAATAATTCGAGTGGTTCTAATCGCACTGGATCGGTTTTCACCTGATACCACGACTTGTTGACGATCTGAGATATTGTGAGAACCACCGTATCGGGTTTAGCGCCTAATGCCTCTAGCAGGATATCATGATCGACCGAGTCAAAAGCTTTACTGAAATCTAAGAGAATAAGTATTGTTAATTTACCATTGTCAATGGCGATTCTGGCCTCTTCAAATAAGCTTGAAAACACAGTTCCTGTACTTCTGCCTGATCGGAAACCATGTTGGTGTTCGTTTAAGAGATGTTTGCTGTCTAAATATTTCGTAATTTGATGTGCAATTTTTCTAATACTTTAGAAATTGTAGGTAGAATACTAATAGGTCTGTACTCAAGGGGATTTGTTGATTGAGGAAGAGGATGGACAACTGCAGTTTTCCAAGAGGTCGGATAAGTTCCGATTATGAGAGAAAAATTTATTATATCTGTTACAATGGGATATATTATTTCGGCACAAAGTTTCCAATAATTTGGCATTAATATTGTCTACTCCTGAGTGCGCTTACCTAGGCTCTGAATAGTTTTAAGGACGTTAATATCATTTGTACACTCGAAGAAAAATTCTTCTGGAGTATTTCTAGAATGGATCTGTAAGTTTGATAGAGTTATGTTTTTTAATGAACTTTCGAAATGGTAGCTATATTAGCGAAATATTTGTTTAGGGAGTCTAGAGGTACATCAATTTGCAGCGGTGCTCGTGATTTGCCTATGCCAAGAGTTCGTAGAGAATTCAATATTTGTTTCGAGTCGCCATTTGTGCCCAAAACTTTGCTGTAATATTTACATTTCGCGTTTCTCAATTTTTGTGTAACAACATTTCTTAATTTTTTGTATTTAATTATGTCGCATTTTGAATTTCGAAATATTTTGAAGGAAGCGTCCCTTTGTTTCATCAACGTATTTCATCTGTTATTCAAGGTGCGGGCGGACGTGTTGCTTTCCTTACGGGTATGTGCCGATTAATCGGTTCCGTCAGTTGATGAGTAAAAGTAATTACTTTTCTATCTAACGAACTTTCTTGAGAGACAAGTTGCTCGGGCATAGACATACCGTCAGAGAAAAATAATTCAAGATTGAATCTTTTGAAGTCGCGGTGTTTGAAAACTGTTGGCGTATATATAGGGCATTTCATATTGTATGAAACGTATATGAGATCGTGTTTAGATATTCCAGGAACTGGTGATTGGCCATGGAATTTCACTTTGTCACGATTGGATACAACTATATGATCTATCCAAATATCTCTATTGATTGTATGGTGAGTTGCATCTAGTGGTAAGATAGAAAAATTCATTTCACCAAACATACGTTTGAATTTGTCGGCATGCGACGTAGATTTCAGAAGATTACAAATTGAAAATCGCCCATTAGTATTACATATGTTTTCGTATTTACTTGAGCAAAGCGCAATTTCTCTGTCGATAGCTTCGATATTCCCTGTTTTCGGAGGACAGTGCACTACGCCTAGGACACATTTTTTGTTAAATATTGAAATTTCAATAAAGAGATATTCGTTATTCTGATTAACGTTATCTGCTGATGAAGTTATATACTTACATATGAGATCATCGCGAAGGTAAATACCGACACCCCTCCCTGTGACGCGATATGTGGGTTCCGGTCACATCTACGAAAACAGTATCTAGGAATCGTGACAAGTGTTGCAGCAAGTGACATCTTTAGCCACGTTTCGCTAATAAGGAGAGCATGAAAACGGTGGGTTGAAATTAGTTCTAGCACTTCATCGAGATGACAATATAGCGAATGAGCAAATTACGAGATGACAATATAGCGACTGAGCATTATTTTAGGTCACGCGGCGAGCGGCAGGGGGAGCAGATTCAGACGGAATTGCTGTATGAAATGGAGAGTAAAGAGAGTATAGTGGAAAGAGAACTAGGAATTTGAAAATACGAGTTACTATTAGGAAAAAGTTCGAAAAGAGAATACCAGTAAAGCAAGTATAAAATACAATACTTATCTTTGAGTTTTTACGTTGCGACGATGGGCCTGTGCTGTACACTGTGCCGTTGACCAACTGCAGAAAACTACCTGCACCTAAGCTCGGAGCGCTCCGGGACGATGTTCACTCGACGAGGGACATCCACAGTCTGAATGAATGAAGGACATGAATGTGGGACACTTTACACTAGAGGATGCATGAGCTGCATTTGGAAACAGTTTGCATAATTTTCTTCAGGAGAGGTACACTGCGAGATGCGATGTTCTGCTGCGCACCGTCCACAACGTAAGGGTAAACCACAGTTTTTCTTGGTATTCCATATCGTTGACAGTTTCTGCATGTAACTAGGCCGGTCGTTGTCTTCGTCTTCTACGTTGAAGATTGCATTAAATAATGAAGATAGTTCATATATTTCTTTGCAGAATTCTCTTTTTTTAATGTGTCTGCTCTTAATGGCCACGATCTTTTAGACCAATCAGTTAGTCGAATCACTATTATTACAGGAAACTTTTGACGAAGTAGTTCTTGAATTATTTCTTCTTCGTTGTAGTATTTTGGAACATTTCGTATTATTACTGAATGGTTGATTTTTTTGGATCATTATAATTATGGTAAGATATATGTTTCTTCGATAATTCATGCCGAAGTGTAGAGTAATCTACTATTGCATAACTATTGTATACATAATTTAATGTACTGCCTTGGACTTTTGTTTTGAAGTTATTATGATGCGAAATTTCTGATATTGTAGATGTGGTATCCCCCCAATCAGATGACGAGTCGGTGTTACGCTCCGCTAGTGGAGGGGCACAGCCCCTCCCCTTCCCCTTCACCGGGCGGTGGGGTATAAATTCACAGGCCGGGAACGGAGCGCTCTCGTTCCGTAATAACCTCGCATCAAGCTACCACCGCCGCCACTCACTACACGCCCCAGTCCTGGCGTTATCAGCTATGCGATAACAGTGGATTTCAGGCTGCTGCCGCAGGGCGCTCGCTACACGTCATCGTCGTGGCGTTAACAGCTACGAGATAAGAGTGGACTTCGGGCGGCCACCGCCGCCTGTTACCGCACGGGAGAATCTTATCGCCACTACCAGTGATAACAGCCGGCACCTGACCCCGCGAGCCGCCTCGGCTCCCTATCGAGTGCTGCCAGTAATAAGGCAATATACGGCAAGAACACCGTTATGAGAATTGTTCAGTTATTGTTACTTTAGTTTCAGTATATTTGTTATGGTGACAGTAAATCACTTATAAACATTGAGTTTGTAATTACCCCTGAATCCTGCAGATACAACAGTAGAGATCAAGATGGCGTGGTTATCGTAATTATGAATAAATAACGGTGGAATAGAAGTTGTGTTGGAATATTTTCTGATGTTAAGTCTTGAGAAGCTGAAAGATTTTCAAATCGTTGTGTGTTGATATTATAATAAGTGTACGTTGGAAGAGAATTGGTATGTGAAGTCTTGGCGTTGTCTCCTTTGCTGGTTGAGGCTAGTATCTTGTTTGATGAGTAAGCGACGTTTCAATAGAACGATTTGAGTTTACTAGTACATTAAGAGATGTTTAATACAGTTGATGATGATATTTGACTTGGTGGGGCAGAACTAGAAGGAATGTTTTCGATATTTGGGTTATAGAGAAAACTTGAAGGTGGAAGTAAATTATTAACATTTTGAGAAGGTTGATTGACAATCATTTGTGTTAGTATCATCAGAACATTTTGATAAAATGTCTATGAAGTATAATTTTGTTCTGAATTCATGTTAGGAACATAATCTTGATTGTTTACTGTTTGTAATGCTGATGATATTGTTTCTGATAGTGAAGGTAGGGACTCCATCATTAAGGGATCCGAGCCCTTTCTTTTACGTATGTAAATTCGAACTTTTACCTGATTTAATGTTTTTTCTTGAATTTTTGGGTTAGATAAAAAGATGAGATATTCAGAATATGATTGAAGCATATTACTTTCTTAGTAATTACAATTATTTGGAGAAATCAACTGGAGCTTATATATATTGAAACGCACCGCGTTTCTGCCTAAAGAAACGGCGTTACAACAAGCAAGCACGCGGCAGAACGGTTGCCAGAGGGCGCTCGCTAGCCACGAGAAACGGTTACGGGCGGCGAAGTGTTGTCGGTTGGCCGACCGGGGGAAACGACGCCGCGAGGAGTCAGTGTCCGGCCGGTCACCGATGAGGAAGGACGTACCTGGGGTTGCTCCGCGTTCGAACAAAGGAAAATAGTGTCGCGAACGAACGAGCGCTGAAAAAGTGATTGACGGACAATTTGTGCTAGATAACCATCTGGGTGAACCGGAAAGGAGTTCAGCGAGGAGGCGCAGAGGCATCGTGGGAAGATTACGCTGGAGAACGTACTTCGGAAACGCAACGCATCGCATCGGCTGGTCCCCAGTGGAGCGGACACAGACAGGCAGCGAAGGAGCACGAGGCAACCTGAGAGTCCCCGAAGCCGCCGACGCTCGTGGGGGGGGAGTAAACGGTAAATATTTCCTCGATCGATGTAAGATCGAAAGAACTAACAGTGATTCTGGGTGAGGTAAAGAAAAGGATAAAGACCACCACAGATATAGTAATCAATAGTGATTTTTATAGAATAATAAATAGTTCATGTTTATTTTGTTCACGGAACAGTGGTGTTTGATTAATAACCCCGAGTCCATTCATGAAAAAGAACACCTGTCCCTTACAAATAAATTTACTGCGAACAAGCCGGGCTACCCGATACGTCACAATATATATATATATATATATATATATATATATATATATATATATATGTCCAATTAATCGATAGTCTGGGTCTTTTTGTTGCCTAGGAACTGATTTACAAAGTGTTTAATGTAATCCACGATTCTTTTTCCTTTTAGTATTATATAAAGTTCAAATCATTTTTCTAAAATCAGGCCCAACGAAGAAACCCTCCTTTAATTTTTCTTCAGACATTTGCCGAAACTTTTTACAAAGGTATTTGAAAGACTGCCCATTTTTAAGTAAGATCTTCACAAATTGTTTCATGAGGCCTAATTGTATGTTCAATGGAGGTAGTGGAATCTTGTGTTGGTCTACTAGATGTTCTCGTGGAATGTTCTTTTCTCCTGGCTTTAAATATTTTCTTACATGCCAATTCTTTCTAGACCAATGCTGATCCGTGCCCTACCGTTCACATAGGAAACGTGGGAATTAAAAAAAAATACCTTTTCTGGCCAAGAAGCATGCATGTTATTTTTAAGTCACCATCCATATCATCCATCCATGAGGGGAGTAGTTTATTTTCTCTAAAACTACACTGAGGGTTTCGTAGCTTTTCTTCATATGTTCAGGACAACAACAGGTAATGATGTATAGTTGTTACAATTGTTTAAAAAATCTGCTTTTAAAATAGTTTTAGAGGAATCGATAAAAACACCCTCTATTCTTCTTTTTTTATTCAATTCCGAACTCTTTCACCAGACCGGATATATTCAAGAAATACACCAAATCATATTCTTGTTTGAAAAAAATAGCAAATTGCTGCTCTCTTCTACTGTACACATGAAATAGTTTCAGCTGCTAAGAATTTCTTTTTCTTGAGTGTGGAGCCAATCAGCTCACCTTTATCCTTTGTTAAGCCCAAATCTCTGACCTAATCGTTTAGTTTAGTTTGAGTAAACAACCGAGGTTCCACCGTGTTTACGGAATACAAACACATCAGCTGGTTCATCTTTATCACAGGGAGATTCATCAGTTGACATCTTATCCAGATTAATAGTTGAATTAGCCACTGGTGGTTCAGGAACCGACAGGTCCGGACAATAGCCTATTGGCCGAATTGCAGCTGGTAGGTTAAGGTACTGAATTACTTTTTTCTTTTTAAATTGTAACCAATAATATCAATGCAACAAAACTAGCAATCATCTAAACGATTCCTTTACTCCCTCCATACCATTAAAATGAAACCTCTAAAGGAAAATGTATCATTTTTTACCATTTTCTAAGGTCTTCTATACAAAATATTCTTTATTTCGGCGTCCAAGATTTGTCCTGCTCAAGTTCTTTTTTTCTTTTCATTTCTTGCGTCATTGACACAACGCGCCTATTAAACGCTTGTATGGCGTTGAGCGCTTGCGTAGAGTAACCCTCCTTTACTTTTTTGTGAAGTCTCGTCACGTGGCAGTCAGTCCATGCCTTTTATCCCTTCGGCAAGGGTTCAACTCCGTTAGATCTGTCATCCAACCAGGAACCTGCGAGTCACGAATTTTTAACCTCCGTGTTTTCACGGAGCATAGTAAACCAGCTTGGCTAACGACACCGCTTTAATTTCGAAGTATAAAAAATACACATTTCTAATAAAGTTCTTAATGTTCCGCTGATGTTTATTAATCACCAATTCGCCAGAAATATAACAAAACATCCTATTGTTATTACAACCACGACTAGCGTCAATTGAACACTAACTACAAACAAGCATCTTATATTGTTAGCAACAATGCAAACACGTGCGCCTCCAATAAAACAAACACGGTTCTGCTTGTCAAATGCAACTCTGACTGTGAAACCACCACGCCTATCGATGCGCGATAGTGGAAAAGATCACAATGCAGAAATATTGTATCAAGGCGTAGCCCTCTTTGTCATTCTGTTCAGAGAAAATGTGAATAAATGGTGGGTGATACGGCATTTTTAGTGTCATTTTTGGAATCAGCACAATTAAAATAATAAAAATTAGGTGAACACTAAACGTTTTTGGGTCGTTGGCCTGTGTAATAAATCCAATCGTTGTAGTTTGTGACGCTATAACTTAATTTACCTCGTTCATTTGCAACAGTAGATAACACTCGCTTTGTTTTAATACCTCTGTATCAAGCCAACTTTTGGTGAACTTTACTGGTTGCCTTTGAATGCTAACCTTGGCGTTGCTTTTGAGAATATAATAAATCTTTCTGTGCCTGCTGTAGTTGAAGTTCAAATTGGTGTGATTGTACAAGCAATATTACCATTGTTATTTTAATTCAAAAACTTTGATTCACTCGATATAATTTCTCAAAATGAAAGGAATTATTAACTATCTATGAACTTGATTTACCAGTACATTTTTTGTTATTTACTACCGATATGGCTGTTGTTATAAGTAGAGATCAGATTTGTATGTAATTACATATTGTTTGCCTTTCTATGTTCATTTCTCAAAACTCCGTTCTTGGCGAATTACGGCAATCCTATCACAATATCGAATTTTTGTTACATATTTTTTACATATTTTGTACTTTATTACATATTTTGTTTATATTGTACATATGTTGTAAAATTGTATTATTCTTCCAATTTTCATGGAATTTATATCTCAAAAATATTTAATGAATTTTCAAAAACGGTTTCAATTTTTTTTAATTGGCATATTTTTCCTTTGATAAATTCTGAGTTGCGTGGTGACGACGCCAGGTGCCCACGTGAAAACGCGGTCAGATGCAGACCGTTTGTTTGGGTTAACATCCATTTACACTGCATTCATTATGTTGCGACAAATCACCATGAGCGCTGAGAATATTGTCCGATTTCTTAAATTCCAATTTCGGAGAAATATTGGTTGTCGCAGACGTGGAGCACTATGCTGTGCTAAGTGATTGATTGCCGGGCCTTGAGTTCCCACGTTTATACGATGGCTATCATTGCTTTCAAAGATAAAAGTGTACTTAAAAAAAATAATACAGTACCTAGGGCACGTAATATTTAGTTTTAAATTGATTTAACAAATATTTCATAAACGTAATATAAAACTGCCGAAATTTACTTGTTTTTTAAATGTCCCACACATTAGAGCGCATTTAATTTTACATATTGCATCCCCTTTTTACATATTTGGTACATGTTCTTATCATTTTTATTACATATTTATGTACATATTTTGACGTTCGATACTACATATTTTTCCGGACTCTAGTTATAAGCCACGCCGTAGAGGGGAGTCAGCCAATACAGCTTCCATTTCTAACACGTTATTTTATTTTTTTATTTTCTTTCACCTCACGATTGAGAAAATCGTAGTTTTCAGTTCCAAATGTTATAATTCGCTACTACCTTACTTTTCTAACGAGTAATGCTCGGTAGTGATCTTTCACGAACGGTTACAGTAAACTTAAGCTCGAAATATTGCCGCCCCACGACTAGCAACCAAGGTAGGCACAGCAGAGCTGGCGACATGCGCACACCACCGCCGCTGAACGAGAGCTGCCGCATTCCTATAGTTGCCTGAGCTTTTCAAGAAATGTTCAATCATGCAAAAGTTAGGCAATGTGGCTGATCAAAACAGTACAATACACCACATTACACACCGCAGTTGCAAGAAGATACGTTTAATTCTAAACTAGTCAATGAAATTCTGAAAGAGGTCAAGGACGATAAAGCGGTCGATTGAGAGGCGATGGTCAATTATGCACCGACCTCTGATTAAGGTCAAAAGACCATAGATTACACAATTTTAAGTTGACTATTTCCCTCATGTCTGTCCGTGCAGAAAGTAACAAATTCTAAGCAAGAATATATTCAATTTCAACCAATCCTAGATGTCTATCACCATGTGATTATCACTTTGCTTACCTTTTGGACTCCGCTGTAATCACTTTGTTTCCCTTATTTAGATTAAAATTGCAATTTTTTTAGGTCCATAATAGCTTGCGAGCATCAATATAATATTAAAATGTGTCGTTTTGGTGATGTTTACAACTCCGAAATACAGTCTATTTTTAAAGATCCAATACCGAAAAACAGCACAAGAAACAGATAAAGTGAGTGGAAGCAATTTCAAGAAATTTGTGAAGAAAGAAAATGCAAATGGACAACACCATCTGTAAAGTAAGAAATTACACATATTTTAGGCAATTAATATGCGAAGAGTAGACGATGAAGAGTACAAAGAGTATGCTATCAAAACTATGTGGGACGTTACAACCAAAATTATTCAGAAAAATACTTTAATGAGTACACACGTGTGTTCAATCTATTCGAAATTAACGGATCCCGCTGCTAATTCAGCTTTTACATCTTCGATTTCAAATACTTCTACGGAATACAAAGACATGGAAAACTCAACTTCCTACAACTTTAATAATTGTTCTTGTTCACTCCTCGCTAGGCAAGTCGTCAATTTACCGATTATCACAGCACTTCTCGTGACATTACGTACGAGACGTATTACGTACGTATTAATTATGTTTATATAAAGTTTCAAATAATTAAATAAGTAATTACAAATTTGCTTCTGTTATGTAATTTCGCATCATTCCCATGAACAGAGATCTAACAGTTTTAGATATAAGTATGTGTGATTTTTGTTTCTAAAAACTTGTTAATGTTTGTAAAAATGTGTATCGCGTCCAGTCGATTTAAAATTTTTATTTAAATGTTTCGTTTAAAAGAAATTAATTTACACTCAATTTCAATTTTATTTTAATTCTTTTAATTACAGTTATTTACAACATATTCATTTGATAAACACAATTTTACTGTATACTGTCAACTCACTACCGCTTTAGTCGGGTTTTTATGTTCAATATACACATAAATAAGCTTTACAATACATTTAATTAAGATGATGATGATGATGAACATAAGATTGGATGATTCTTCCAGAGATTGTCACAAAATTTGATTAAATGATTGCGGCTTCCTATTTTCATTCATTTTAATTAAATTTATCAAAAAACAAAATAGCATGCCGTATTATTGGGATCTATGCTCCTAGCTTCGTTGGCTAAAGTCTTTCCGCACCTCGTCGAGGAAAAGGATTGATTGACTGATTTTTTCGTGTTTCCGGGCGCGTCAACTGCCTTGGCCATTAGTCCCGTAAGTATAGTGCATGTTTTACTCGGGAGATAGCGGTGATCTTCCCCCTCTGGATGGTGAGACCCGGCGCCGACCTACCCTCGGCTAGTGGGGTTTCCCCTTAACAAGGACTCTCCCACCAGCGGGCCACCGCCCCAGCCGGGACAAGCTCTGAGCTCCCGACCGGTCTCCCGGAATATGTGGTAGTGTAATGCATATTAGTGTGTGTGTGTGTGTGTGTGTGTGTGTGTGTGTGTAAGGGGAGAGGATAGGACAAGGAAGAGGAAGGAAAGATCGCGGACGGTCCGTGGCCCGTTAGTTAGGGTACTGCACCGACATTCGCGTGGTGTTGATCGGAGAAACCACGGAAAACTACCGATCAGAGCAGCCTCTAGAATTCTCCTCCAGACAGCGGCTGAATTCGACCTAGCTGAAAAGCTAGTGTCGAAAACCCTGCCGCCGTCAGGACTCGAACCTAGGACCTCCCGGTCAGAGGTCCTGCAGTGACATCAGTTATCACTGAGCTACCGCTCCCGGTAGCGAGTAGTAGTAATTGTAATGTTGCAAGTTGAAGTAGTAATATCATAATGTTTTTGGGGCCTCACGCGCGACAAGATTGGTAAGGTAATGGTAAGCTTTACCGTGATTTGCTTTCCATTAGCTATCGGGAGCGGTGGCGGAGCGACACTCGAACCAATGGTTCACGAGCTCATGTGGCACAAAACGAAATTGCTGTTGCATTTTTGGCGTGAAAGTCCGCTGCCCGGCCCCATGCGGGGGCCGCGGTCGGTGGAATGCAGTGCAGCTGGCCACTATCTTTGAAATTATTTTCTGGACGAATCACCCTTGGCCGACACGCATGTGCGCGTAGCGAAGCGCTGGACCCTGCAATGTCTTGAAAGGGTCGATCGGTCGCTCCTTGGCACGAGCGTCCATGCCAAGTCGCATAGCCTTTCAAGGCATCACGCCCCGCGCAAATGCAAATAGTGACGCTCCGTTTATTTATTTTTACGTCAAAAAGAAACAGTTAAAACTGCGTATAACGTGCTATGGGGAAAAGTGAATTGTGTGCACATTTTCAAAATTCTGTGATCCCTACACTAAGTCGTATACTACTTAAATTTTGAACTTTGAAAGGGAGAAAAAAAGAGAAAAAAAAACTCCCATACAATAAAATATATTTTCAAGGATAAAAAGGCAATAAATTTTGGCTCTTATCAATGTTGTCCTTCAGAATAATACTTTCTGGCGAGACAACATGGAAACGATAATTTGAATAATTGTATTTCCCACTGAATTCTAGAAGACGTGCACAGAAAATGAAGTTACATTTATGTCCAGAAGCAAAACAAGGGGTCATCTCAGCATTTGCTCAATGGATCAGGGAAACTGGACGAAAAACCTGATCGAGATGTTACCCGCGCTTGTCCCCACACGCGAAGGCTGGTAGTGCGAGCTTTTTATTACATGATGCAGTTTTTAGAACGCTGGAGGTAAGCGGGTCGGGGCCGTTTTAAATGAAAATAAAGCGGTTGCATTTCTAAATTATATCGTGGACTGTGCAGCATGGCACGCTCTCGTCACCCTCCGACCTGAGTTACAAAAGGATCTCTGTGGGGGGTTGTAAATCCACGTCCGCTCTGTGAAGGGCGGGCGGGGAGGGCTGCAGCGGCGTCTGAGGGGCGAGGGAGACGCTGGCAGGTGAGGGACGGGGTTGGCCGTGCCAGGTCGAGTCGCCGAATGCCGCGCGGGTAGCTGAAAAAAGAATTGCAGGTGAGGTTTTCATGTCCGTTCACGGAGAGTGTGATCTTACACTACGTTTAGCAAAAATTATATTTATGACAATGTGGCATATGCTAAAGACGTTGTAAGCCCCATGTCCTTGAGTGCTTGTATACTTTGATTTTGATTTAAACTTCTACGTGTTGAAGGAGTAGCGTTCATGAGAAAACTGTGTATAAACCAACTCACAAAAATATACTTAATATTTTCCTAAAACTTGTAATTCAAAATGATTTCACGAGTTTAAGAGTATTCCTTTCTAGTCAACTTCAAATCTAGAGGGACATTTGTGATGGATCCAATGTTCCAAAACAAAGACAAGCAAAGATAATAATAAACCAAAAAGTAAAATGAAGAATGGACCTTCAAAATGTGATATAGACAGAACTTGAGTCGTATCATTCTCAGATGCATGGCTGAAACCCAAAGGGCCAGCTTTTTCGGTCAAGTCGTTCCACCAAACATTCGTAAGGGAACTTTCTATCATGCTAAATGCGTAAAAGTCCCACCATTCAAGGTGAGGACTTCCTTTAGTAAAATAATTCACCATGAAACCCAAAATGAAATTGTCGAACATACTAACGCGAGTACGCCCAGGCCCTTCAAACTCCGTTTCCACGAATGGCAAGTCGTAAGGCATTGCCATGTCTCGGGAGAAAGCCACTCGATTCAAACAAGCAACTGGGTTATCGCAAAGTACTGACCTATTAAGAAACGTGTAAAAGATTGGATTAAAATTGGCGAAATCAAAAAATAAGTATTGAAAATCTTTGTCTAACCCAATTTTTAAGTTGCTTGCTAGTAGCTCTTCCACATTTAATATGGGGTCACGACGTCCAGAATTGACCAGAAACCCCACAAGAGCTGACTGATAGCTCGAGTTGACGACAAAACTGCACAATAACCACACTAAGAATAAACCGCCCCCAACAAATCCGGTAGGCTCACGTTCGACAGAGACTCCCAGTAGCAATTTGGGGGCGTCAGATGCAGAAACACTGTCGTAACCGCGGGTTCGAAGAGCTGAGAACGTAGCTGATGCCACAATACAACTGAGGAAAACAAAAAGCCACATGGGTCGAGAAAATACTAGAAATACACTCAACCAACCGGGTATCGGCTCACCATTCGGAACGAACCACGGTACTCTCTCTATCCAGAAGGTCACACTTGCGTCCATTTCAGGATAGAACCAATTTAGGAAAGCGAATGCTCCAATTGTAACGTTGGCAGTGCCATTTTTAACGAGATTCCCAACGGGAACGTAATCGGATGCAACGTCTAAGAATTCAACGGTCAAGTTCATTCGCTTGAGGAATTCGTTCATCATTCTAATGCTTAGTCCTTCGGTGAAAGGGGGTCCACTGACTTGCGATTCGGTCGTAAAATTGTGAAAGGAGGAAATAGATATGAACCTGCAATAATTGTGCATCCTGAGAAGTAATTGCGATGTCGCCCAAAAATAATTTTTGGAATTTTCTGGATGTCTAACTGCCTCTCCAGACTTCCGATAGAAGGACCATCGCAATCACGCCCTTCGCCGACAGGTTTCCACCAGAACACTTCCTGCCGCTGCTCGCCCACCCGCACTACGGCGGACCGATACACTTTGTAGGTCCACAGCTCCCTCAGCAGACGCACAACGCCGCCTCGGGTCTGCATTCTTTGGGAAGGACCAACCAGGACGTGCGGCACGCGCGGACTCCACGTGGAATTGTGCTGCAACATCTGCAAAGTGTCGCGCAACTCCTCCACCGGTTGCTCGTTTAGCAGGATCAGCACCACGCAGGGAGGGGTGAGACATCTGATACACGCGGATTGACCTCACATCTACAGCAGAAGGTCAACACAGACGATTGCAGCGAAATGAATAAGTTTTCAATTTCATATTCCACGTACGTTATATTGGAATTTTTAATTCAATTGTAGGTTGGTACGCTTTAGAGACACTGTCCGAAGGTATGAAACATACGTTGGTTTATTATTATGTGGAATTAGGGCTTTGGCAAAGGAATTAGCCCAGTTAACAGTAGAAGACACATTCCCCGTTCCAGTACCAATCTTTATGAAAATAAATGTCCACAGGAGATACATTTTAGAACTAATTAATACGTGGACTACAGAAGTGCAGGTAAGCAATGACAAGCATTTGTAAGGTTTTACATTTTTCCATCTTTTCAATCTGACCGCTCTCATTAAACATATTTCATGAATTTGGAGAAGACCTTGCGTGCTGGGAATACCACAACTGCTGCTCCTGAAGAGTGGTCACTGAAATTTAAGGAATAACTGCCTAATGGAAAATGCATTGGATTCAATACTTCAGTTTGGTCGCGTGATTTACAGTAGTAGTCTAAATGAAGTCGTAGGCTTCCGCGGCCAGAGTCAATATTACATTCTTGGCTGTAATCCTGATGAAGATCACGACATGATGATCGAAACGTCGGCACCAGATAACTTAACGCGGCGTCACCCGGACAGCCAAGAATGTAATACAGTAGTAGTCCGTTTAAAAATTTCTTTTATTAAAAAAATAATACTTTCTTTAATTTTAGGTAAGTACGTGTATCTAAATCAGTGACCAGTTGCAAAATTTTATATTATTTACTAACGTGTTCATTAATTACAAATGTTACTAAATGCTACACAAAATATATGCATTTGGCTTGTAAATAAATATACTCTGAATATGCGTGTTCATGAGCGGTTTTGAATCGTCTCATTTTTTATTTTGTACACTGGGTTATTTTGTCTTATGTGTAATAAATAAATCGGATTTCCAAAATTGTTGAAAAATGTTGTGGCTTTTCGCACGCGCAGTAACAATCACTTAAATCTTGATAAATCGTGATAAATCATGATATGGATATATCTACGAAAGGTACTGAAAAATCTACACCAAAATTTTTATCAACTCTCCTATCCAACTATCAACTATGTTAACGAATCAATAAGAGTAGGATTCTCAGGAGGCCTTGTAGATATGGTGAGATAAAATATTCTCCTGAACTTTACTATATTAAGTGACTTACCTTACTCTGATGTATTAATATAATACTGATTCGGACTACCAATTGAAAATAAAACAAATAAATCAAATAACATCTGTGCCTCAATCCTCTTCCGTGAGGATAATATGCCTTTTCAAACAACCAACTCACAGAATGTTACTAGTATTACTTCCGTCGGCACGCTTCATGATAATACTTGTATTTAACAGAACGCCGAAATTCAAGATTCGTCGATGATCACTGAAGAAATTGTTCGAGACCAAAATAACCAAATTATTAATAATATAAATATAAAAAAGTCATCTCAACAATTCCTGGCTTATATTATCATAACAACTACGGATTCCCTCAATTCAATAACAAATGATTCATCATTGCCTCTGCCTCAAGATCAAACAAATAATTTATCTAATACTTCAACTCATTTACCTACACACAGTGAATTTACAGAATTACTTCCAGTTAACCCGATCCCTCACAACATCCCATCAGCAATTACTATTTTGACAAATTGTCAATTTTACATTCCTGTACCATCATCAACACTTCACTGTAAAAGTGAGTCAAGAACAAGAAAAAGAAAAGGTTCTTCATTCCTACAACAACGTAAAATATATGCAGCTTTTAATTACACAAGACTACAACTGGAAGTCCACTACAAAATAAATATAGACTATTAGCACAACTACAAGACACTCAGGAAGAACTTCCAACAGTTTCCATTCTTCCAATAATTGTTTCACTTTTTTAATTTCAAGATATAAAAAATATTGTTGAAAATGATTTCACAACAAAAACTATTAAGAATAATGTTGACATTAATTTTCAAACAATTGAAGATTTTAGAAAGTATTAAACATTTGTGATACAAAACACATACAATATTACTCTTATCGTGACCCTACTATTAAAACAATCACAGTTTTATTAAGAAATATTCCTAGGACTCAAATAAAAGTACTTTCAATGAATTAGAAAAGCTTAACTATCCAGTTCAAAAGATATACAGATTATTTAATAAAAAACGAGAACCTATAGAAATTTGCTCAATAGAACTTACTAAAAGTCGAGAAGCTCTAAAATCTTCAATTAGAGAAATTTTTCTTAGTGTCATAAACGTTCAATCACATTATCAATAACAAACCAATTTAATGCTAGAGTTGCCAAAAATTCAATCATACACAAGCCAATTGTAGATTAATCCCATGTACTGAAAGCCACTATTATTCGAACTGTCTTCTTCCAAAATTAACCCCTCCTATATGTTGTAATTGCCTCGGAAATCATACAGCTAATTAAAGGTTCCAGTTTTAAAGAATTCAAATTTTCACACATGTAATAAACAAATTTGAATTTTCCTTCTCCAAAATTAAATGTACAAAATTTTCCAGACTTGGTCAGAATCCCCACAACGCCTTATGAGTTCTTGAGAAACGAGAAACTCTCTTGTTTGAGACACAGCATCCGCTTCTACAAAATTGAACGTACTCGTACGTCGATGACATTTTAGCTCTAAGAACCAGCACAACAAGACAACTCGACCGCTTCGTTAAGTTTCTTAACTCCAGACACCCATCCATAAAGTTCACCACGGAAAGAAATTTAAAGAAAAAATTTGGAGCTGTTTTTGAGGAAATTTTGAAAATGTCAGTGGTGCTTCATGTACAGTCAAATTTTAAAGAATGCTTTTCAAAATTTCAAAGCTTCAACTAGCGCCAGATGGACAGGGGTTTCTTGAATTTGGAAAAGATCGTAGGAGGGGTTTAGGTGATAGTAGTGTTCACAGACAGACTGACAGACAGACGGACGGACGTTTGGAAAAGAACCACTTTTTCGGTATCGGGGGACCCCAAAATGTGTATTTCCGTTGAAATCTCGAAATCGATTTTCCGCAGCATTACAGAACTTTCCCTATACCACGTATCTTACTCCGAATATACGTATGTATACGAGAAAGTAACTAGAACCTCATGGACACGGGATTCTTCAATTTGGAAAAAATGGTACGGATGGTTTACGCGCGAGTAGTGCTCACAGATGATCGGCCAGACGGACGGAGAGATAGACAGACGGACGGACGTTTTACTTTCAGTTGGTTTTTCGGCATCAAGAACTCACAAAACTGGGATTCTGGCTACACCACGTGTTAAAGGATTCTTTCTCTCAATTTAGCAACTGGATTTATCGACTTTCTTGTTTGCAAGGCCCGGCAATGAACTGTCGAAAATTTCCTGTTTTTCGCCCAGCATTACATAACTTTCCATATACTACGTATAATACTACGTATACTACGTATATAGTACGTATACGAGAAAGTAAAAATTAATAGCCAGAACAAATGCACGTTTATTTCCACTATCTGCGCCACGTATTATACGCGCATTTATATTAAAAAAAACTACAATATTTGGGGATGATTGTATTACTAGTAAAAGGTTTTAAAGCAAAAATGTAATGGAGGTAAATGTGTATGGGTCTACTAGTAAAAAATGTTCTTCGGCCTGAATCGGCGTAAGACTCCAAATTATGAAAAATTTCGGAAACGAAATAGTGAAAATTAAAAACTGCAACGCCTTACTTATTTGAAATGAAGGTTACGATATTGTTCATGTTTAGTTACACCATATTTAATCCTTATAACATACAAAGTTCTTCCTCGGGGGCGTGTTATCGTAGGGAGATGATTTAGACAAATGAAACAGTGCTTCCGCATTTGTTTTGCTCCACTACGCGTGAAATTGAAACTTATGATCGAAAAACACTCGTAATCAACAGCACCGGCAGCACGCAAACGAGATAAGTTAAAACAAGTATAGCAGCGCGAATCGGCGAAAAACGCATCAGCTGCATAGACAAATAAGAATATTCTCAATTTGCTCTTTCAGAATCTACTCATCACTTGGCGAACACTTTTATGCATATGAACTTGAGCAAATGCTCATTGGTCAATGAATATTTTTAGAACAAATGCTCATGCTCTTGAAAAAATACTCTAAACAAATTCTTTATTATTCATACCACCCTTTTCTTTCTTCCCGGGGCTTTGTGAAGCTTCAGAGGATGTCACTTTCGGCTATTCGCACCAAGTATCCACCGAGTTCCTCATGGGGACGCATATTAACTTTTACACTAGACACACTTGTGGCTCCTCGGTCTGTGATCAGCATACTTTCAAGGCTTTCCGCGACAACACACATACATGAAAGACAAAGGACAAACAACTACACCCACGACGGGACTCAAACCCTCGACCATTCAGACCGAGATGCTGAGTTCAGCCACCTCGACCATCCAGGTCGGCATTATTCATACAACCCAATATTTCCCAACAAAATTCATGTCATGTTATTCAGTGCAAGACGCAGCCACAGAATATATACTACACAGAAAGGAAAGTAGAGAACAGCTCCTTTGATCTTCAGTGAGCCACCTCGCAGCGCGGACCGCCATCTTGTAACTGAGCAAAGGAACCGCAAGAGTCAGATCAAATGCCGTTTTCTCAAAAACCGCTTCAAAGTTTTTCTTCTAACTTTTCCAACGGGTAGTGCTATTTACACTGTTTATTATGACAGAAAACTTCATTTTAAAGTATTATTTTATTGTTTCAAAAATTACACAAGTATGCTTTTGGTAATATCTTTCACGCTGTTAATGTGCAGAAAATTGGAGCAGTTTTTGAGAAAATTTTGAAATTGTCCGGGGAGCTTCATGTAAAGTATCCTAAAATTTTAAAGACAGTTTTGCAAAATTTCAAAGCTTCAAATAGAGCCAGATGCACAGGAATTTCTTCAATTTGGAAGAGGTCGCTCGTGCCGTTTAGGCGTTGACAGTGTTCACAGACGGACGGACAGATGGACGGACAGACACACGGACAGGCGCACGGACGGACGTTTTGAAAAAAAAAAACACTTTTTCAGTATCAGGGAACCCCCTAAAAGTGAATTTCCGTTGAAATCTCGAAATCGATTTTCCGCAGCATTACATAACTTTCTCTATACTGCGTATATTACTCCGTATGTATACGAGAAAGTAAAAAGGAGGCGGGATGCGTTATATAAGATCGTTGAATTATTTCATTTATTTATTTATTTATTTTACGTCAAAAACAACGTTAAAACTGCTATGACGTGCTATAGGGAAAAGTGATTGTGTTGCAAATTTTCAAAATTCTGTGATTCCTACACTAAGTCATATACTACTTAAAGTTTGAATTTTTAAAGGAGAATTTTATTCTTATGAGAGTTTTGATAGTTCAGATTTCTCCAATTTGAATAAGGCACCCAACTCTACTGCTCTGAGAAAGCCGTTACAAATAAAATGTCTGTATTGTCATGGTTCCTATTATCCTTATCTCCTATCGCAATAACAATATTATATTTCCATCAATCTCTGCCAAGATACTGGATATACCATTATCCTGTTTTACTACTCGTCGTATTAATAGAAGCCACGTCAACGAATTTATATCCGAAATTTACTATACTATTACTCATTATTGGATCCATTTAGCGTTGCTTCCAACCACAATCTCACAATTTTTGTCCTACAATGTATTTTAAATTTGGTCTTGCTATACATAACAAAAAAATGTCAAAAGGTTTTATCATTTCCCTTTTTGGAGTAGCTGCTGCTGTACACTCACGGCCCCATCAGTTCCCACAAACCTTCTTGCGGCCACACATTCCAATTCCATCCAATTTCTTCACAAATAGCACTATGCCTCTGACAAAACTGTATATTAGAATTCACCGCGCCTACCACGCGTTTCCGTCCGTGCCTTACGACGGCTAATCATCCTCTGACGACCCTCGACTTTTTCGAACGCTTCCTTTTCAAAAAAACAGTCGACGGTTCTCCTTACGCTGTTTATCCTTTCCATTTCCAATTCCCCTCTACTAATTATACACAACTAAATGTTTTAGAAATTCGAATCGTTTCCGAAATGTCCATATATTGTTGTATTCTTTTGACTCGTACACGAATATTCTTTCAATTTCTAAATGCGATTTCTCGCCGCTCATCATGCTTCAAAAACACTTGACGGCGCTTTCCTCCCATGGCACCATTACTAAAAAAATGTTTATGATGTTTCTTTTTGCATGACGGGATCATTACAGTGTCTACAAAAAAATCTGTGCTGAATTTTAGCATCACTAGCATGATAAAAACATGTATTTGATAGGTGAGTATATTGAAGGTCTGTTCTGTGCAGGTGATTTTTCAGACTTGCTGATACTTACTTCTAACTCTCCGATATTCTGTAATATCGCATTTATTGGCGTCATCGACAACTGTTACATGTGAAGTGTTATTATGAACAGATGCAACCTGATGACAAAGTTAATAAGATACCTCTACAAATTCTGTAACATTTTTAAACAACACGTGAACGGGACAGTTTATCATGCCCAACTAGAACGGGAACGCGTTGGATAGTTTCGTTATAACGTATAGTGGACTTGAAAAATCCAATTTATATGTCAAATCTATAAAGAACGAATAATCACAAGTGAATATTTGACGTAATCATGTGATTCATCCATAAGTATTTGCGCCTGGTTCTTCAATCATCCCTACGTTTGTATCTATTAGACGATTTCTTTCATTATTGATCACTTTAAACGTACGAAAACGTACAGCATGATTACCCTTTCTTTTAAATCTCTTTTTTCTCTCTCTCAGAACCTTAAAAAGTTCCTTTGGCAATTGGAAAGTTTAAATGTACGGCGGCACCGAGCGTTGCTTACCATTGGGCACAATGGCATTCTATTGCAGCGTAAATCACAGTTTAAAAGAAATATAATTCACGTCGTATTCATCTTCCAGTGACAAGTGACTACTGTAATAATCAAAAGTTTTAGGTTATCTGCATTAAAAACAAAAGAATAATATTTCGATGAAAAACAAAATTGTAGAGGTTGTGTTTCTTTGATTCCATATACAAAGCAATGTTTGCACTCATTAATTCTATACGCAATAATCTACAGCGGTTTGTTTATATTAATTATGATTTTGTTAAATGTCAATTGCAAGAAAGTAGGTTTATAAACAAAACCTATACCTGCACAACTGGATTTCTACACTTGTATTACACGACGCCTGAAAAGTTGAAATCATTTGAATCTTACAAAAACGGATTTCAGAAAGTAAGTACGATTCCAAGGTGGTTGATAACAAAGTTGATATCGTAGGCTTCCGAGGCCAGAGCCATGATCTGGACTGTCCGGGTGACGCCGCGTCGAAGGCTGAGGTGCCGACGTTTCGACCGACATGTCGCGGTTCTCTTCAGGGCTGTACTGACGAAGAATATTAGGCAGTACAGCCCTGAAAAAAACCGCGACATATCGGTCGAAACGTCGGCACCTCAGCCTTCGACGCGCGTACTGACAGCCAGATGATAAAAAAGTTATATTCTAAGGTCAATTCGAATTTCTTGAATCTTGTCATATGTACGTCGAGGTTGTGAGCACGTTGCATTAATGTTAAATAAATTTGAAATAGTAATCGAAAAAGTTGCAAACCTAACTCACATTCATGGGTAATTTTGAAACTTTTTACAGGCACCTACAAAATGGGGCATCGTTAGTGCTGGCAAGATCTCTCACGATTTTGTGACGGAGCTTAGTACATTACCAACTCAAGAACATAGAGTGGTAGCAATAGCAGCTCCTCAGCTTGACAGTGCCCAGAAATTTGCAGAATTTCACAAAATTCCGAAAGCATGCGCATCATTCGAGGAATTAGCTCAAGACGAAAACATAGGTAAGTTTCTTGCGTATCCAGCAACACCGAACTACAAGCAATAGTATAGTTCTTGTTGAGAATACGCAGGGAAAAGTTTCTTTCTGGCATTAAAAGTGTAATAATATTGCTGATTTCAATACAAATTTTAAAAATTAAAAGTAACTGCTTCACAAATAAGTTGTTAATCATGTAGCCACTTATACAAATGTGTTAATATGGAAAGGTGTAACAGACGCCAGTTAACTCCGTTCTTTACAAAGCAATACTTCGTAAACAGTATTAAGCATAGAATATACAACTCTATTGATGTTGACACAGATGTTGACCAATTTTTTTTATTAAATTTATTTCCGCTTTGTTAACAGATATTCACAATGAATATGATTACATTGCCTCAAATTTTTCAATGTCCCTTATTTAATCAGTGGTAAATCCGGGTTTAGTATACATCTTACTGTATAAGTACTAGACAATAGAAACAATGTTTTTGAGGTTTTCAATTTTCCGTACAGGCTTTATGTAATACTTCTCAATTGATAATTTTCTTTAGCTCTTCCTTTTATGCAAGATAATCGCAAATGTTCAGATTCTTTGATGGGCATATTAAAGACATTCTCGGTGTTGCATTTATGAGCATATGCTTTAAATTGTGCCTTTTAAGATTCTCGAAATCTCAATAGTTTTCTAAAAAAATTAGCTCAAAATTCCGTATTTTCAAAAACACTCAAACGCCTTTTCTTACAAATGACTTCAAATGTTTTCTTCAAACTTTTCGTGCGGATAGTGCTAAATGCACTGTTTAAGATGACACAATATTAATTGTTCTGTATTCTTTTATTTTTCAAAAATTATACAATGTTTCTTTAATATCTCTTACGCCTTTAATATTAACATTTCCAACGATTTGTAAACATTATTGCACTTGTGAGTGGAAGTGCTTCAAGGTTTTTATAAAAAATATCTTCAAATATTGCATTTACACAAACCTTAAACAATATTCTCTTAAAAACTACTCCAAATTTTTCAACGAAAATTCTTATATACGTCGTTTTATTCTTGAATATTCTAAAAGTAATATTTCGAATCTACCAATAGGAAACCAAACAATTGGGAAATTTTTTTAAAAAATGAGATTTTGGCGGCGATAGATGGGAATTACAAAAGGATGGACCATGACCGAAAGGCTAGCCCAGGCCAATGAAATTAGAAAACTAGTAGGAGAAAGTTCGTGCCATTCTGTAGCACCACTAGTTATTTTTTGTGCAATTAGTTATTTTGTCGATTTATTTTGTAATTACACTTTAATATTTTTATTTTTGTTATAATTCATACACTTTATAAATATCTTTTTTTCTATTATATTTTGGCATGAAAACTAAGTACGTTATTTCTGTTCTTGCTCTTTCACAAGATTTAGAACATTTTAAAAATTAAATATTTCGTTATGCCTTTTACGGTTTTAATCCCATTTTACACTATCATTTTTCACCACTTTTTATCGTTCATAAAAATGAGTTCAGACGGCTTGTAATTTGTACAGGGAATTAGCGCGTGCTTCATTTTTCGGTTCAGGTTCCATACAATTTGACTGCCGCTCTCCTGGCGCCACTTCCCAGAACATTTCCTCATTCGCTATTAATGTGGTGTAATTTATTCCTATTGTGCCGTTTTCAGAGCGTTCTAATGTGTTAAATTGTAATGTCAAGTGAAGCCTCGATCGGTGCTCAGTTCCCAAATAACCGAATTTAATTTGTAACCACCGATGCCATGTTCAGCAGTTTGATTTTTAATGCTTTTTGTGGCGACCGGAGGAAATATTTTAATCACGATCACGTGCAAATTTAATGACCCTGAAAAATGCTAGATCGCTTTCGTCCAATTTCGATATTGGAACTAAACCGCATGGAAACGAACATCCTTTTTCATTTTCTGTACCGAAAAACGATGAAAAAATGATGGTGTAAAAGGGCTTTAGAAGACACTACCAAAAACTGAATTTTCATTTCTTTGCATTCAGATGTTGTTTTCATTGGTGCAATAAATTCGCACCATTTACATATTGGTAATCTCATGTTAAAATGTGGAAAGACCATTCTTTGCGATAAGGCACTGGGATTAAATCTGAAACCATGTCGAGAGCTTCTAGACATAGCCAGAGAAAATAAATTATTGCTTATGGAAGCTATTTGGACACGCTGTTTTCCCGTCTATGAAATCCTGCGGAAGGAACTAGACTCAGGAGAAGTAGGAGATATTGTTCAAGTTTATGCTACAGCCGGATGTTCTAATGCTGAAGTGGAAAGAATCAAGTAAGTACTCTAAGCTGGATTCAAGATTAAGGTGAACTTAACTTGCCCACTCCGCTTGATGAAACTGCGGGTGGAGTGGAGACAGTGGAGAGTGAATAACATGTGTTTGTGTTGATATTCTGACCTCGCAACAAAAGGCTTCGGTAATTTTGCAACGGCAGGTCTCAAAGTTGTATTTTATAAATCGCTGAAGATAACCGCTACAACCAAATCGTTGCCGCTCAATTGGAATTGCCTAAGCGAAGCAAGACACTTCAAGACAGAATTCTTGACAAGAATTCTGGCACAAAATAGCCCTGACCAACGTTGCAAATTTTGCTATGATCAGAATGTCTATGAATTTGTCTCTATTAAACATTTTCACAATTGACACAATTTAATTTTATGTCAAAAACACATAGTTTGTTTTCACTTCTTCACTTTTCACGCAGTATTCTCAAACAGGCAAAGCTCTCTCAAATTACTTTCATCCAAGATGTTTAATATATAATTATAGTAAATCAATCCAATTCCATCACAGATCCAAGGAATTAGGAGGAGAATCAATTAGTGACTTGGATTGTTATCCATTGCAATTTGCTTCATTTGTGTTTGACGCAAGACGCCCCAAAGATACTGCTGCTCTAGGTCACATAAATGAAAATGGAGTGGACTTAAGTATGGGATGCGTAATTACGTATGAAACCGGGCAAACAGCTATTCTCAGCACTCACACAAGAGCAGATTTTCCCAATGATGCAGTAATTATAGGCACAAAAGGTATTTGCTATTCGCGTAGTTTCGTCAATAGAGAAAGATTATAAATTATAATGGTGTTTTCTTAATATTATGATGTACTATTTTAGGTTCCAGTTCCATTTTGGTGCCCTACACAATTAATAACATCTGAAAACACTATCAATTATATCTATCAAACGCTATTTCACAAATTAATTATATGAACTGTGCAGGACTAAACTGTACAGATAATGATGATCAACGCTGTTTGATGGAAGGTATCATTATTCATATTATTTGAATGAGTTAAGGAAAAAAGGAAATATAAAATATGCGTGATTGTAAATGCTCGTTTGTATCATAATTATTTCGGTGTAATCTTCCGAGACACTTATTACATTGATAGCGAATGAAAGTTCTTAACAAAAAATAACTTTGCTCTTAAGTTAATTAAAAGTGCGAATCTGTTACATTTATAATTTTACAATTCTGAATAATAATTTAGTGCTGGGGGAATCGTGACTTAAAACTTAATTTCTTATTTCTTCTATATTTATTTTTTTACCTCTTTTAATGAACAGACGCTCGCTCATAGTTTGGTAATACTCCATCTAACATCACAATCTCTGCAATGATATTTCCTGTTTTCTGACCCACGCTATGAAAAACACGTACAGTTCTTAATAATATGTGATATATACTATGTATTTTCAAAAAATAATGTAAGAAAATCAAGTTTTATAGTAAATGATTTTATATACAAATTTCGCAATGAACAGTATTTGTTTCTATTATTATTTTATTTATTACTTTCTTCCTTAAAATCTAATCTCACTACTTATATGAACTTTATTCTCTTTCCGTTCTCTACTTTCCCTCACACTACATATGTAGTATAAAGAAAGCTGCTACAAAAAACATTATTTAAACAGAAAACTCATTTTGCCGAGCTCTAATAATGAAAAATGCGATGGATCTTGTTCTTATATGAGTAAATTACTTCTTCTAACACTTGATTATTATAACCAAAGTTTGTGATTTTATACCGAAAAATTAGTTTATGTCAAAACGCCTATCATCTGTGACAAACGCCTAGGTTAAACTGTGAGAGGTTTTCTTCAAAATTGATATTCCCCAATCGATCTGGCTGATGTCGCATACCCTTGAATTTAAATCGATATTTTAATTTTTGGGAGTCCATCAGAAGCCTCAAGGACATTTTCAATTTTTTCTCAAAAATGGCTCACATTT
This sequence comes from Teleogryllus oceanicus, assembly GCA_964035755.1. NCBI lineage: Eukaryota > Metazoa > Arthropoda > Insecta > Orthoptera > Gryllidae > Teleogryllus > Teleogryllus oceanicus. The sequence continues at coordinate 40,711,519 of CAXIVR010000003.1, forward strand.
TTTTATTAAACTTTATTCTCATATAGCGTCAAGATGCTCAAGCAAATGGTGCAGTTTCCAGATTAATTGAAATATCCAAATTTTCGAATGTAGCAAAAGTATGTAATTTTTTGGCGTCTTTCTAAAACTACAGAATTGAAGAGAGATTTTTCTTCTGGATGAAATCTGTTCTTCAAAATTAGATCTTTATGAAGCCATAGATTTTTTTAATCTTTGTGAAATAAAGGCAATTTTAAAAACAAATTTTCTCAAAAACTGCTCCAAATATTTTCTTTCAACTTTTGTATTCTATATATTTAGTTAAATAACATAAATAAATGTTATTCTGATATACTTTGTAGATTTTTCAAAAATCACACAAATGTAATTTTTATATATCACGCATGTTCTTAAAGTTATATTACGGGGATTTTATCTTATTGATTTTGTGAGTACAAGTGCTTCAAATGATTTTAATGAGGTTTCTGGAAAACAATTTTTTCGTGGAAATGAGCTTGGAATTTGTTATTCAGAATTGTTCAACGCCATTTTCTTTTTAGAAAACTCCAAATATTTTCTTAAAAATTGTTGTATGAGTAGTTCTTGAAATACTGAATTCCAGGATACGTACGCCATTTTATGTTTTATTTTGATTTAAAAAATTAAATAAAAATAAGTTTTTATACATTCTTACCTACTGGATACGCAGTATGAAGTATTGTAATGCTGTGGGAAAAACGACAACTTTTCGACAGAAAAACTCGTATTTCCGGATCGTGTTAATGAAAAAAGGGAATAAATCTTGTTTCAGTATGTATTCAGAATCCACTTTTGGGGTCCTTGATACCGAAAAATTGACTGGTGACAAAACGTGTCCATCTGTCTATCCCTTCCATCCGTTCGTCCGTCCATCTGTAAATAACGCTAGCAACAAGACCGTAAGATTCATTGCCAAATGCACATGGGGAACCGTAGGGTTCTATTTTAAACATATTCTTTTCTTAGTACAAGTAACTGATATGCCATCGACGATTCGAAACGGAAAACAGTTCTCTTTGGTGATGATACGAATAATATATGCAATTATGAAACAGTAAGAAGTACAATATAATATGTTTTAGAAGTTTTAGATTTCAAATAAACAATATTATACGCCATTGAAAAATAAACGATGTGCCATTGATTATTATTACGGAAACAAAACTGTTCGTTATCTCAATTGAATGGATCGTACATTGCAATGAATTGACAACTAGTAGTGTTCAAACAATACATGCTTTCTCGCCCTTAGTAATCGTTGCGTAACTATTTAACCGCAATTTCTACCCGAATTAACTCATGTCATAATTATTTGTAAAACTCATTACAAAATGTAGCGGGCTCCTCGGTCTGTATTCAGCAGACTCACATGGCTTTCCGCGTCAACACAGTCATGAGAGGTCCAGAGACAAGCAACCATACCACCGGACAATATTAAAACTGTGTTTCATACCGCTAAATCATGTCTCAACAATAAGACGGAATTCACAGAACTACAGCTGCCATCTCGCGGGACAAAATACCATACCATACCGTGTGAAGTTACATACACATGGTACGAATGCTTTTAATTTACCAAAGCTGGTGTCATTAAAATCCACTGAGATTAACTGGAAAAAAATTTGGATGTTTTTGAGTAACGTTTTACTTTCAAAATTTTGACATGTAGGTGTGGCATATACTGTCAAAATTTTCCAATATCTTTCGCTTTTGTTGGTTTTCCAGTATTTTATCATTTAAGATTAATATAATATAACACTGTAGAGGTTTTCGAATTTCGAAAGGTGCACATTAACAAGGTTCCCCTGAATCATTTTCTACTAGGAAGGTTGATGGCTAGTTGGACAGGGAAAGTCAGATTAAGTGGTAGGGACGAAAAGAGGAAGGGCAGAGGGCACACATACCCGAAGGTGCGTAGTGCCTGTCGAATGCCATAATGACATAGCTCACAACAACCAACGATCGCCTAGTCATTGGCTGTAATGGGCTGGTGGAGCTTGCTGGATCGTTTTCCAACAGACCGCGTGCTCCCGCATATATCATATGAAAGAGGCACCGGCAATCGTCTTAAGTCTTCTTGCGAACATATTACATGAAATATATACACATACGCTTTTCATAATTCACGTATCAGTAAATATTTATTTACTGATGTCATTTGCCATAAACGTGTGGACCAAACGTCGAACGTCACCATTTCTACAAGTTGAAAAAGACAGTAAAAATATGAAATACAAATGTTCACAAAGAGTGATCTTATAAAATTATGAGAAACATAATTTTAATGGCAAATGACTCTACTTAGAACAAATACGATTTTACGTTATTTATGTAGTCACAATATCTTAAAATAAAAATAAAGAAAACAATATGTTACTCAAAAATAAATTATACAATACTATTGTGCTATAACTTGAACATGAGAAAAATTACTAATTATTTCCCTTTTTTCAATTGATTTTTGAATTTTCCCCATACTGAAGTGTGTTTGTAGGAATTCTGCAGGAAACTCAATCCATTTTTTCACTGTCTCGCCCTTACTTCTTATGATGAGGAAGTATTGAAATCGCGCGCCGCTAAACGCCGACTTTTCAGCAAAACGTCTTATTGCCGGGCCTTGGGTCGAAAAATTGGACTAAATCTTGTATTTATAAGTAGTAAATTACTTTCTCTAACACGTGTGTAATCAGATTGCATGTTTTCTTGGTTCTTGTTACCGAAAAATGGATTGACAACAAAATGTCTGTCCGTCCGTCCGTCCGTCTGCCTACAGTCTGACTGAAAAACGCTATCGGCTAATCCGTAAGCAGAATTTCCACTAAAATTGATATTCCGCGATAGATTTAATGGAACTCCAAGCCCTCTGAGTTTGAAATGGATATTTTATTTTTATTTTGGGCAATACTTTATATGAAGACTCAAGAACATTTTCAAATTTTTCTCAAAAATGGAGTTTTTTATTAAACTTTTTCCTTTGGATAGCATAAAATTAGCTTAAGAGAATGGTGCAGATTTCATTTTTGCTAAAACACCTGATTTTTCGCAAATTGTTTACAGGATGTTCTGATTCCTTGTGTTATCCAAGTATAGCTTTTCCGTGAAGTGTTTAATTATCTCTTTTTAAGAGAAAAGCACGCGTTAAAGTGAAATGAGTATTGAGAGAAATAAATTATACTTTTCGTTTATGTGAACGGCCATGTAAACTATGATTCATGATTCTCGCAACAAGTACTCCATAAATAATTTTATTATAGCTTTAGTAAATAATTTTCACATGCCTGTATTATTTGATATGTCAGTATTCAAGTTACTATTAATTGCAACAATTTGTATCGTAGTCACTGTAGCCTAGATCATTCGTTATTATTTCACGTAAAGTTTATATCTCTAACGTCGTATTACAGATATTTTTTAAAACGGTTACAGAATTTGTAACACAAATGTTTTTTTATGATGTTTCTCTAAAACTCTTTAATATTTTTAAAAAATGTATATAATATATAGGACCATATTTTACTCTTCTGCAATATTCTGAAAGTCATATTTCAATTCAACTACAAGGGGACCGAAAAAACTGAGAAAACGTGAAAAAAATATTTTAGGGCCGAAATTTTAGCAAACATTTAGCTTGGAAGAAGTGGTGCAATACCGAAAAGCTGGCCCTAAACTACTAACACTAAAAACACTAAAAAGAAAGAAAACTAATTAATGCGAGAAAGTCTGTGCCATTCTGTCGCACCACTCTTTTTTTTTTTTTTTTTTTACAATAGTGTTTCACTTTTGTATTTAGTGTTGCTCTTTTGTATTTTGCCCTGCTAGAAAGCACTTTTAATATGATTTTATATTTTGGTTTTTGTTGTAAGATAGAGCACAAAAACCCCTCTTTGAGCCTCCACACATGGAGGACTTCTGCACTCTTTAAACAGTTTGAGCGCAGAAACAAAAAAAAAAGTTTTATTCATCATCTTGAAAAACATAACCAAAATTCATCTAAATCCTGGATTCGCGTCTTGGAATTTTTCCTAGTAAGTCAGAAAGGGTGCATTTTGGAAAGGACGATCTAGAAAATCCGGATTACAATATTATATTAATATTACTTTTCCTTTAAGAGTGAATTTACAAATATACGGTTTATTATTTCGTTCATCATTATTCGAGAGTTAAACTATATTATATTAATATTACTTTTCCTTTAAGAGTGAATTTACATTTCCGCGCTCGACTGTCGAACCGAACGGATCGTTCTTGTCGGTGTGAACAGTGATAACCGTGTGACTTACTAAAAGTTGTGAACCAGCGCAAATCTTGTGGTCTGTGGAAACAGTCCACTAGTGAGTGCTACGAATTATGTACAATGGATACTGCCCGACAACCGGGCAGCTCATCAATAATGCACTAATAACTCTCAACAGTGATTATTCCATCCAAGACCTAAACACATCGATGCTGTACGAACAAGCAACGGCAAACGTCAGTGACGAAGTTACATCAATGGATTCTCAACCAAGTCAAACGACAATGGAACGCCAACCAAATCAACAGACATCGATGGGGCAGCAAAACCCGGATACTCTACAAGGTAACGCTTCAGGCCAACATGCCGCAGGGCAAAATTTAAAGCGACCTTCAGATAATGAAACCTCGTCTAGCGACACCAAAAGGTCTAGTCTGCATTCAAAACAAGACAATATAGACAGTTCAACCCAGTTTAGTTATTCGGTCCAAACTTACAACAGATTTGAAGAACTGAACAGAATACCAGATCCCAACAATCAAAATAGGTTTAGTTACATTAATGAAACATCGCCAAGTGGGTCAGAATCAGTTAAAATCCTGCCAATTTATGTAGCAAATATAACTAACATCACGAATTTCAGCAAGGAAATCAATACAAAAGTAACAAACAGTTTCACACTTCAATTCATAAATAATAAAGTGAAAATACAACCTGAAAAAATCAGTGATTTCAGAGACATAACCAAATATCTAATTAACACAGGAAGACAGTTTCATACCTACAAGGACCCAGCAAATAAGAAATTCTCAGTTGTATTTAAAAATCTACACACATCCATCACAGAAGAGGAAATCTACACTGAATTGAAAGAAAACATCCATCACTCGTTAAAGTTACTAGACTCCGAAAAGACAGTAATCCAATTCCAGTAAAAGCAGCCGAATTCAACGGGAAGAAAACATAGAAAATATTTTAGAAGTAAGACAAATTTGTAATCTCATTGTAAAAGCTGAAAGGAGAAAAAGACCTAAAGGCCCCATTCAATGCATGAGATGTCTAGATTTTGGGCATACTAAAAATAATTGTAACCCCAAATAGCATGTATTTACTGTTCCAAAAATCATTATTCTGCAACTTGCCCCCATAAAAATGAACCATTTAAATGTTATAACTGTCAAGGAAATCACAGAGCAGACCTCAGAACAGTAGAATGCCCCTATTATAAAAGAATAAGCCAAAACCTAACCTCAAAGATCCTCCAATTAGATCTAGAACCAATGGGTCATCTACAGTACCACCTCAAAATAACCAAACTAACTTTCCCAGGCTGTCTAACACTCAAAATATCCCAAACTTTACACACACTAACAACACAAACACAGAACAACATAATAATCAATTCTATAACTCTCAAAATCGAAATCGTCAAACACACTCGAACGAAAATAACTTTCTCAACTCCCTGATCAATACAATAGCCACTCACATAATCAATATAATCAACTCAATTATCCCAACCATAATAAATAACATCCATTCATCTATCTCAGCATACATTAATAACAATTACGCAACAAACACAAATTAATAAGATTACCATACTCAATTGGAATGCAAATGGTATAATCAACAAAGTTAACGAACTAAAATATTTCATGGAAGATAAAAAAATTGATTTTGCATGTATAACTGAAACACACCTAAACAATAGTACAAAGTTCAGCATACCAGATTATAAAGTAATCAGAGCAGACAGACCAAACTCTAATGGAGGAGGAGTAATGATACTAATAAAGAGCACAATACCATTTTATCCAATAATACTACCACCAACCCCAGGTATCGAAACAGCAGCAATTAAGTTTAGTAATAACAACTATCTGGAAACTACACTCATAGTAGCATATAAGCCCCCCAATGTGAAAATTCAGGATACCAATATCATTGGTATTATTGATCAACACACCCCAACAATTGTCCTAGGTGATTTTAATGCAAAACACATAAAGTGGGGATGTAAAAATAATAACTCAGCTGGAACACAACTTCTACGGATAATAAACAACAACAAATTAAGTTTCATAACCCCTAATGAACCAACCTACTACCCATTTGATCACTCTAGGAACCCTGATCTGTTAGACATAGGCATAACAAATATACAACAAACGTTTTTTCCACAGACACCATGAAATGGACTCAGACCATCTACCAGTAATAATCACTACACAACAGTCACTCCCACACATTCACCCACTCCACAACTCAATACTCACAAAATTAATTGGCAAATATTTAAAAACAATGTTAAAACAAACATCCCAAAGTTCAAAATATTAAGTACCCCTCTAGAAATAGATCAAGCAATCACAATACTTAATAACATAATATTAAGAGAACTAAATCTATTAACATATATTACCAAGAAAACACTTTTCACACACAAACATCAACAATACAACACCATGATTCAAACATTAAGCTCAAGTAACAATGCATTGTGGCAATTTAAAAATAAAATACTAAAGAAAAAAACCATTCCTCCACTTAATACCAACACAGAGAAAAAATTCTCACCCTTTGAAAAAGCTGAAACACTAGCAAATTCAAACCAAACGACTCACCCCACACATTCAACACCAAACAATCACACAGATAGCAACAGCTCCTAATTATAATGTACCATCCAGAATTAGATTCATATCTCCCCAGGAAATAATAAACATAATAAAAACACTCCCTAATAAGAAGGCTCCAGGACATGACAGAATAAACAACAAAATCCTAAAAAATTTGCCACATCAAGCCATAGCATTCTTAAATAATATTTATAACTCTTCATTAAGAACAGGTTACTTCCCACTATTATGGAAACACTCAATAATAATACCATTCCAAAACCAAACAAACACCCATCGAATGTAGAAAATTATCGACCAATCAGCCTGTTACCCTCCTATCAAAAATTCTAGAAAACTTATTCAGAAAAGACTTAGTAATTACCTCAATAAAAATGACATTATTCCCATTATTCCCAGACACCAATTTGGATTCACAGAAAAGTTATCAACCACACATCAATTATTAAGAATCACAGAACATATCCATACAGCATTCCAAAGAAAACTACATACTATATCAACCTTTCTAGATATTTCACAAGCCTACGACAGAGTATGGCATCAAGGTCTCATGTACAAACTAAGAATCAATGGCACACCCAAATACCTAACCAACATCATCAATAGCTTTATAAGCAATAGAACCTTTTCAGTGTCAGTAGATAATCATCTCTCAAACCCCAAACCAATATATGCTGTCTTCCTCAGGGCTCCCCATTGTCACCTGTATTTTTGGAAAAAGGAAAATTAAATTAACCCAAAAACCTTAAAATATTCTCATTAAAAACAATTTCAACACCACCACCTCTCACACTGAACAATAACATCATTCCTTGGACTCCACAAAACAAAGCAGTGAAATATCTAGGTCTGCATCTAGACACCAAACTCAACTGGAAAGAACATATAAACATTAAAACACAACAAACAAAAGTCAAACTATTTCAATTAAAGCCATTAATAAACAACCACAGCAAAATAACAATGGAAAATGCCAAACTCATATATACAGCCATAATTAGACCCTTAATGCTATATGCTTGCCGGTATGGATCAGTGCAGCAAAAACCAATATACATAAAATACAGGTCATACAGAACAAATTCCTTCGCACAATAACCAAAGCACCCTGGTTCATTTCAAACAAACAGCTTCATAAAGAAATTCAAATAAAACCTATCATACACCACATCACCAAGTTATCCAATAATTTTTACAATAATATGTCAACAATTACACAACTATCCAATTACAATTTAGGCAAAGCACCCATACACCCCACCAGAATAAAAAATAGATTTCCTAAACATGTATTTTACATCCAATTTGCTGATTTAGATGATTCCTTGTGAGGTGCCCAGTGGGTTTCCTCTCCCTAAGTAATAACTGTAAAGTAACAATAGTTTAGTTTTTTAAAATAGATCATAAGCATCAAAAACATGTGAAAGAGTTTGTAGTGTAAAACTGAACCATGTATACCATTCAAAATAATAAAGTAATTGAAAAAAAAAAGAGTGAATTTACAAATATACAGTTTATTATTTCGTACATCATTATTCGAGAGTGTAAAAACGCTTTCTGTCTTAGTGTTTTGGTTCCACCTCTTCCAAGTGTGATACCCACTGGTCTCCCCACACGTGAGGCGACCAGTCGGGAGCATAGAGCTCGTCTCTACTGGAATGGTGCCGCTCTGGTGGGAGTAACCGGTTGAGGAAAACCCGGCAAGTCGGCGTTTAGGTCGGCGCCGGATCTCACAAACCAGCTGGGGAAGATCATCGCAACCTGCTCTGATAAAAAACATGCTCTAAGCTTACGGAACTAATGACTTTAGCTGTTGACACGCCCGGAAACACTAAATCAATCTTCGAGAGCGACCCGAAGTTGCGGAGCGGCGACTCTAGAAAGCGCTCGTTGCGACTAAGGATGGCAAAGTTTAGTAAAAATTGTAATAACTCTGGAGAAAGATTGCGAATAGCGAAGGGTTTCATGTCGTCTGGGGATCGATAGCATTGCATGTTGTGAATGGTTGTTGATTGATTTGATTCACAAAAGAATTAGATAATGAAAATTTTATTTATATTATGAGAATTATTTTTGAAACATCTATGTTGCTGAAGAAATATATCGATCTGAATAAAACATCGAAAGGTAAACATCGATGTAATAATATCGATGTTTCTGCTCGAAAATATCGATAATTCAAAAACATCGATTTTTTGCCATCCCTACTTGCGACGAAGATGGTGTGGCCTCTAGAGGCACTCATACTTGTTTCTTTTTCTAACGAGGCAGCTGAGGGCATTATCTTCATATGGCACGGCTTTCCGCGTCTTTCTCGGTCGTGCCGCTAGAGTCGCTTGATCTGCAGCACTGCTTGGTCACGATCATGCGACATCTTGCGGCAGGACCGAGAAAGACGCAAAAATCCTTGCCATATTCCATCTCGGAGATAATCCCCTGAGCTGCCATGTTAGAAAAAACCAAGTTTACCTGCTTAACCTGTGTCTGGCGATGGCGGTATTCCGTTCGGAAGGCCTCCTTTCTCCGGCCGCCGCGCGGCAGCGCTGTGCCGTAAAGAACGACGCGGCGCGTCCTGTTTTTCGCAAACTAACACGCCGAGCAACCCGGCCCAGACCGTGTAAGGTGGGTACTTACTATATCGTAACTTTGTGTGCGCCTCCGATGCCCGGGAGACGCGCCCGTGTCAGAGGGGACGAGAGGGGGGCTAAATTGGTGGCTGAATTGCGGCGCATGCGCAAGCCCCTGAGAGACGAGCAAGGGGCAGCACGGGCCACGCGCGTGCCTCGAGCAGCGTCGATCGAGGACGAGGTGAGGAAAACGGACTGGATCTCACGAAACGGTTGCTGGAGGCATGCCGCAGATAGGTCTAAATCCATATACGGAGAATGTCCATTTCAAAATGTCCAAACATATCTAATCTTTTCGATTAGAAATCCTTTTGGTGAGAAAAGGTCCAGTGTAAAATATGTTCAAAAACAAATTGTCCTTAGTTGGAAAGTCGATTAAATAAATAACAAAATTGTTTCATAATCAATGCTATAACGCAAAAAAAACTTGATTTTTTCGCCATGGGTTTTAAATATACTAGTCAGTAGATGCATTTCATGTATCTTTCACTGCGTACAAGTTAGTTATAAATTATTATTATTATTATTATTATTATTATTATTATATTATTATAGGTTATTTTACACAGTTGTACCTAGTATCGCCTTGTACTGGAACAGACTGACAGTGTCTTGGGTAAAACTGAAAGCAGATCTATAGGGAAATATTATTTATTACATACAGTATTAGTAAATTTGCTAATGCATTAAACAAAAGGTTTCAACCTTAAATATTTTGTTCAATGTGACAATTCATATTATATATTCAGGTAATATTCATATTATGTAAACCTGTTTCTAATGAAAGAAATTAAGTAAACGAAATGCTGATAAAAGAAGCACAAATTGTAATGAAGATGTAAATTGTCGTTTGCTTATCGCTTCTATTTTAGTTTTTCGCAACACAATGAAAGTCGTCTAGTGCTCGCCCACTTTTGACCTGACTGAAAATAGAAATCAGCAGATGACTAAGAGTTCACCTACTCCTGACTGTTTGCCAACATCTCAAAGGATGCCTTGTGAGCCTTCACCTCCGCACTTTCACGGCCGAGTAACAAGGCTGTCCAGGTATCATCATGGAATCGCTCGCTGTATGTACTTGCAGAATCATAACGAGCTATCGAAGATGTAAAGAAAAAATAACTATGCAATCGCATTTAGAAACGTGCTTTGGTCTTGCGTCTTTTACTCCTGATGGTTGTTTGTTTACATCGATTACATTTTTTACCGCTGACCAACTAATCGTTTCGATGTGTTGTTGGAAACATGTGATAGCAGTTCTGATAAGGAAATATTTAGTAAAACGCTACACAATATTGCTGATTTTTTAAAAATTTCTACAGTATACATTATTTTAAAATCAATCTACCTCGTATAAAATAATATATGTTCAATGTAATAAAAATATTGGAATATTTCAATTATATTTCTAATTACAAAAACAATAATAATCTGTGTTAAGTGACAAATTGTACTCGGTAATGTCGATTCATGACTCTTCAGTAGCTCTTATCTGGAGATTAAGGTTCGAATTTTCGACACTAGCTATGCACAGATCAAGTTCAGCTGCTCGCTTCGAAGAATTTTAGTGACCGCTGCTCCTGATTGGAAGTTTTCATGGTTTCTTATGTGTAGCGTCATAGACTTGACTCCTGCTCCAGAGATACATCAAATCGTCATTAGCTAAAATAACCAGATATCAGCGAATAGTAAGGTATGCAGGTAATCTTCATTGATACATATACCCATACCTCTGCATTTATTTGCCAATCTTTCAGTATTTCATTCAGGTATATTTTGAACAGACTTGGTGATACGCAACATTCTTTGTCTCTGGCCCTTTGTTTGTCCTGAATGGTTGTGATTTTGATCACTTACTTTTATCCTCTTTCATTCAGATACAATCTTTTAATGTATTATGTTTCTTGCAATATTGTATTTCAGAGTTTGGAAGAAAGTTTCCTAAAGGACTTACAATATGCTTTTTCAAGATCTATGAATACAAGATATGTTCTTATTTCTTGATAATCTCTTCTAAAAACCTGCCTTATAACAAAATGTTGTCAATACATCTTTTACCAACTGTAAATCCACTTTGCTCTTCTGCTGTGGTGAACTCCCTTTCAATTCTATCTTTTATAATACGTCCATACAGTCTTCCAAAAGTAGAAGTTACACTTATTCCTCTGTAATTTTTACACTCCAATTTTTTACCTTTCTTGTAAGGTGCCGGGTGCAAATTGCAACGGGAGAAGCAGACGCCTCAAGACGAGTGCGTGGGGGAAAGATGACGCAGGAAGTCATGTGACTCGAGCATATAAAAGGGCTGTCGCAGAAGCCCTGGGTTGGGTAGTGATTCTGGTTTCCCCGCGGCAAAAACCGCAAAAACTTGTCCGCCAAGTCTGGCGCGGAAGTGCTGTAGGCACGTGTAGGTGTTCGAGTCTCGAGCACTGTGAAGTACGCTCGATACTTCGGGGCAGATTGTCTACCGAGGCATACCAGGTGCCAAGTTGCGACTCGGCCGAGTTGGCTAATCGCAGGCGCGGCCGCAAGGCGCGTGTTGAGAGAGGGGGGCTGTTGCAGGTAGCTCCGACAAACACCTTAGAGTGAGGTCTGTAAATAGTGTACATAAATTAGTGTAAATAAATTGTATATACCCACTCGTGTCTGTTCCTTGTAGCGTAGATCCCTACTCACGACGTTACTTATGATATATACCAGGAGAATGCCGGAGGAGTACCCTAACAACGGGTCACCGTTTTCGACACCAACCGCGCGAACTTTCCTTCTTTCCGTCACACACATACACACACTTTTGCTCTACACTACCTCACGTCAGGAGGTCAGTCGGGAACTTAGAGCTTGTCCAGGTTGGAACGGTGCGCCGTTGGGAGGAGATACCTGATTCCCGATCTCACCATGGCAATTGACCTGCCCGGAAACATCAATCTAATGAGCGAACACGCACAATATTCTTTGTGTGGTTGTTTTTCAAATCCACTTTTACGTATAACTGATTTTTTAAATGATCTATTACAAAGATGTCTCCAGTTTTCTCCCCAAAAATCTTAAATGCACATTTAAAGAACCTGCATTGATATATAATCCCAATCCCACAACTATAAGGAGTAAGGAACAGGATTTGCGGCTGTAGCGGAGTGCGTGGCAGCCATCATTTGCGGCTGTGAGCAACGACGTAATGGCGACGGCGATGGACATTTCACTTTACCTTTGAAAAAATAAAACAAACCATATTCGAATATTTTGAGATTACAGATTACTAGCGTACCCGTGCGAGAACTCTTGCATGTTAAACTTCACCCTCTTCTGTATCCTTCCATTTCCATATTAAGAGGGAAAGTTGTTAACGAATGGTATTTGTTTAAAAAATGTATAAAAGGTAACTTCCAATGTACTTACAGAATATCAAATAAAAATGACAAACAATAAAATTGATGTTTGAAACAAATTTTGGATAAAGAATTATTCAGTTATTGACGAATTTTCTGAACAATTTACAACAATTCCTTAAAAACATTTGAAGTAATTTACAATCGTGCTTGACAGTTAGCTATTCGCTTTTCTTGACAGTTACAAAAATATATGAAAAGCTTTTACTTGAAAGATACGTAAAGTTGTCCAGCAAGTCCAACCCCACTCTTTGGAGTATTATTTAACTTTATCACCGAATAGAGAGGTACCCTCGTACAATTTAATCTCTTAGAATGTCAATTAATTCATTTAATTTCATATAGTTGCAGATTCTGCATATCTCTGAACACGTGGGCTAGTATCGAGAAGCTCCGGACTAGGAAAATGTATAGAATGCCCAAGAAGCTCTCGTCCTATACAGTGCAAGGAACATATATTTACGCCCTGGCCTCAAAATGCACATTTTAAGCCCTAGAATCTTTTTGACGAAATATCAATATATGCAAATAAATCTCGTCAGTCTGCGCACAACACGTTGTAATATACACAGAAAGCGTAAATATTAGATGAAGGAATCTAAGCCTTGTAAGTGTGACGTCACAAGGATGGCCATCAGCACTAAGGGCTAAAATATAGATTATTTAAGAATCAAAAGCTAAAATATAGATTATTTAAGCATCAAGAGCTAAAATATACCTTATATAACTATAGATTTTGACAATGCTATTGTGCGTTGCTGGTTGCATTTGGCGTGAATATTTAGATACGTTTCTTTTTCACCAAATCTCACATTTTTGAAGTCAAAATGAATTAGTCACGTCTCCGTGAAATTCTCATTTCTTAGAGACCTCATTTATAAATATTGGTTGTCTGTGAATGCCGCAAAGGTGTAATAAGGTGAAAGAATATAGGAGACGATAATAAACCTCTGAAATAGTGAATCAAAAATGTTACTCCCAGATATTCACAATAATCGAAGTCTTTTGGGTTTATTATATACGTTTCGAGTTTAATTTTTTTAATTTATGAAAACCTTAAGCTGTAAAGGCCAGCAAGAGTAATGTGGCATCAGGAACAGGAATTGGCACCTGATATTATCAAATGACATTAAAAACTTGAAGACAATATATGCTCCAATATCAAGTTACATTTTCTACTCGATGTTTGTATATGATTCTAAGCGGTGACTGAGTGTAAAACTACAACACTGTAATCAATTTTTTATTTTACATTTCATTTATTGTCAAGGCGGTCTTTTGCAATGCTTCTTTCCGATACATTTATGTAATATTTAGCAAATGTCATAAAAATTTAAAAATAGTATATATATTTATTTAACCTTAAAGTAGAGAAATTATTAGGAATTAGCAATAATGTTTCTATTTTAGAAGAAAAGAAAGAAAATATGAAAAAATATAACACACTATCACTAATTGTTTTAGGGTTTGCAGAGATCGATCCCTTGAACAATATTTAACCGCAAATATTAGAGAGTTTTTGCAAGACGGGAAAACAATTGTCGTAGTATATCAAAGGAACATTATTATCAAAAGAAATAAGGAATCTTCAGAAAAATTAGATTTTGCATATCGTGCAATCGAAAACGTACATTAAAACTAAGAACTAATTGGAACTGAAAACCTCTATCACCATCTAAAAGCTTTTATGGAACATCTGTATATCTCTGACTCTATTTTTGCTTTTATTAAGATTGAAGATAGTAAATACATAATAATACATGAAATATCATTGTATCATACGAATATGTAATATTTGTCCATCTCCAAAGAAAACTAAAGCTTCTTAGATAACCACGCTATTTTACTATAACATATTGAGAGTTCAAAGATTGTTTATATTAGAAATGGGAAATTTGTGGCAATTATAACGTCCTATGGATAAATAATAATTGTTTCGTGACAAGCAATGTAGTCTTACTATATACATAACATCCAAATCCTAAACAGTTACGTCAGTTTATTCCTGACATATTTGAATTAACTTGAGAAAAAATTAACCATTAATTTTCTGCCATATTGTATTGGTAGAATGGATATTGTATTTTTCATTACTTCTATGCTCATTGTGGGTTAGTATTGAATTCTTGTTTAGTTGTGGTGGTGGAAACTACGTTAAGTGTAATTTGTCGAAGACGACAAAACAAGTAGAACGGGACCCGACAATCGAAATCCCGTCATTTGACTCCGGCGCATGCGCAGTACAATTCTCCTCAGAATTGTCTTTCAGATCCACGACTTGCAAAATATCTCTATTGATTTTGTCAAAACCTCTTTCATTGAAAACTCTTTTGAAGACACACTGACACTCATGAAACGAAAAACGGACACAATAATTAATTGAGATATGAATAATCGATAAGTAGATTAATTGAAAATGCTAACACCACACTACCACAGTTGTCACGCGGTTTTCTGGAAAACACCGTGCACCGACAGCTAAAGTGATAATGGTCACGACACTAAAAAGCGTAACATTTGTCACGCAAGTCCAAGACCAGCCGCAATTTCAACTTGAAAGGAAATTTAAAAATTTTAGACAGATCACTTATTACAGATATATAATTTGTTTACCAAGAACTATATTTTCAAGCATATATGAAGAAAAACTACAAATACAGTCTTTGCAGTACTTAAAAAAAGAAATTTAAAAATTTCAGATGACTTATTATAGTAATAATAATAATAAAATAATAAAAAAGTCCATACTAAATATCCATACTCTTCAAAAGTTTACTCTGAAAACAAGTAATACATGTAATAATGAAAACTAAACATATTCCCATTTACATATTTTTTGCTATTTAAATATATATTGGAGATTAATATTATTCAATATGCATTGTCTTAGAAGATGTGTTAAAGCGTTTCATCGACTGGTTTCAAACTTCGCGTGAAATTGAAGGAGCATTTGTGGTTTTCACAACACGCAAAGCAGTAATGACTCTTCAAATTAGACACGGAACCAAAACAGCTCGACTATTATCATTCCTGTGTAGACTAGAAAACTATTTAAACTATAATGCCTTCCATGTTAATAGTTCTTATTATAGGGACTTATATTGGAATCACATTAACTTCAATTAGCACTTGGCCGAATATATTAGCAAATGTTTTAATTTCACATAAATATTTTAATCCAATATTTATAGCAATACCCCCTACATATTCCTCTCATAACATGGAATCATCAAAGTTTCTACAAATACACAACACGACCTACGAGGACGAAGTCGAGTTATTATTTAGATCGATGCAGTTGTTCGGTGGACTGAACGTTTTGTGCTACGGTCGTGAGATTTCCTCCGATGTCAAAGGACTGTTTCGCCTTCCAGGTGTTGCGATGATGGTGTTGAATGATGATCCATTAGATGAGTTACGAAAAACTTTGTGGATGCTGCAGAAGAATTTCACATGGAGTCCGAGAGTGCCACATGTTTTGATAACATCTGGTCAACAGGCGCAGAACGATAATATAATTGTGAGACTCCTCGCGGAGCTGTGGAAAAGCAAAGTGTATCGTTGCGTTGTACTAAGTGTGCACGAGCAAGTGACGGATGTGTTTTGGTGGGAACCTGTGGGTGGAGGTGGCGATTGTTGGGGTCCTACCATCGCAACTCTGGAGAGACGTTCAGAAGTTGAGAAAATTCCTTCCGTTTTGTTTGGTCGACATCGTAATTACTTCTCAGGTTGTAGTTTTGTGATAAGTCCATACTTGTTTCCTCCATTTACCATTTCAAGACCTGAATCCGTAACAACTGGGCCACGATACACAGACGGATTGGAAATTAAGATGATTGATGAGTTTGTCTTTCGAATGAACATGACGGCTGACTACATAGATATCGACCCAGACTACATACCCCTTGGGATGCTGGTTGAAAACGGAACTGCAAACATTACGATCGGCGCATACGTCCTTATCGGTTGGTTTTACCCCATGATGGACGTCGGCCTGTCTTACTGGATAGAGCAAGTTCCGTGGTTCGTCGCGAGCGGAGAACCGTGGCCTCGTTGGTTGAGTGTGGTTTTAGTGTTTTCGCGAACCATGTGGTTGTTAGTTGCCCTGAGTTGTGCTTCGGTAGGAGTAACTTTCTTAGCGCTGCGATCAAGCGGATACCACGACAGTGTAAGCGCATTTGCAGCACCAATTATTCTTCTAGGTCTTTCTATGCATCACGAGCCAACTGGTGTAATTGCAGGAGGCATATTTTTATTGTGGGTAATTTGTAGTTTTGTCATAAATTCAAGCTATCAATCTGCTCTTGTGGGGTTTCTAGCCAACCCAGGTGTTCAGAACCCTATATCTTCCGTCGACGAAATTGTAACGCACAATTTACGTATTGGCTTGCTAAAGGATTACTTGCAGATATTCCTTGAATCTGACGAGCCTCTTCTTCATTTATTTGCTAACCGATCAGTTGTCTGCGATGACATTATTGGTTGCTTGGAACGAGTGGCCTTTACACGTGACATGGCCATGCCGTTGGATTTACCGTTTCCGGAATACGCGTTCACAGGTCCTGGACGGTCTCGTGTGCATATGTTTGACAACCTATTCACATATTTAATGGTTAATTATTTTACCAAAGGAAGTCCTTTATTGGAATTCTGGAATTTCTTCGTTTATGGTATAACTGAAAGCTCAATTATCAACGTCTGGTGGAAAAATTTTACACAGAAGGTAGGACCTTTGGGAGCAAGTCGTGCTGCACAAGAAAATTCGGACACAGTTGTAATGACCTTGTTGCATTTGGAAGGGCCATTTTTTTATTTTGATTTTTGGGTTAGTAATTTCCAGTGTTGTGTTTGTGTTTGAACGTTGGCTTCTCCCCAAGTGCAAGAAGTTGAACCACTTCCTCTGGAAACAATACACAGCAACATGACGAAGAGTGATCTAAGTGAAATGTGGGAACTAATATGAATAGTTCTAAAAATTGTGATTTGATTTCCCGTGTTAATTCAATAGCTTATATATAAATTCCCATGAGCCTGCAATTTTGTGTAAAGTAACATATGTATTACTATAAAAAGTGGAAAACTACATTTTATATTGATCGATAGTATTGGGGTAAATGTATCCCAAGAGAGAGAGAGAGAGAGAGAGAGAGAGAGAGAGAGAGAGAGAGAGAAAGTATGTGTGTGTATGTTACGGCTACAGCGATTAATTAGAAATTCCGTATAACCACCGCGGCTTTTTACTGACGATGCGATCTTTTGTGTATATGCATGGCTGCAAGATTCTTCAACAATTACCCCTCGTGGCGTCATAAATTCGTTGTATTTCTTTGAAATCTCGACAATGAGAACGCGTTCGCGCGCTAAAAATTCTCAGCTGATGTCGCAATACCAACCCTACATAATTAAATAAACAGTCGATAGAATATATACGCGCATCTTAACGGTATTTTACTCGCGCGGACGAGTCAAGGAGCCGCGAAAATGTGTTCGGACACTTCCTTTTTAAATAATGCTATTCTATCACGCCTTCATGTGGAGGACTTTTAATTCTCGGGATGTTGACACTACAGTGTCTCCAGTTCCTGGCGCGACCTACCGGGCTTCTACGAAAACCGTTCAACTCTTCACCTGTTTACCCTTCCAAAGAGTTTCCCGTGAAAGATGCTTTTATCTTTCCCTCTAGAAGCAAACGCGCCGTTTTTTGGAGAAAAAACATTATTAGTCCGACGCGGGACGTTTAAAATGAATGCTCTTTGCTGTTAATTACCGACAAGGAATTGTTATAATGATAGGTTTCAATGTACGGCGCCAAATTTGAATCGATTTTGGCCGCCGATGAGCTAACAGGTCTTCATAAAAGAAATGAGTGAGAATTTAGAAAGATCTTTTCTAAAGAAAGTTTTTTTCTTTTTTTTACCTCAATTATAATATACAAGTTCTTTCTTACGCTAAAATATAAAATGGCACAAGCGCGGCCATGCAAAAACACACTTGGCAATGATAGAATCGTCATGTGAGGAATTAAACAAAAGTCTTTCTTTTGATTCTATGCTCTATTTGTCCAAAACAAAATAACTATTGTTCGGTTTAAAGGAACAGCGTCACCCAGCGTTTTGGAAGAGGGAGTTCTTCGCAGGTCGGACTTGCGGCATCGGGTGGGAGGGCGCCCTAGACTGCGCGCAGACAGCAGTCAATCACACTGATGACTGTCGTTTCATTTCTGGATCAAATTGATAAATCCAGCTTTGATCACCCGTCACGATGTTAAAAATGTTTTTTGACCTGCCTCCGTTGAACTTATCCAGGGTCTCACGGCACCAATCCACTCGCGCCCTTTTTTGTTCATTTGACAGATTGTGAGGGATCCAGCGGCAGCACAGCTTCCTAACGTGAAGCTTTTCTTTCAGGATCTGTCTCACTGCTGCTGATCCAATATTTAAAGCTTCCTGAATCTGAGCATATGTACAACGAGGGTCTTCCCTTAGCAAATGTTCCACTTTCAGCACATTTTCATCCGTTGTTGCTGCGGTGGGCCTGCCAGTACGTTCTTCATCTTCCAGAGAGTCCCTTCCCCTTTTGAATTTGGCAAACCATCGATAGACAGTGGCTTGTGAAGGGCAACCATTGCCAAACGCACGCTGTAATCTCTCGAGGCATGATTTCTTATATAAGCCAACCTTAAAGTCATACAAAATCATAGCTCTGAAATGCTCTCTCTTTAGGTCCATCGTTACTGGCACAGGATCAACAACTAATAGAACACAAATAGCCCTACTAAGTTAATAAATTACCCGAGCGTGTTCAATCTTGCGCGAGATTCTTACTAAAAGTTCCACCTAACAATGGAAATAGTTTCATTGTTGCTGAGTAACTCATTGTTGCTCATTCTCAAAACTTTTGGAGTGACCTTCGTATTACTTTCCAGACGTTATTGTTAAATATTACTTCTATTGCTACGGTTTCCAATCCCGGTGTGTTTGGAAGTTTTGTTAAATTATGGTGGTTTTTAGATTTTACTGCAATGAGAATACCGCCTCCTTTGGTTTCTTGCCTGTGTCCTGTATATTTTGTAATTAGGAATAATCAGTTTGTTGTTTTTTAAGTGTATTTCGGTAATACTGGCTATGTGGACATTATAGTGATATAAAAAGTGAATTAGTTCAGTTTTTTTATTTGTGATAGAGTTGGCGTTCCGGTTTAGTAAGACCATTTTATTATTAATTATTTTATTGTTATTATTCTTATTCTTACTAATAATATTATTATTCCCATTATTTGTCATGGCTGCTGTTTAAATATTCCGCCACCGAGCTTTGAACGGAACTAATGATTGAAGGTATTAATGAATTTATGAAATTGATGATACAAGTTGTGATAGAATTGATGATTGGGGAGAGAAAGGAATTATTTGATTGAGGATCGGGTACGCGATACCTATGATTATTTCCGTTCAGGGTATTTTGTCGAGGTGGTGAAAAGGAAGGATTTGAGTCGAAGATATGAGTGAAATTTGCTGGTGGGTTGGTCTGCGGTAGACCCGGGAAGAGGATTTGTGATTGATTGAGAGGGGATGGAGAAGAGGGGTTGCCAGTATTTCTATTAATTTTGTTTATAGCCTGTTTTTTCTGTTTGTTACTTCCTTGTAGTAACTACAAGTTGAGTTTCTTACATCGGCCTTGTGGTTACCGAGACAGTTCGCACACACGGGATTTTCATTTTTCTTTTGACACTGCACTGAATAGCGGTTCCCCGGCACAAAAAGCACACTTGAATGGGTAGTTACAATTATTTTTTTGTATTTCCGTAGTCCAAACACCGTTGACATTGAATAGGACCGCTCTGTTTTTTTCCTGTTTTTGTAATCACTCGAAGGTTGCATATTTGGTTTATTTGAATTTAATTTATTAGAATGTAGAGACATTACAAAATATATAAAATGTTCCACACAATTGCATGTATTTAGCTTTATATATATATATATATATATATATATATATATATATATATATATATATATACATACACTTTAAAATATCCGAGTAGCTGTTTGTTTTTAAAAAGTGTTGTGCTCTATATGTTTTGTGTATTTCATATACTTTGTATAACGATTATTAAATAAAACAGTTAAACAAAATTGTTGAAACATCTCAAGCCACTATTCTGAATGTGTTTTAAATGTAAATATCAAATGAATCACTCACACAGATTTTATGTGTTCTGGGCACACACCCTGGATGCAATTTAGGCAGTACTGACAACTGCTCTTGTTTTGTTGACGTCCACAGAGATAACAAAGCCCCACGTTTGTCTTTGGTGACTCCGCTGACCCCTCGATCCCTTCTCGGATTCCCAGTAGAAGTGTCTCGCTTGTTCGTACTCCTGTCGGCACAGTTTTTCTCTCGATACTACCATTCGATCCATACCATATTTCTGGTTCCATTAGGGTCAAAGTAAGATCCTTTAGAAATCCTCTAAACCTAGTCAACTATTCTCCACTTTTGTTCTTTGCATAAACATTCAGAGCATTGATTGTAGCGATATTCGCGATGTCAGCTTAGGTCAGAAACTGAACTGCATGTAGTCGCGCGGGCTACTACTGTAATCCGAACTGTTTCCGCGCTTATCGCTAAAGCACGGAGTGTGCAGTGTGGGCCTCAGAGCGTAGCACGCTGACTTCGCATTCGGGAGTCCTGGGTTTAAATCAGTGCCTGTCATCCTGACCGTGGTTTCCCTCTGTCATCCAGGCGAATGCTGGGATGCTTCTACTGAAAGATAAAAATCGCGAAACCAGCTAAACGAATCGCTAACCGAATTCGTTAACTACGTGAAGTCAGGAAGGTGAAGCGAATTTGAGCCGCGGGTTCCTGATTGGGCGACCGATTAGGAACCCCGGGATCTAACTTCGCCGAGGCCAATTGCCCTTTGCGGATCATATATAATGGCTAAATACAAATTGCTAGTGCAGCAGTTATCATGGAGTCATATTTCAATAGCTGTGGCCTTTGCTGTGTGCTACGAAAGGTACTGAAAAGTCCATGGCGAATGTTTTGTCAACTGTCGCTGTCAAATGCGACTTCTTTACCGTATTCGTTTACATTATATTATATTGTAAGTTTGCAACTTGTATCCTACTAATACTTCAACCACCTCTTGAAAAATGCTCTTCCCCAAATGAAGCGCAGTAGATTGTGCTTTATTCTTACAAGGATCAACAGGAAGAAATTCAACTATTCCAATATTATTATTATTATTATTATTATTATTATTATTATTATTATTATTCAGAATGAAGTGATAGGGCGATGAGGAGGTGTGAAAGGACGCATACAACGATGAGAGATGAGGTGAGAGGTAATCATGGGCTTTTTAAACAATTCCAGCATTCACCTCACAACCGAGGAAAACCACGAAAACCCCGTTGATGGCCGATCCGCGGATCGAACCTGGACCTTCCGACTGCAAAGTCAGCGCGCTACGCTTCGCTCAGTAAAAAATAATACATTCGTATCAAATTCAAGATGCCGCGACAACAACCTGATGAATCAGGAATACTGATTTTGGTGAAAATTCTATGAACGGTTTAAGCGCTAGTGATGTTTACGAATGGACAGATGGACGCGAATTCTAAAGAACTACTTTTTCGTTCGTTATCAGGAACCACAAAACGTGTATTTCCGTCGAAATCTCGACAGTAATTTTGGGCAGCATTACATAATTTTCTCTACACTACGTATACAAGAAAATAAAATTCTCTAAATCTATTTTATTGTTGTATTTCTTTAATGTGTCTTTCCTCAAACGATGACACGGTCTTAAAAGAATAATTAGTAGTAGCTTCTGAAGACCAATCAGCTGGCTCTTCTTTTCTTTTCTTTGAGTCACTAATGAGCTCGACCAATAATACTCATTTAATTATCTCATAATTTTCAATCGTTACATGGCGTTCCCAGAGATTCGTCAGCTGCCTCATATTCACACCAAAATATGTGCTTTGATATAATTGTTTCATCAAAAATTCCTTTGATGGCAAGGTCAGACCACCAAAAGTACAAAGAAAATTAGTGATGCGCACTTTGAGGAGGAATTCAATAAAAAAAATAAAGGCAAACTACACAATGAACGTCACGCAAAATCCTTCTTGAAACTTTGTGTTTGCCACCCCTCATTTTTTAAAGAAAATTGCACGACATTTTTTAAAGAAAATATCACGCAAGACCATTGCGTGCGTACTCTACTGAAGTCTGACAAATAGAGATAATTCCATAGAAGAGAACTGCATAGATTTGTTTACGACCATGGAATGTGACATGAAAGAACGAAGGCTATTTTAAAACCAGCAATGCTATAATAAAGTCCAAGTTATCTCTAAATGCGTGTATCGGTTTCGTTAAATGGAAATAATTGTAAAGCAATTTTTTTACTTCTATTTTAATTGCGTCTACCTGTCCCGTGCGAAATCTCCGCACTTTGTAAATAATACTTTTTCAGGGAAACTAGTGGTTCTAAAACACACGTACTTTCTCGCTCGTATTCGGGACCTTGCTGGGTCACAAAAAACGTCTTAGGAACATGAACGCATCGTTACCGAGAATGCGAAATGCGCGGTTATAATGCATTTTACAGTAATATTGTATGTAATAATCTGCAACCTTCAATTTTTTTGTCGTAAATCTGTTGGATGAAGTACTATAGTGTTTCACTTTCCGTCCAGGAGTACCACACTTACTGAGTTTTGTGTCGACTGTTTCTTATAAATTATCAAAAACCGTTATCGCTCCTTAGCATATTACACAGGGGGGATTGTTTGGAGATATCTCTCTTTCTATCTCCCTCTCTCTCTCTCTCTCTTTATCTCTCTCTATCTCTCTCACTCTATCTCTCTCTATCTATCTATCTATCTATCTCTATATCTCTCTCTCTATCTCTCTTTATCTCTCTATCTCTCTCTCTTTCTCTCTCTATCTCTCTCTCTATCTCTCTCTGTATCTCTCTATCTCTCTCTCTTTCTCTCTCTATCTCTCTCTCTATCTCTCTCTCTTTCTCTCTCTCTCCTCTTCACCAAACGTCTTGAAACCAAGCGAACTATGTATATTTTATTGTATCTTCCAAAACCTTCTTTATTAAAAAACGAGTGGAGCTTCAACAGCACATACTTTCTCATGCAAATGGTAATTATTACAAAATATTTGATATTCACTTTGTAACCGCCCATATGTCGGTTACATTGATTTTTAAGAAGCACCCGAGAACGTCAAGACACGACAAGTTGCAATTATAGTGTTACCGAATTGCAAGAGATCGCGCCAGCAGTAAAGGGTATCCCTTGCGAAAATTTATTAACGTTTCTGAACGCACTCGCGTACAAGAGAACGAGAAATAATCAAAAATCACCCTTGAAAATATCAGCACTAGCGCAAAGCACCGCTACGAAGGGCTTTCTCTTTCGCTGCCAACCGCCGATCTGATCACACCGCAATTGTTCGTGCTGGACGGAGAGGAGAATTCGCCGTATTTCGACGATTAGAAGCTTGAAAAAGGTAATTCGTCTCATCATGTTAAAATAACGATACCATGTATGAGAGAATTGAGAATTTTAAATCATGAATATTCTGATAAATTCACGTGAACGCATTACGTAGAAATATCTATTTTTCTATCAACGAGGAAATAATATATTTCAACGTTCGAAGATATTGCAGTCAGATTGTATAAAGTTCGAAGGACTGTGTTAGCGATTCACGAGAGCACGTGTTCGCTGAAGCAAAGGGGTTGCCACGACCTTGAAAGGATCTGGGTCGCCGTCGCCGCTCCAAGCTGTGGAAATATTTCTTCGAGACGACGTTTTTGTGAGTTAAAAAACTTCTCAAAAAAAGAACTGTTTAAAGAAGCGAGAATTATGCTACAGAGATAGAATTTACCTTACTTACAGGCGTAGATAGTCCAGTTAAATTCATTAAAATCATTTAAACGTAATCTTATATAATATTGCAGTCGTAAAAGGAAGCCAGATAGCTAATCCATGTAAAGAATTTAAAAACCTATTTTTTTCATTTTTCTATTAACGATAATATTTGTTCTTTTAGTATGTGTTTTCAATTTATTGTTTAATCGTTTTTCAAATTGTTCAAAACCAATAATTAGTGAAAGAGTTATTATTATAAGTATTATAGTTATTATTAAGAGTTATAAGTAAAAGATATATATAGTACGTTCATTTCATAACGGCTTTCTTTGCTGGCTAAATTGTATAAAGTAATTCTATAATATAAATTGTATTTGTATTGTAATTGTATAAAGTAATTGTAATAAAGTAATTGTATAATCTACGTGAAAGTGAAACAACTCTTGTATATATTTCACTCACTATTCAAGTGACAATTTCTTTGAAAGTGTATGTAAATGTAAAGTACTTTGAAAGTGTATTTCGGTATGTGATTCTTTTTCAGTATTTTGATTATAGTCTTGTGTACAGTTATTTTATTGTGTTTTTTTTTGTGAAGTGAAGGGTAATATAATTTTATGTAAAGTATGCAAGTATGCATATGTTGCATACTTGCAGTATGCAAGTTATGCAAGTATTAAAACGCAACTGCAATTGTTAGGTAATCACGTAATTGCTAAAGGTAGAGCAAGTGATAGAATTTTTCAATGCAATGTGTAAATGCTAGATTAGAATTGTATTCAACTATTTAACAGAATAAATTCAGAACGCTGTTCATAGTTAAAAGATTAAGTTTCTTTTATTACAAAAGGATGTTAAAAGACGAACACTCCTATAGGGCAGTTAGGACATATAAAACTATTCCTAATTTTTGGTATGACATTGTCATAACAAGTCACAGGTCAAGTAATACTACTAGGTTTCTTGAGTGACCCGCTGTAGGCTTTTTAGAGAATAGTGAAAAGTTAGAGCGGTCACAACTTCTACGCTCATACACTTCAGACATCACTTAAAAGCACACTAACAAAATACAGGGCGAAAGTTGAAAAAACTTCTTTTTTCATTGGTTTGAAAATTCAAAAGTAAAAAAAATCCCTTTGAATTCAGTCTATTGTTTTTGTTTTTGTTTTTGTTTTTTAATATATTTCCTGTTCAATTTTACAAATTTTTTAGGATGATGAATAAATGTATACATAACATTTTTGGAGATACCAGAAATTAATATCATAATTAAAGATAATTATGATTTTATTTAACGAATAAACGAATAAAAAATTGACTTTAATAATTTGACAAAAGAGGCGATCCTCGAGTATTTTTTTCTCGCGCGATTTCAGTGACCATTATACACTCATTCAGAAAAAGCGAGCAATAAATTAGCCTGGGCTTAATCTTAATGAGAGGCACGCCGACACTGCGAAAATGTGTAGAGACCGAAACTGAGAAAACGTTTTGCGGTAAACTTTGATGAGTTACACTATTTGAAGACGCTACCAAACTCGCCCTGGTAAAATTGTCACTTTTCCGAGTTTTAAACGGGACACTTTTCACTCGGAGTTACACGCCTGCGGTATGTAAAGCTATTAAAATGTAGTGCGCTCCAATTAAGTGTTCCGATTTCAGGCGGGTGCGTTAAAGCAATTCTCTAAGATAAAGCCACAAACCTCAAATACAAAGGTAGAAAAGACGTTTATGTGTCACGTGTAAACGTAACGTATAAAAGGTAAATGAAATTATTAGCGAGGTCATGGATATATGGTATTGATTACATGTAAAATATTTGGTATCTTGTTTTTCAAATAAATGAAATTCTATCTATAAAAATACTTCAGTTTTTCTAATCGAAGGAGCGTTTTTGTACAAAGCGTGTTTTGTACATCATTTGCAGCACGTAAAACGGCAATGACATTAATTTTTCAGACGAATAAACTACGGGAAATGAAAGCTAGGAGTTCACTGTTTCATATGTGTATTTTGACCGCTAATCACTGGTATGAAATGTATTCCGTGGCTCCGGTTTTTCTTAGTATTGTCATCGGAATGGAGTGTGTATTATCAACCTATGCTTGGCCTGATACTTTAGCAAAGACATTGTCTGCACACGATCAAATCAACCCAACTGTATTGGTGTTAGCCCAACACTTTTCGATGGGCAATAATGAATCACATGATCGTTTAGAGGAAACCAATATAACGCATTTGAGTACTGAAGTCGAACAACTTATCCGTTTGGTCCACTCTTTTGGTTCGGTGATGACGTTAAGCTATGATTGTAAAACATTTATGAACGTGGGGCACTCTTTGCCACTTCCTAGAATCGTGTTGACAGTATTACACAAGAAACCTGTGGATGAGTTGCACGCGGCTTTAAAAATGTTGCAGAAGAATTATATATGGAATCCCCGAGTGCCTCACGTGCTAATAACATCTCGAGAACGGACTCAGAATGACACCATGATTGTAACACTTGTGACTGAGCTGTGGAGCCACGGAGTGTACCGCTCCGCTGTATTACGTGTGCACAGACCGAAAACATCGAAAGGCGGAAAATACCGGAAGACAGAGGCACGACAAGTAGGTGCAGAAGTAGTTGATGTTTTCTGGTGGAAACCTTTGGGCAAAGGGCGTGATTGTGGAGGTCCATCTCTTTCCGCCTTGGAGACACATTCAAATATTGTGAATATACGGAACATTTTATTTGGTCGTCATCAGAACTACTTCTCAGGATGCACGATAATTGCATCTTTGTACATTTTCCCTCCCTACACAATTGCACCGTCGGCAACCAACTACTCTGGGAAGCTCGTCAGCGATGGGTTAGAAATAAGAATGGTGAAGACAATCCTCAAGCGAATGAACATGTCTGTGGAATACTTAGACGTCGGGGATGATTTCATGCAAGGTGCTTTGCTCGTGAGAAACGGCTCAGCTAACGTCACCATTGGAGGCTTCGGCTTAATAAGTTGGTTTTACCCTGGTATGGATCCATCTGTAACATTCTGGTTTCAACAAACTCCGTGGTACGTCCCCAGCGGAATGCCTTTTCCTCGCTGGATGAGCCTGTTTCTGGCATTTTCCCGTCCTATGTGGCTGTGTGTGGTTCTCAGCATTTGTGCAGTTTTCGCTGCTTTCTTTGCGTTAAGATCGTGCGGTAAACACGATGCCATTTCTGGATTATCAGTACTTGGAATTCTACTGGGTCTTGGAGTGAAATGCCCCCCTAATGATGTAATCGCGAGAGGGGTTTTCGTAGTGTGGTTATTTTGCGGACTTATCATTAGTTACGGGTACCTTTCGGCTCTCACTGGAATGCTCACCAATCCAGGTATAGAGAGCCCTATAACTACAGTAGGTGGAATTGTATCAAGTAATTTACGTATAGGTTTACACGACTTGTATGCAGAGCTGCTTACAGAATTCGACGAACCTATGTTTAGAGCATTACTTAACAGATCTGTGATATGTGACGATATGCTTGCTTGTCTGGACCGTGTGGCCTTTTCTAGGGATATGGCTGTACTATTTGATTTGCCGTATGTACAGTTTGCTTACGAAGGTTCTGGTCGCAGTCGTGTGCATATGGTCGGCAATCTTATGCTTACTATGTTAGTGCATTACTTTTCAGAAGGGAGTCCTTTTTTGGAATGGTGGAACTACTATGTTATGTGTATGGTTGAAAGTTCTCTGACGAATATCTGGTGGAAAGATTTAACACATAATGCTAGACCTTTAGGTACAAACCACCGATATCAAGAAGACGGAAAACCCGTAGCAATGACTCTCATACATTTGCAAGGACCATTTTTTATTTTAATTTTTGGGATATTAATTTCTTCTATTGTATTTGTATTTGAACGTTGGTTGTGTGTAATATACAGTAAAATTGAGGAATTTGCTCATAATAAGCAATGAATCTCGCTGGAAATTATTTTTATTAGCAAAAATATTTTTTTAAATAATAAAAAGAAAGTTAACTGTAAATCTGTTTATTATTTTGAATTTTTATTTATTAAGCTTATGAATCATTATTTTTAAATATATCCGTTATGAAGGTAATAAATGGAAAGTCTTTCATTTCCACTCATATTTGTAACGGAGTGGTGCTACAACAGCACATCCTTCTCGCATTATTTGTAAATTTTGCAATTTTCGACAATTCAGAGAGTTCAACAAAAATGGCAGGGTAAATAAGCGTACTTTGCACCGTCTGATAATTTTTTTTTTTTAATGTGAAGTCATTGCGGAGAAAATCTTGATTTTAAATTGATTTTATTTCACAGAAAATTACCCGAAAACCACTCATATATTGAAAAACTTGTACATAACCTCATTTAGAGATCTACTTGTAGAGAATAGAATTTATTCAAAAGAAAAATTCTATCCTCAATATTGTATGTCAATATTAGGTGAATATCGTAGTTGTAGAAGATTTCGAAAAAAATTGCATTTTTTCGATTTTCTAAAATCTAGTGTGTTAAATTAAAATGAGATCTGGTCGTTTCTATAACAGATTTTCTTCTTGAGGAAAAATTAAATATTATTTATACGTCAAAAACAGTTAAAAATTGTGTGTGACGTTCTTTGAGGAAATATTTTATTTTAATACAGTAAAATCTGCCTAAGCCGGAATCGATCGGGATACAAAAAATTCCGGTTTAGCAAGGTTTTCATTTTATGCAAGGTTATCCATTTAATGACATGATATTGAGGTTTCTTTCCTGAAAACAGTAAATTACATGATTTCATTATATTTCTCAAAATACATTATTATATAACGTATTTATCGAAGGAATCACCAATAAATGAATATTAAACACTCTTCATTGGCAACTTATTATTTTAGTTGAAAAATACACACTTTCCTGGCTGTATTCGGACTATTGTGCATCGAAATATTTGATTGCAGCACGAAGCCTAATGGAGTATTGCCCTCTCTGTCTATCCAACACAATTTTACATAAGACTCTCTTTCTACTGCAAGCTATGTTGCCAATTCACGAGGCTCGAGGTTATTAGGCTCGTTCATCCTGTTTCACGCGCAAATATTTAACATGTTTACTCAACGGTAGCTTCAATTGTGGTGATCGCGAAAATAAGATTAGCACCATATTTTTTACCGTCCTTTATTAGATATGTGGAGAAAAACTTTGAAGCTCTTTTTTTTTTTTTTTTTTTTTTTTTTTTTTTTTTGAGAAAATAACTGCGTAAATTTCAATCGCACATTACAAAAACTTTTTTCAAAAAATTGAACATGATCTTTTTTAAAGAGAAATTTTGAACATGAGACTTTGTCAAAGACAAAAATCTCTATCTTCAGTTTTGTAGATAATGTGGAGAAAATTTAAAGAAAAAATTTGGAGCGGTTTTTGAGAAATAAATTTAATTCTTTTAAGAATGCCTCTTTTTCGTGCAAACTGTCACGCAAATTATTCATATTTTTGAAAAATTGGACATAACCTTATTTTAAGATTTGTCTGAACAGATTTCATTTAGGGAAAAAAATCTCTACTTTCAATATTATAGTTGTAGGTAGAGGCCGAAAAACTTTTCAATTTTTTAATTTTCGAAAACTCAGGGATTTTACCGCAAATGAAATCTGCTCCATTCTCGTAAAGGTCCTTCGCAATAGTCAACAACAAAATTTATAGAAAATAATTCGAGCCATTTTTTAAAAAAAAATTCAAATGTTTATTGAAACTTCAACTAACCTTCCCCCCAAAATTAAAATATCGATTTCAAATTCCAGTCTACCTCAGCCAGAACGATTGTGGAATATCAATTTCGGAGAAAATCGAATAAAGGGTTTATGCGTGATCGTTGTGCACAGAGGGACGGACAGATAGACGGACAGAATGGCGCAGACTTTCTCGTAGCAAAGTTATCTAATTTCCTTGCGGTGGACTGGCTTTACGTTATTACCCCATGCTGTGCATAGCTGCCGTCTATCCCCGCCCGAAGTACATTTTTTCACATTTTCTCAATTTTTCGACTTTCGGCAAAAGTAGCACCGAAATATTATTGCACTGCACGCCGACACTGCGAAAATGTGTAGAGACCGAAACTGAGAAAACGTGTTGCGGTAAACAATCCTCTAAGATAAAGCCACAAACCTCAAATACAAAGGTAGAAAAGATGTTTATGTGTCACGTGTAAACGTAACGTATGAAAGGTAAATGAAATTATTAGCGAGGTCATGGATATATGGTATTGAAATAATTCTAAATATATTTGTAACAAACTCGAGCCCCTGTTGGTGCGCCATTTTGAAATAATTCATGACCATCTATACCAACGTAATCAGTTCCGAATTTGCATAAATGGGCGCCAGGAAAAGATTACGCTGAGACTATTATACACGTCAACCTTCAACTCTATAATAAATTAGTTTCCGGCTACCTGGGGCTATGGGTTTTATAGAAATAATCACTATTGTATGCTAATAGATTATTATCCGATCTGCCATCTATACAAAGTGGTCGAGGAACCTGAAAAGCAATTATATTTCTATCTTGCTACTTCATTGCTAGAATTGGCTCAATGAAAATCATGTATTCATTTCACAAAAACATGTAAATTTATTAAACAATTTTAGTATCGTATAATTTTACCCAATATAAAATTAAACCTTTGTCGTGACCGATTCCAACCTTATAATGTCTTCGCGCGCTTTTCGACCATCTTTATTCATCTCCGACGCCGCCGTCCTCAGGTCCAGACACCATCTTCTCTCTTCTTCTCTCGGAAGTACACTTCAATCACCGTTCATCAGATCAATAAACTATTTGCTGCTAACATTCCAGTCCAATCACTGACAATTTCGCCCAAGCCCTCAGTGTCCCTCCAACTCGTTCACTTAAAATATTTTAAGCTCCACTGTCACACTTAGTACTCAAATTTGATGTTCTCTCAATATCCATTCCCTAGTAGATGCTTACAAGTTCCCAAAGAAAAAACTCCTAACATTTTTTGGAGCACCATCCGTTCAAGAGCACGGCATCAGTCAGAATGAATGTCTCTCGTATTCTTTCAGCCCTGCAAAGTCGGTCCATTTTTTCGATTATTTATTTGCAGATAACATTTGATGTACTTTCGTACCTAGCCAATCTTTAAATTTCTTGCAAAACGAACTAGCCGTCTTCACGACTGTCACTGCTTTTTCGGCCAATCCCTGAATTCTATACAGAATTAACTAGCCGTCTCCGCGATTGTCACTGCATGTTCACCTTGACGACGGCTCGCTTACCGTTGCTATGCTATCATATTCACATAATTTATCCCCTTTAATTGACGCCATTTATAATAAATATTGTACAATATTCAGTGACATATTGGTATGTCACAGAATTGATTACAGCTAAAATATTTGGTATTTTGTTTTTCAAATAAATTAAATTCTATCTATAAAAATACTTCAGCTTTTCTAATCGAAGGAGCGTTTTTGTACAAAGCGTGTTTTGTACATCATTTGCAGCACGTAAAACGGCAATGACATTAATTTTTCAGACGAATAAACTACGGGAAATGAAAGCTAGGAGTTCACTGTTTCATATGTGAATTTTGACCGCTAATCACTGGTATGAAATGTATTCCGTGGCTCCGGTTCTTCTTAGTATTGTCATCGGAATGGAGTGTGTATTATCAACCTATGCTTGGCCTGATACTTTAGCAAAGACATTGTCTGCACACGATCAAATCAAACCCAACTGTATTAGTGTTAGCCCAACACTTTCCGATGGGCAATAATGAATCACATGATCGTTTAGAGGAATCCAATATAACGCATTTGAGTACTGAAGTCGAACAACTTATCCGTTTGTCCACTCTTTTGGTTCGGTGATGACGTTAAGCTATGATTGTAAAACATTTATGAACGTGGGGCACTCTTTGCCACTTCCTAGAATCGTGTTGACAGTATTACACAAGAAACCTGTGGATGAGTTGCACGCGGCTTTAAAAATGTTGCAGAAGAATTATATATGGAATCCCCGAGTGCCTCACGTGCTAATAACATCTCGAGAATGGACTCAGAATGACACCATGATTGTAACACTTTTGACTGAGCTGTGGAGCCACGGAGTGTACCGCTCCGCTGTATTACGTGTGCACAGACCGAAAACATCGAAAGGCGGAAAATACCGGAAGACAGAGGTACGACAAGTGGGTGCCGAAGTAGTTGATGTTTTCTGGTGGAAACCTTTGGGCAAAGGGCGTGATTGTGGAGGTCCATCTCTTTCCGCCTTGGAGACACATTCAAATATTGTGAATATACGGAACATTTTATTTGGTCGTCATCAGAACTACTTCTCAGGATGCACGATAATTGCATCTTTGTACATTTTCCCTCCCTACACAATTGCACCGTCGGCAACCAACTACTCTGGGAAGCTCGTCAGCGATGGGTTAGAAATAAGAATGGTGAAGACAATCCTCAAGCGAATGAACATGTCTGTGGAATACTTAGACGTCGGGGATGATTACATGCAAGGTGCTTTGCTCGTGAGAAACGGCTCAGCTAACGTCACCATTGGAGGCTTCGGCTTAATAAGTTGGTTTTACCCTGGTATGGATCCATCTGTAACATTCTGGTTTCAACAAACTCCGTGGTACGTCCCCAGCGGAATGCCTTTTCCTCGCTGGATGAGCCTGTTTCTGGCATTTTCCCGTCCTATGTGGCTGTGTGTGGTTCTCAGCATTTGTGCAGTTTTCGCTGCTTTCTTTGCGTTAAGATCGTGCGGTAAACACGATGCCATTTCTGGATTATCAGTACTTGGAATTCTACTGGGTCTTGGAGTGAAATGCCCCCCTAATGATGTAATCGCGAGAGGGGTTTTCGTAGTGTGGTTATTTTGCGGACTTATCATTAGTTACGGGTACCTTTCGGCTCTCACTGGAATGCTCACCAATCCAGATATAGAGAGCCCTATAACTACAGTAGGTGGAATTGTATCAAGTAATTTACGTATAGGTTTACACGACTTGTATGCAGAGCTGCTTACAGAATTCGACGAACCTATGTTTAGAGCATTACTTAACAGATCTGTGATATGTGACGATATGCTTGCTTGTCTGGACCGTGTGGCCTTTTCTAGGGATATGGCTGTACTATTTGATTTGCCGTATGTACAGTTTGCTTACGAAGGTTCTGGTCGCAGTCGTGTGCATATGGTCGGCAATCTTATGCTTACTATGTTAGTGCATTACTTTTCAGAAGGGAGTCCTTTTTTGGAATGGTGGAACTACTATGTTATGTGTATGGTTGAAAGTTCTCTGACGAATATCTGGTGGAAAGATTTAACACATAATGCTAGACCTTTAGGTACAAACCACCGATATCAAGAAGACGGAAAACCCGTAGCAATGACTCTCATACATTTGCAAGGACCATTTTTTATTTTAATTTTTGGGATATTAATTTCTTCTATTGTATTTGTATTTGAACGTTGGTTGTGTGTAATATACAGTAAAATTGAGGAATTTGCTCATAATAACAATGAATCTCCTGAAATTATTTTATTAGCAAAAATATTTTTTAAATATTAAAAAGAAAGTTAACTGTAAATCTGTTTATTATTTTGAATTTTTATTTATTAAGCTTATGAATCATTATTTTTAAATATATCCGTTATGAAGGTAATAAATGGAAAGTCTTTCATTTCCACTCATATTTGTAACGGAGTGGTGCTACAACAGCACATCCTTCTCGCATTATTTGTAAATTTTGCAATTTTCGACAATTCAGAGAGTTTAACAAAAATGGCAGGGTAAATAAGCGTACTTTGCACCGTCTGATAATTTTTTTTTTTTAAATTTGAAGTCATTGCGGAGAAAATCTTGATTTTAAATTGATTTTATTTCACAGAAAATTACCTGAAAACCACTCATATATTGAAAAACTTGTACATAACCTCATTTAGAGATCTACTTGTAGAGAATAGAATTTATTCAAAAGAAAATCTCTATCCTCAATATTGTATGTCAATATTAGTGAATATCGTAGTTGTAGAAGATTTCGAAAAAATTGCATTTTCGATTTTCTAAAATCTAGTGTGTTAAATTAAAATGAGATCTGCGTCGTTTCTATAACAGTAGTTTTCTCTTCTTGAGGAAAAATTGAAGATATTTATTTATACGTCAAAAACAGTTAAAAATTGTGTGTGACGTTCTTTGAGGAAAAATGCAAATCTGCGAACGATTTCTTGAACTCTATTTTATTTTAATACAGTAAAATCTGCCTAAGCCGGAATCGATCGGGATACAAAAAATTCCGGTTTAGCAAGGTTTTCATTTTATGCAAGGTTATCCATTTAATGACATGATATTGAGGTTTCTTTCCTGAAAACAGTAAATTACATGATTTCATTATATTTCTCAAAATACATTATTATATAACGTATTTATCGAAGGAATCACCAATAAATGAATATTAAACACTCTTCATTGGCAACTTATTATTTTAGTTGAAAAATACACACTTTCCTGGCTGTATTCGGACTATTGTGCATCGAAATATTTGATTGCAGCACGAAGCCTTATGGAGTATTGCCCTCTCTGTCTATCCAACACAATTTTACGTAAGACTCTCTCTACTGCAAGCTGTGTTGCCAATTCACGAGGCTCGAGGTTATTAGGCTCGTTCATCCTGTTTCACGCGCAAATATTTAACATGTTTACTCACGGTAGCTTCAATTGTGGTGATCGCGAAAATAAGATTAGCGCCATATTTTTTACCGTCCTTTATTACATATGTGGAGAAAAACTTTGAAGCTCTTTTTTTTAGAAAAACTGCGTAAATTCAAGCGCACATTACAAAAACTTTTTTCAAAAAATTGAACATGATCTTTTTTAAAGAGAAATTTTGAACAACAGACTTGGTCAAAGACAAAAATCTCTATCTTCAGTTTTGTAGATAATGTGGAGAAAATTTAAAGAAAAAATTTGGAGCGATTTTTGAGAAATAAATTTAATTGTTTTAAAAATGCCTCTTTTCGTGCAAACTGTCACGCAAATTATTCATATTTTTGAAAAGTTGGACACAACCTTATTTTAAGATTTGTCTGAACAGATTTCATTTAGGAAAAAATCTCTATTTTCAATATTATAGTTGTAGGTAGAGGCCGAAAAACTTTTCATTTTTTTCATTTTCGAAAAATCAGGGATTTTACCGAAAATGAAATTTGCTCCCTTCTCATAAACGTCCTTCGCAATAGTCAAAAACAAAATTTATAGAAAATAATTCGAGCCATTTTTTTAAAAAAATTCAAATGTTCATTGAAACTTCACCTAACTCCCCCCCAAAATTAAAATATCGATTTCAAATTCCAGTAGACCTCAACCAGAACGATTGTGGAATATCAATTTTGGAGAAAATCGAATAAAGGGTTTATGCGTGATCGTTGTGCACAGACGGACGGACAGATAGACGGACAGAATGGCGCAGACTTTCTCGTAGCAAAGTAATCTAATTTCCTTGCGGTGGACTGGCTTTACGGTATTACCCCATCCTGTGCATAGCTGCCGTCTATCGCCGCCCAAAGTACATTTTTTCACATTTTCTCGACATTCGGCAAAAGTAGCACCGAAATATTATTTTTTTTAAATATTAACGAGAAACCTCGAGATAAATTTCAATTTTCATTGAAAAATTACCCCATCCTGTGCATAGCTGCCGTCCAAATATTTTTTTTTATTAAAAAACCTCGAGATAAATGACAATTTTCATTGAAAATTTGAAGCCGTATTTAAGAAAATATCGTTTAAGGGTAACTGTAAATGCGAAATTTGAAGCTCTTTTTCACAGGAATCTATTGAGTTTTCGAGAAACTTCATTTGAAGTTTTTGAGAACAATAGATTCCTGTGAAAAAGAACTTCAAATTTCGCATTTACACTAACGCTTAAGCGCCATTGTCTTAAAAACCGCTTGAATGAAAATTTCTATTAAGGACGAGGTTTTACTTTCTTTAATATTCTTGAAGTAATATTTCGGTTGTATTATAAAGTAAAAAAATTGTAAAAAAAGTTGAATATAAAAAGTTGAAAAAATGTAAAAAAAATGTAATACAGACGACAATAAATGGCAGCTGGTCAGAGAATGGAGCAAGACCTTAAAGCCAGTCCACACCAAGGAAATTAGACAAATTTGCTACAAGAAAGTCTGTGCCATTCTGTAGCACCTCTAGTTATTTTGTGCAATAGAATATATCATCCCCGGGATATTTTGGTTCTTGAAGTACAATTAAAAACTTACGACCAAGTTTTGGGTAAAATGAAATTATTTTCTAATATCACCCGAAAGTCTTGGGATGCATTACTTCTGTATATTTGACGTGTGTTTTGAGGACCAGCAGCGCGCGACGTGCGGCTCTACGGGAAACGCGGGAGAAGACAAGGCGCGGATGCAGGATGTGTGACTCGTAGGGCTCAAAGGAAATATTTGTTTATATAATGTCATCAGCGGAAGGGACGTTCCAAATCAATACTCGAATGATCACGAGAAGCCCTTTCGAGAATACTAATATTGCTGGGTATTTTGGTGAAGATGGTGGATGTGTAGTGGCAAAGCCTTTGTTAAATTAACGAAGGCTTTGGCAGTGGTAAAGAAAAGAAGGTACGTAATTTAGTCCATCTTGCAGTTTGTCAATTTTAAGAGATCAGCATGGATTGCAGGGAAAAGAGTAAAATAATGAAAAGTGTTAGAAACATTTTTAAAATATTTGAGAACTTAAAAGGAACATTCAAAAACGGAGTCAATCGTGTGAATGAATTTTGCCGACCAACAGGCATTAGCAAACGTTCCTTCTTTAGACTGGACAAAGAACAATCTACAAAAAAATAAAGTTAAATGGACTGAAGTATAGATTCAATAGAGAAATGAAGTACAAGGATTTTAACATACGATACGCCTCAAATTCCTTGCGTTTTTATTTTAAAATGTTTCTGCAACAACGGTGTGTGTAATGTTAATGAAAAACATTTAATAAATTTCAAATATTTCATATTTTATTGCTTATTGATAGAAATGGGATTTGAATTTGAAAAACGAGAAAAAAAAGACAGTAATGATAGAAAGAAATGATATGATGTTGTGCCGATATTGATAACTACGAGAAATACTTTTTTTAGAAATGAGAAAATGAATGAAGAAAGTTAGATAAATGTATTTTTTTATTTATTACTTCTCGTTCGACAATTATGTTTTTCGAGGGTTTTGAGATAGATAATCTTTCTTAAGGCTTCTTAGGATATGACCATCCTTAAGTTGTGGTTGGTTTCTGAACTCTACTGAGGAGCTTTTATTTTTGCTGTGTGATTAAAGGATGGTATACTGGTGGAAGGGTTTAAAAGAGTAGCCAAGTTAAGGACGATTAAGTTTATCTTTCTGGACTCTTGGTATAATTCGCGGTCTGCTATTGTTTCTTCCTAGGTTGAATATTGCAGTGCAGGGAGCATGTGGTAGATGGTTGTAGAAATTGCTGGCAAGATTTTTTAGTGTCTCCTTGATTTCTGGTATGTCTAATTCCCGTCGTATTTGATGGTTGGGGATGAACCATGGCGCGTTGAGAGTTATTCTGAGATATTTATTTGGAGAACACTAAGTCTATTGATGATGCTTGATGCAGCACTGAGCATGCGTAAGTCATTGTTAATAATATAACTGACTTAAAGATTAATAGTCTGCATTCTAACCTCATAGGTGAACGGCCATTTATAATAGGTGATAAATTGGATATTTTAATTTTTGTTTTGTCAATGACTGCATTAACATGGGGTTTCCAGGTGAGTATTTTATCAGAAAGTACCCAAGGTATTTAATAGGGGAGGCTGACCTAGGGAACTTTGTTTCTTGGATTATGATTTTTGAAGGATTTTTGGGACGACCGATAGTAAAGATTTTGTAGATACTCTTATAAGTATTAATTCTAGCTCTCCAATTCTGACTCCATTGTAAGTAAATATTTACGCTTTCTTGTGGGCGAACTTTAGCCACTAACATCGGATTGTAGTGTAAATTGCTACATCATCAGCGTATAATCCTATGTTATCGTCCTTCAGATGGAATGCCGTGGCAGTAAATATTAAATGAAGTGTGTGAAATTCTGATCCTTGAGGAACACCTACGTTGATTTGGAATGTTCATGATGTTATATGTTGATTCGAACTATAAATTCTCTGTTGGAGATGAAACTTGTTAAGATTTTGATTAAATATTCTGCAATACCCAGATCATGCAATTTGTACTCAAGACCTCTATGCCAAACTTTGTCGCAGGCATGGCTCATGTCTAAGAAAGCTGAAGTTGGGTGCTCTTGATGCCGTTGATGTTCTTAATTTTAATGGAGGAATTGTGGATTTGGTTCGAGTTAACCGTTTCATTGTTGACCACATGTCTCGAGTTAGGGTGAATTCCTGACAGGTACGTTTCATAGTTGTTATATCGAAACTCGTCAAGTTGTTGCTTTATTATCATTGTAAGTTTGTTTAGATTCTATCCTTTCTTCTTGTAATCTGCCATTATCTTCTATAGTTATTTTTGGAATTAATTAGGTTCAATATTTTGAACAGGATAGGTTTACCTTATAGGTTTAGCTTATCTTAGCTGGTCACATTATCGTCATCGTTTTATTCCCGAAATTACGGATTTTGTCAATTTACCTACCTGATACACCGATATCAGTTACTTGGGTGGTGACGAGTTTTTGGCGGAATTTGTAGTTTATACTCATCAGGTTGGAGAATTAAACCCAGGTAATGCGTCTTTGAGTTGTGCCAGAATCTGGATATCTGCAATGAGAGTAATCTGATCACTGGATTGTGGTCGGAGTGTAGTTTTGACAAAACACTGTGATAAAGCGAGAAGTATATGGAATGATATTTGAGTTTGAAGGGAATCTTGTTGGTTGGCAGAATCCTGCAGTTTCTTGCCCTGATACGCCGTAACGTTACATCTCCATATGCTGTTTTTACAGTTTAAATCATCAGTTAAGATGGTAGGACAGTTACTTTTGAAGATTTCGTAAAGGGCGTTTTCTCAAACCGGAGGTTTTGGTCAAAACTTATTCGGAGGTTTATAGGCAGATATGAGTTGAACTGGATGGTTATTTAGTTTAATTTTAACTCCAACAGATTCTAAGTTGGCTGACAAGGAAGTAGAGATTTGTTCTTGTTTTACTTGCTTGTTAACTAATATAGTGACCCCCACCTGAATTAGCTCGTGATGATGATCTATTATGGCGACAACACTGAAATCCTGGAATGTTAAATCTTTCCTCTGGGATTAAATGTGTTTCCGTGATGCAAGCAATCTTAACCTTGTGATGACGTAAGAAAATTTTGAATGTGTTTTTGGCGTTTGAGGCCGTTTGTATTTCAGTTGAGGATATTTCCTTTTTCGAGTCTAACTATATCCTCCACCATTTTTTTTTAATTTGGGGAACTATAGCTGTTAAAACTTGTGAAAATATGTTGGAAATGAAATTTATCCAGTCTAATGATGGCGCCGTACTTGAAGGTAACGTTGCTTACCGATAAGAGGGACGACGAAGTGATGGGAAATTTCGTTTATAAGTTTCAGGATCATTTCTGATGGGAGTTGCTTTTGGGATTGCATAACGATTTGAATTGCTGTCTCTTATTTTTGGGGGAGCATAGTCTTCTCTTTATTTAAGTTTTATAATATTTACAACCGCAGTAATTAGCGGCATGGAGTTCATTACAGTTAACACATTTAAGGAGGGAATCTCCAGTTTTTCCACATTCTTTACAGTGGTGATTATCCACACATTTCACGTATCTCGCTGGGAACCCTCAGTTGGCTTCAGAATGGCCACATCTTTGGCATTTTTTGCATATAATTATACTAGCATTGTCTCTTTGCTGTGCTCTAATTACACTGTACATAAATTTGTTAAGAGCAAAACCTTTTCTAGCTTCACTATTGTTAGTTTTATCGCACAGATGGGAATGGGCTTACTGTCTTTGTAGTACAATCGACGGACTTAAAAACCAGTATATTTAAGACGTAAAAGTTCAGCCTCTACGGCTTCCGCGGAGTAGAATATTGGAATATCCTTCATGACAATTGATAAAGGTTTAACTGTCCTAAAGTCCTGAATGTCACTAAACATCACTTTCACTGAGTCTATAATATTTTTGGTAGAGAACTCCTCTTGGGCGATATTTTTGACGTCTTGGATAATTTTTTCATATTCGTCAACTTCGTGTATAAACATTGCGGGAATTTTGATTATATTTGGTTCTGGTTCGCTGTTTCGCGCACAGGGAGATCGTGAGCTAAGTTTTCTAGGGCTAAAGCCCTAGAAAACCGGAAAGACACTGGCACGTTTTACTGGACAGCACCTTCGTCTGGATGGAATGTTTTGCGTTTTCTGTTGTCCACACCGGCATTTGAATGCACTTTACTTACTTGACTTAATCGCTGAAGCTATTGGTTATCAGTGAATTCATGCAAAGGGACTATATTTATGATAATCAAAATATGACGGCTATAAATTATTATTATTGTTATTATTACTATTATTAAGTGTGCAAACAATTTTCTTTCAGTAAATGCATGAATTGAAAAAGGTAGCCGTGACTTTGACGATTCTGGAGCCAGCAGTCAAGCGAACAGGTGGTATCGGCAACAACGCACGGATTCTCCATAAGGCACATTGTGCCTTCACAACGCGAAAACCAGTATAGATTTATCCTCTTTTTACCAAGGCCTGTCAATAAATGTTTTTGTGTCGAATTTCCTGTTTTCCGGCGCACGATTACATTTTTTTTCTTACGCTAGTAAGGGCGAAAACGTAAAAATTTAAAATATAACAGAATAATATAATTAATTGTTAAAAGTTTTGTCACTCTGACTTGAAGGACGTAACAGTCCTTTAAATATTCTCTTCTTTCCTTGGAAATATTGTTCAGTAATAAAGAAAAAATAATTAAAAAATCAGGGTGTGCATGTCACCGATTAGTGCCTTCACCTTAATTGCATTTTAAATCAGCCACAATTCTCCACTTTCGAAGAACTCCCTTTGGAGCCGCACTTGTGGCATTCTCAACACGCAATGCGTGTAGTTACAATCCCAGCACGTTAACAAAATACATTTTGAATGAGAACAGTCAGCAAAAACAACGAAAATTTCAGATTAATTACGAACGCTTAGGGTTCATGACCTAATGTTATTCACTGCCTGTGATAGTTTACCTACAAGTATTAAATAGTACAAACATGTATCACGTGTGGACAATTCGAATAGTAATATGGTTTGTATTACGAAACGTGTCTCCTACCGTTAGCTGGGCGAATGCATTAGCTAAGGCTCTCCTTTCACACAACAATATCAAATTGATTCACCGACTGGTGCCTTTTCCTTAATTGCATTATAAATCAGCCGTCATCCTCCACTTTCAAAGAACTCAGTTTGGAAACAGCAGTTGTGGTATACTCAACACGCAATACATGTTGTTACATTCCCAGCACGATAACAAAATGCATTTTGTATGACATCGTTCAGTGTCAGAAGGAGGAAAATTTCAGATTCATTACTAGCGCTTACCTTTCAATATCTAGTGCTATTCATTATCTGTGAATGTTTACATACGAGTATTAAATAGTTCAGGAAAATGTATCTCAGGTGGACCATTCATTTAATGGTAATGGGCCTTGTATTCGGGAACATGTCTCTTACAGTTAGCTGGGCGAATGCCTTAGCTAAGGCTGTCATTTCACACAATACCAAATTGATGCATGTACTATTAACATATAATGTTGTGTCGAGTGAATACAAACCTACTACTCGACTTCGGGAAGCCAATACATCATTCATGGACACTGAAATTGAAAAATTATCATTTTATGTACAATCGTCTGGGGGAGTGTTGACCTTTTGCTGCAGATGTGAGGTCCCTCCGAGTGTATCAGATGTATCGCATCTCCCTGGTGTGGTGCTGATCCTGCTAAACGAGCAACCGGTGGAGGAGTTGCGCGACACTTTGCAGATGTTGCAGCACAATTCCACGTGGAGTCCGCGCGTGCCGCACGTCCTGGTTGGTCCTTCCCAAAGAATGCAGACCGAGGCGGCGTTGTGCGTCTGCTGAGGGAGCTGTGGACCTACAAAGTGTATCGGTCCGCCGTAGTGCGGGTGGGCGAGCAGCGGCAGGAAGTGTTCTGGTGGAAACCTGTCGGCGAAGGGCGTGATTGCGATGGTCCTTCTATCGGAAGTCTGGAGAGGCAGCTAGACATCCAGAATATTCCAAAAATTATTTTTGGGCGACATCGCAACTATTTCTCTGGGTGCAAAATCATTGCAAGTGCTTTTCTATATCCTCCGTTTACTCTTTCACGGTCAGAATCGGAAGTGAGCGGACCCCCATTCCAAGACGGACTAGAAGTTAGAATGATGAAGGAGTTCGTCAAGCGTATGCACATGTCCGTTGAATATTTAGATCGAGAAATAGCTATGGAGACGGAATATGTGACAGTGACTGTGCCTGTTGAAAACGGTACTGCAAACATTTCGATGGGAGCCTATGCTTTCATGGATTGGTTCTATCCGGCTATGGACCCAGGCATCACGTTTTGGACAGTGAAAGTCACGTGGTTCGTACCAAGCGGAGCACCTTTACCTCCTTGGTTGAGTGTGTTCCTAGTGTTTTCTCGATCCATGTGGCTGTTAGTTGTTCTCAGCTGTACTTTGATCGCAGCCACGTTTTTTGCTATACGGAGAAGCGGCTATCACAATAGCTTGGACGCAATGGAAGCGCCGAAGATATTGCTGGGTATCACTCTTCAACAAGAACCAACCGGTCCTATAGCGAGTGGAATTTTTATCGTGTGGGCAATTTGCTGTGTCGTCATTAATTCGAGCTACCAATCTGCTCTTGTAGGGTTTCTCGCCAATCCTGGAGTGGAAGATCCCATATCTACAATGGACGAACTTTTAGCTAGTAATTTACGCATATCCTTACATCCGTTGCACAATGCTGTATATTTAGAATTTGATGAGCCAATATTCGATACGCTTCTTCGAAGGTCTGTTCATTGTGTTGACATCTATGATTGTCTGAATCGAGTAGCTTTTTCTCGCGACGTAGCATTGCCGTGTGATTTGCCATACGTCGAAGGTGGTTACGTAGGGCCTGGACGTAGTCGGATCCATGTGTTCGGCAGTATTATCATGTATTTAATAGTAAATTTCTTCACAAAAGGAAGTCCTTTTCTGGAATTCTGGGATTTTTACGTTTTTAGAATGATTGAGAGTTCTCTGACGAATGTTTGGTGGAAAAATTTAACGTTGAAACTCGGACCTTTGGGAGGAAACCAGTCTCAAATACATAATTCTAATATTGTGGCAATTTCCCTTTCGCATATGCAAGGACCGTTCTATATTTTAATAATTGGTTTAATTATATCTAGTTCTGTGTTTATGTTAGAATATTTGTTCGTTAAAAATGTTACAAAATGCATAACCTGTTAATTAAAACAATACTATGAACAGTGGTGATGGAGACCCCAGTAGATGAAAATTAGAACAAGGTATAAAAAGAAAGACCAAAATGTAAGAAATATATAAACATTTTGAAGTCATTAGTTTTTGGGTCCTGTTAGGGAAAACTGCTAATCTCAAAACTTCTTTGTTCGTTTGTAAAATAGGT
The DNA here is from genome assembly GCA_964035755.1 of Teleogryllus oceanicus. NCBI lineage: Eukaryota > Metazoa > Arthropoda > Insecta > Orthoptera > Gryllidae > Teleogryllus > Teleogryllus oceanicus. The sequence continues at coordinate 40,756,030 of CAXIVR010000003.1, forward strand.
AACAAACATGTTTGTTCAAATTACACAATTCAGTAATAATATGTCGCAGTGTAAGTCTATTAATATTTTAAAGAAGCCTTTTGCAATACACTGATGTGTTATTCTCAAGGAATTTCTCAACTTTTCACAAACGATTAAATATTTGTTTTCAAACTACGTAAAGCGCCTTAGAGAATATTTCAAATTGCAAGGTCGATTTTCAATAATAAATCGTATGTATTTTGAAAAATGTTTACTTAATTTATTTCTCAATCCTTTCATGCCGTTTTATTAAGAAAGAGATTTGTTGTATAATTCATTTCCAAGATACAGTTTTTAAATAATATTCGTTCTTCCAAAATGCTCGTAAAACGAAATTTGCAAAGTTGTCGTTGAAACACATCTATAATCGTAACGTAATACGTCGTAAACACGTCTATAATCGTAATCTAACACGTCATAATAATGTAATAACGCAATAATAATAATAAATTAATTGTTATAATTATTATAATATATTATTTATTATAATAATAATAATAATATATTATTATTATTATTATTATTATATATAAGAAGAAGAAGAAGAAGAAGAAGAAGAATTATCTTTACACTCTAAAAGTCAACTCAACATGTAACCGCCATCGATACCACAGAAAGTTGTGCATGAATAGATATTTTTACACATTCTTCTTAAGGATTGTTGCATTGGCCTAGCAAAGTTTGCTAATGATTAATGCAACAAAATTGAGGAAAAAATAATTTAAAACTATGTTAGATCCACCACAATCATTACAGTAGGGAACAAAAAATGTTTATCATACCTCCACGATGAAGGTAGGTGGTTTGAAGGGAAACGACCACGCTAATTTCGAAAATCATTATAAAAATGTTTCTATCACGCAATGTTCAAAAGATAGAAATTGGTTGGTTGGTTGGTTGGTTGGTGACTCCGGCGCGTCAACCGCTTTGGTCATTAGTTCCGTAAGTGTAGTGCGTCCTCAGGAAAAGGCGGTAATCTTCCCCCAGGATGGCGAGATCCGGCGCCGACCTACCGTCGGCTAGCGGAGTTTCTCCCTAATCAGTACTCTCCCACCAGCAGGGCACCACCCCAGCCGGGACAAGCTCTAAGCTCCCGACCGGTCTCCCGGAATATGTGGTAGTGTAGTTCATGTTAGTGTAAGTGTGTGTATGTATGTGTAGGGGAGAGGATAGGACAAGGAAGAGGAAGGAAAGATCGCGCACGTTCCGTGGCCCGTTTGTTAGGGTACTGCTCCGGCATTCACCTGGTGTTGATCGGAGAAACCACGGGAAACTACCGATCAGAGCAGCCGGTCGCTAGAATTCTCCTCCAGACAGCGACTGAATTCAACCTAGCTGAACAGCTAGTGTCGAAAATCCTGCCACCGTCAGGATTCGAACCTAGGACCTCCCGGCCAGAGGCGCTGCAGTGTGATCAATTGATGCACTGAGCTACCGCTCCCGGTCACAAGATATAAACATATTTAATATTAGAAATAAACAAAATTCTTTACTAATTTTCGTATTGTCACTCCGATTATATGTATTACCCCAAAATTGTATGAACATGCTTCATACGAGGTAAGAACACGTTAAAAAGGAATATGCATTTGTTGGCATTCTCCATGACTTTAGTACAGCGAATGACAATGATTTCAGTTTTCTATTCAACTCATGGTTCGTTGACAACCCTTGTTAGCACCCTATGGTTTGTCCAGATCACAAATATGGCAGGCAAAGTATAATGAACACAGAAGTTTTGTTTTTTCATATATTTTTCCTTTAAAGTTTGGTTGTAAGTCATCCACAAACGTAACAGACCTTATCAAGTTGATTCGCACATTGCATAATGGCAGCAATGCAGTTAAACAGAACCATTAATAACAGTTTTGGTGCCTGAAGAGCCAACAAAAGAAGTAAGATGTGTGCTCGGAGAGCATAGATTCACTGGTGCTATTCTCTGTCCAAATATGATATAATAGAGAGATCCAGTTCCCAGAGGACCAATTAATGACAATTTTGGTCCCTGAAGAGCCTAAAAATAAGCAAGATGTGTGCTCGGAGGGCATAAAGTAATAATAAAAATGAAATATGGACGGCCCAAGGACACGTATCCGGCATAGGGCTAATTAATGTTGGGGTTGCATGTAAGCAGTGCTTACATGCACGATGCTTAATGAATTAATTGCAGCACTCAAGCATCAGTAACATCGAATCGGAGGACCATTTTTGTAATTAATTATGGTCAGGAAGGTATTGCCATTATTTTGGGAAAATGAACAGGCATAGATTGAACCAGTCATAAATACATATAATTACACCTCATTACAACTAAACAAATAAATAACATTAAATTGCAATGATGTAATAGTGGTTTATCATGAAAATATTTGGTTAATCGAATACCGTAGAGTAAATGTAATGGAAAAGTTATTGAAGTTGACACAAATTGGAAGAAATTCATTGCACTGAAAGGAAAACATAGCATACAATACACAGTGAAATCCATGATGATAACAGCTAGATGCTGATGTGGTGATCTTGACGCACACGAGCACATGACTTCATGCCTGCATTGGTGAGCAGGCAAGAAGGGGTGGGCCCATGATGCAACTCAGAGCACCCACGTGGAGTTCTCTTGATTAACACAGATTGCATTGTAGTTCAAAGGAAATCACAGCGATACGTCGTCTGGGATATATATGAAAGTTACAGATACAAATTGCACAGATTCTGGGGCATTGCATTAATGCAAAGATCCCACGTGTAGTTACGAACACGAGCAGTCGCATGCTGACGCCGATAGACTTGGAGGCCGACTGAACACCGATCGTTGGTGATGAGGCAGTGGGGGGAGAGCATTCCCGCCGTTACATCGTTTTGACCAATGATATTCGAGATTGTTTTTTATGTTTAATTGAAAGATTAAGAAACATGTTTGAAATATGATTTTATTAATTGCATGTGGATTTAAAATTAAAATTATGTGAATTTGTTCAACTGTCATGTTAAACACATGATTAGTTTTGTAATCATAAGGTGACGCTTGTTTCAACCGCCAAGATGGTGGCTGCGCAGGTGTCACCCTGCCGAATGCGATGGTGCGGCGTTGCCAGAATACCTTAGGCTGGTCAAAGAGAATACATACGTACTAACCTTTCATCATGTCATAGGATGTATTGAGATACAATGAGTTATGTATTAAAACTAAAATATAGAATGCTGCAGTGAGTTCTAACAACGACGATTTGCATTTTATCAAACCCATTCAATTCTACAGATAATGTGAATTTCACTGAGTAAAAAACACAGAACTGTAATGTATTTAGGTTTTTGAGGCACACACAAACCAGACACGAACTTCATGCGCACTGCAGGTACAGTTCCGCAGACTCCGACTAACTCAAAATCTGCTACCCTAGCAGTTGGATACTTGTATACTTACGATTAGGTAAGATGCTAAAATAATTTCTTTCGGTTCTTTCATTAGAAACTTCATTGAAATTTCCTTGAAAAATATATTTGTAGAAATTCATTTTACAAAAAGAATGGATATTTAAAAAGAATTTTTTAAAAAAGCACTTCGAGACCACGACGAAAGAAGAACACATCATCCAATAGCAATGTACTGTAAAATAAAGTGAAAGAAAATTATCGTATTTTATTAAAATTTGAACCAATTACATTAAAAATAATAATATTAAACTCCATGGTTTAAGTATATAACTGATCTTTTTTCCCTTTCACAAGAATTGGATATGAAGAAACTTGGGCAACGCCTAGATTTTGTAAGTAGTAATCTCTATTTATAAAAATGTTAAGTTGGTTTGTGCATGCTTCATAAACTCAAAAAGTTCTGTACCGATTAAGCTCAAATTTTAATACGATATACAACCCGCTTTAAAGAGAGATTTATCTATTTTATCGTCAGTAACATATCCGCAACCGCGAGGAAACAGTTTTTGCAACGGTCAGCTGTGAACGAGTAATCGCGTCATCTGCCGCAAGCGAGACGAACATCTCCATACTATTCAGATTATTGAATTGAATATGCCTTATTTTTACGTGGCGAGACTCAGGTCATTTATTTATTTTTTTTTATTTATTTTACGTCAAAAAAAAGTTAAAAACTGCGTATGACGTGCTATGGGGAAAAGTGAATTATGTGCACATTTTCAAAATTCTGTGATCCCTACACTAAGTCATATACTACTTAAATTTTGAATTTTGAAAGGGAGAAAAAAATCTCCCATGTAGTAAAATCTATTTTCAAAATAAATAAGCAATAAATTTTGAATTTTGGCGACAAATGAAACAAATAAAACTCCCATGATAATAAAATGATTATTTTCAAAGATAAATAAGCATCAATTTGAATGTGAAACTGGAGAAAAACCTGATCGAGAACATCCCACTGAAATAAAATCGATTTTCAAAGATAAATAAGCAATAAATTTTGGCTCTTATTACTTCCTGCCGCGACAACATGGAAACGATAATTTGAATAATTGTATTTCCATTGAATTCTAGAAGACGTCACAGGAAATGAAGTTACATTTATGTGCAGAAGCAAAACAAGGGGCCATCTCAGCATTTGCTCAATGGATCAGGAAACTGGACGAAAAACCTGATCGAGATGGGGGTCATTGACCCGGAAGCTGTAGTACAATAGTTGTTACAGGTTGTTTATACTCATTTACACACTTCAAATGGTAAATAAAGCATTATGTATCATTGTTAAAATTAATGTTACTTTTCTTGTGATGCTCAGTATAGTCTCTAATTGTATAGAAACAGTTATGCAGCAGAAACGATTTCACTTGGGATTTAAACTTTTCTATTGAATTTAATCGTTTAATGTCATCTGGCAAAGTGTTGTAAAACAATGTGCATGTATTGTATGTGAATTTTTGTAATGAGCTGTTGATACTGTCACCTGGTGAATATGATTTCTACGTCGAGTGTTATAGTAATGACTTCGGCATTTTCTGAAAATATATTCCGCCTTGAGCAAGTCATTTTTACAAAACCACTGATTCGTAAATAAAAGACACGGTAATGGTAGAATTCTAGATTAATGAAGAGAGGCTTACATGAATCACGTGGGTGGGATTTGGTTATTATTCGTACAATTCGTTTTTGTAATCTAAAAGTCTGGGAGCTATAAGATGTATTTCCCCAGAATATTATGCCATATCTCAGGCGGGAATGAACATTCGCGAAGTATACACAACGAGCAGTATGAAGGCTGACTGAATTTGCAAGAATTCTGAACGCGTAGCACAATGAACTTAATTTTGTGTTCAATTCATTTAAATGGACGTTCTATTTAAGGTTTGACTGAATTGAGAGACCAAAAATGTTGTTGCCTTAACATCAGTCAATGGTACATTGTTCATTGTCAATGGGGCACAGAATTGTTTATTTGAAATGGAAAACTGCATTAAAACCGTTTTCTTTTCGTTCACTATTAATTTGTTATTTCGGAACCAATTTGAAACATCTGATATTGTACTATTTACTGTTTCTTTATTGCAAAGGATGTTCGTATCATCCGCAAAGAGAACCGTTCTTCCGTTTCGAATCGTCGAGGGCATATCGTTTACGTAAAGTAGGAACAGAATAGGACCTAAAATCGATCCTTGAGGAACTCCACATGCCAAAGAGTCGGAAAGGTGCGTACGTAATGTTCCATCATTCCAGTAAGGTATTTCAACTCTCTGAGATCGTTGTTTAAGGTACGAACATAACCAATCTAGAGCAATACCACGAATTCCATATGAAGGTAATTTGGAAAGTAAAATGTCATGATCAATGACGTCAAAAGCTTTTGAGAGATCTAAAAATAATCCAATAGGTGCCTCGTTTTGATCCAATGATGAGGCGACATTTTTAAAGAAAAGAAAATATAGCTGTTTCCGTTGATTTTGATTTTCTAAATCCATGTTGGCAATCTGAAAGCGCGTCGTGTTTAGTGAGAAAGGTTTCCATTCGTATGTAAAAAGTCTCTAATATTTTTGAAAGACTGATAGAAGAGAAATGGGCGATAATTTTGAATTTCATTTTGTTGCCTTTTTGAAAAGCGGCTTAATTTTAGCTGTTTTGAAAATATCTGGAAACGTTCCCAGTGCATAAAGATGCATTAAATATGTGAGTTAACGGGTGTATAATGGCATACGCACAAGTCTTTAACAAAGAATCCGGAATTCATCTAAACCGGACGAATATTTATTTTTAGTTTACGATTATTTTGAGAATTTCATAGGAAGAAGTTTCGGAAACGAACATTGTGGCTACAATTTTGGGTGAACTGTCTGTTTTTGAATTTTGTGCCTGAAGACCCTTAGTGAGATCGGCAGCAATTCTCGAAAAGTATTGGTTAAAGAGACTAGCCACTGTTGCCGGATTGTTCACATTTATATCGTTATATTTTAAAACAACATTCTCTACGGGTTTTCTAGTTGATTTGGTAGTATTTTTTCTTATATTCCACATTGCTTTTGATTCATGAGGCCTGCTCTTCCGTCTGACCACGCAAATTTCGTTACGCTCCTTTCTCCAATCATGGGAGAAAGAAGGTATTACTTGGGCGACGAAACAGGCGATTTGAATTTAGCTCAGAGGCATCATTTAGGCTTGGGGATCTTTTACATGCAGTAAATGTACTAACATGGGGCAGCCGGCTTTACTTCCTTCGAAGGAAGGCGTACGAAGGATTTTTTCGCCCTTAAAAATCCACGGCTTCGATCGGGTTTGAACCCGCAAACGTGGGTATAGCAATCCGATACGCTAACTGCTACACCATCGCCGCCCAAATTATTATACAATCTCAATTAAATATTCACCGTAATTGAGGTACTTTTGTGTGATCATGTCGTGATTCGGCTGCGTCCTTCGCCAAATCGCAAGTAGATATTATGTTTTGTAGATTTTATGTTTTGTTTGAGAGATGGTCGTTGGCCATGCAAATTGTTGACAGACGAAACGGTGAAATTGTCTGAGTGGATCTTGGGAGTGATTTCGAAGTCCAGTGGGTGATTTGAAAGTAGAGTAGTTTGAGAAGATACATCTTCATATAGTTGAGTTATTCACTCAAACTCATAACAAAAATTATTTTAGAAAATAACATTAATATTGTAAAGATTAAAGACCAAAAACCATAACTTCAGTACGTCTGCAATTCATTACAATTCATTTAACGTTTCGGTCAGGAGCAAATGTAAGGTTCTCTTCAGGAGGAAATAGACGCATACGACACTGACAGTAAAATACATGATAAAATAATATGTATGATATAGGATACAAGGCAATTTATATTTAGACACATCAAGTTAAAATTTTATAATATCTAAATGTAATGGAAGGCTCACTATCTTAACGTCTTGTAGTGAAATTCAACCAGATTACAGAGAATTTTCACTTATCCTTCGACCCGGAATTGAATCTCGCGAAACAAGTTGAATCCACTTTAGAGAGAAATAGTTTCAGACCTCTAATGTAAAGGATCAAAATATTTCTGGTAATGGGGAGTTTACATTGATTTAAAAGCATAAATTATAAGCTTGTGGAAGAATTGTGAATTTCCACAGACAATACACAACATTAAAACGATGACACTTGTATCTTAAATTATCATATGGTGACCTAGGAAAGAGCAAGGGGGATAAATGCATACACTATGAACGTTAGAGATTCTAATATTCACTTTACATAGTTATCTTTCTAAATAAAGCTCTGAAGTGGACCAGCATTTCTCGCCGAAATGGCAACCAATTAAATAAGTATTCTTAATAAATAAAACTAGAGATGCTACAGAATGGCACGGACTTTCACGTAGCAATTTGTACTTTCTCGTATACATACGTATATACGGGAGTAATATACGTAGTAGAGAGAAAGTTTTGTAATGCTGCGAAAAAAGTATTTCAAAATTTCAACAGAAATTACGTTTTGGAGTCCCCTGATACCAAAAAAGATTCTTTTTTTTTCCCAACACCGCCCGTCCGCCCGTCTGTCGGTTGGTCGGTCCCTCCGTCCGTCTCTAAACACTCGGAGGGTCTAAACCACCCGAACAATATATTGGATGACCTTTTCTTCAGTTTGTTCAATTTATATGTAAAATTAACCATCATGTTAGTTGTCTGTATAATGTACTGTACGTAAGTAATGCAAGCTACTACAAATAATGCGAGAAAGTATGTGTCGTTCAATCACTGGTTAGATTAATAAGGGTGAGAAAGTAAAAATTAATTCGGAAATTCAAGAGTTTCACACAGCCACGCCTAAATAAAAAAGGCGCGTAAGCGAAGGCTGCTAAAAAAGGAGTGAATGCTCTATTAGCGGCAATGGAAGGCAGATCGGAGAAGTCGTCGCGCAAATATTGTTGGATGGAGTGCTTTTACTTTCTCGCTACCGCGATAGCAGTAGAAAGTTAAGTAATGCTGCGCGAAAAAAAGGCAAATTTTCGGCAGAAAAGCTTTTATTACGGGGCCCTGGCAACAAAAAAATGAATAAATCCATATGACAAATTACAAAAACAAGTTCTCTAAGACGTGGTATTGCCATAATCCATGTTTCGAGGGTCCATGATACCGAAAAGTCGATTGTCAGCAAAACGACTATCTGCCAGTCTGTTCGTATGTCTCTTCCTCTTTCTGTGCGTTTGTCCGTCTGTGTGTCCGTCTGTCGGTCCGTCTGCCTGTCTGTGAACAACGCTAGCGGCTAACTCTTCACCCGATTTTCTCCAAAATTGATATTTCCCAAACAATCTGGCAGATGTCGCGACCCCTTGAATTTGAAACATTTTTTATTTTCGGGGGTACTTTGCATGAAGCCCCGGGACATTTTCAAAAAAATTGCTCCATTCTTTTTAATTAAATGTTATTGTTGGGTAGTGTAAAAGACATTTCAGCGAATGATATAGGTATCATTTCCTTTTAAAAAAATGGCGTATTCCTAAGACTAAAATATTTAAGATATTTAAAAAATTTTATTTTTTTAAAATTTTTTTTTTTTTTTTTTAATTAATTAATCGTTTTTGATGAAATTTTATGGTGGTTGGTCGGAAGATCGTTTAATAGGTGTGTTAAAAACCCTGATTTTCCGAAAATTGGAAAAACTCATACATTTTGCGGTGTTTTCCCACAACTACAATTATGAAGATACAATTTTTACTTATTGCTCGCTTACTAATTGCTCTGTTTAATATAACATAAAGTTCATTTTGGTGTACTCTTTTGTTTTTTCACAAATTGCACAAATGTATTTTTTTTAATGCCTCTCATGCCATTAATATGCAATTTTCCATCGATTTGTGTACATTATTACATTTCTGAGTAGAATTGCTTCAAATGATTTTAAAAGAAGTTTTTCGAACACTCTGTGATAGCTGAGAAAAGGAGCTTCAAATTTCGCATTTACAGTAACGCTTAATCACCATTTTCTTGAAAACAGCTTCAAATTTTTCAATGAAAATAGCTATTTCTGAAGGTGTTTTACGTTTATTTAATATTTCTTAAATAATATTTTGGTTCCATTATAAGGAAACTGAAAAGTTGAGAAAATGTCAAAAACTTAAGGCGATGATAGATGAAGGCGACGAGGCGAAGACTTAAGGGGACGATAGATGGCAGCTAGCAAGAGGATTGGGCAAGTCCGTAAAGCCAGTCCACACCAAGGAAATTTGCTTAAGTTTACTACGAGAAAGTCTGTGCCATTCTGTGTAGCACCTCAAGTTTCTTAATGAAATATGTTAATCAAAAACCACTTCAAATAATGTCATGTTGAGTTTTTTGAAAATATGAGTATTCTATGTGTAATTTGGCGACAATCATAGTCGTCGCCTCCCAATTTACTGTGCTTTGTGAAAGTAAAATGAATCATAATGCTAGGCACTTGGACGCAACGTAATTTACAATTTGTATATTATTTCATATTTATTTGTTCGTTTCTTCTTCGAGCTATTCTAATAAGTTTTCAAATGAATCCTTAAGAAATTATTTAAAACTTATTTTAAAATAGTGTCCTTCAATTGAGTCAAATGTGAAAACGAATAGATGATTTCGCTTTGTTTATATGATGTGCGAATGAAATGTATTGCATGTAAAATCTAGCACTTTTGATGAATATAAAAATATTTTGTTTAATAATTATATTTTTCTATCTATTTTTTTGCAAGCGGTACCACCAATACTAATTGACAAAATGTGTATCTCATACGAATTAGCGGTCATTGTTGCTTTTGACCCCTTATTGTATAACCACACTGATAACAGAAGGCAATAATGACTGCTTCCTTTTCTTTCCCGTTAATATAAAATCCGTCCGTTCAAAAATTACATAAATGTAATATTTTAAAAAATATCTTTCATGCCTTTATTATAGACATTTTCAGCAATTTGTAAACATTATTGCATTTCTGAATTAAGGTGCTTCAAATTAAGTTTTCGAAAACTCAATTTTTTTCTGTGAAAAAGAGTATGAAATTTCGCATTTAGAGAAACGCTTAAATACATCTTAATTAAAAAGTTGCTAAATTTTCTCATTGGAAATTGCTATTTACGACGAGGTTTTAACCTTCTTTAATATACTTAAAGTAATATTTCGATTCTATCATTAGGAAACCAAAAAGTTGACAAAATTTAAAAAATGTTCTTTGGGCGACGATAGCAAGTGCCAAGAGGTTTGAGCAAGACCTTAAAGCCAGCCCACACCAAGGAAAAGAGAAAACTTTACTACGAGAAAGTCTGTGCCATTCTGTGCAACCACTAGTTCATTCGCTACATGACGTTCACAGAGATTTATTTGCCTCGTATCCAAAATACGTACATTGTCTGAAGTGATTCATCAAAAATTCTTTTGAATGACAAGTCCAGACCACCAAAAGTACAAACAAAATTACTGACACGCGCACTTTACGAAGGAATTTAATAAAAATTTCAAAAGCAAAATACTTTTGCGAAACTACTACAATTGTAGGTTTCGCAAAATTCTTCTAGGAACTTTGTGGTTGCCATCCCTCAGTACACAGCACGACATATTGGGAAGAAAATGTCACGCAAGACCATTGCGTGCATGCTCTATTAAAGTCTGAGAAATAGAGAGATTTTCACAGAAGGCAACTGTATAGATTTGAATATGACCATGGATTGTGAAATAAAGAAGGAAGTCTATTTTAAAATCAATGCTATAATAAAGCCCAAGTTATTCATAAATACGTGTAATGATTTCGTTTAATGGAACTAATTGTAAAGCAAATTCTTCGCACTTTGTAAATAATACTGAAAGGGAAACTAGTGGTGCTCAAACAGCACTACTTTCTCGTTCGCATTTTTACGCAAAAGTACGTGAAAAGTATTCCAATTTTCCAAAAATTAAATAAAACAAGACTTTATTTCATAATCTATTTTTAAGGAAAACATTTCAGTAAAAGAAATATCTCTATAATATATTAATTGCAGGAACAGTTCGGAAAAGTTTGAGCTTTTACAATTTTCGAAAAAAATCTTAAACAGCCTTCACACTATCCAACAACAAAATGTAATCAAAAACGATAAAGCCATTCTTTTGAAAATTTTGAAAATGTCCCAGTGACCTCATGTAATGTGTACCCCAAAATTAAAATGTCGGTTTCAAATTCAAGGGTCCGCGACATCAGCCATATCGATTTGGGAATATATATTTTGGAGAAAATAGGCTGAACGGTTTAGCCGCTAGCGTTGTTCACAGACGGACGGACGTTTTGCCGTCATTCGATTTTTGGCTATCAACAATCCACAAAACAGATTCTGGCTACACCACATGTTAGAGAGTTTCCTTTTTTGTAATTTAGAACTTAATTTATCCACTTTTTCGTTACTAGGGCTCTGTAATAAGCGTTTTTCCGCGAACCATTACATAACATTCTCTCGACTAGGTTGCGAGAAAGTAAAAATTACTTCACAGTAGAACTGAAAATTGAATGGGCAGTCCCTAAACTGTACTTCATTGCCCGGTACCGTGCGAGAGTAACCATTATATCATTGCTAAGTGTTGAAAATAAATTGCACAGAAAATCAAGTCCTTTTAATTTGATCGTGGAAGATTATTTCGCCTTTTTTCTTCAAATCAATTTTACGTAGATTTCGGATGCCGCAAATTTTGAACACCTTTACTAGGGATTGGGAGCACCCGAAAGAAGTAAACCGTCAAAAATGTAATAAAAGTTTCAAAAAGGTCTTTTGTAGAATGATGCTCAAGAAAGATAATTCGGATCACCACTAACCACTCACATCTCCTCACATGTCTCCCATCTGTCCCTCTTCATTTCGCTACTGATCCCCTTTATTTCCTCACATGTACCGACAAGCTCCCACTAATCCCCAATCTCTGGCCCCAAAACATTGTGATCCCTCATAAGTTATGAGTCATAACACACTAGTCCCCACAAAACTAGTAACCGCCTCGTCCCCGGGACCTCGCTGGGCCACAAAAAACTGTTCCTAAGAACACGAACGCTTTTTTGCGATTCCGATAAGAATTTTGCAGTAATATGTCATTAATAATCTACAAACATCTTTTTTGTCTAAATCTGTTGGATGCAGTCTGAATTCTTCCCTGTCCAGGTGTACCACACTCTGTGTGTGTGTGTGTGTGTGTGTGTGTGTGTCTGTCTGTCTGTCTGTCTGTCTGTCTTTCTCTCTATCTCTCTCTCTCTCTCTCTCTATATATATATATATATATATATATATATATATATATATATATATATTGAGATATACAAAATTTTCTTCTCTCTACATTTATATCTGCTAAAGATCTTAGCGTCCGGCTTGCTGGGTCAATGGGTCACGATATATTATAATCCTTATTACCTCTATAATGGATTATAGGATCCGCTGACTATACAGCGCAGCTGGGAATCTGAAATAGAATGATTCTATTCCTAGTTCATTTCTGTTTGGATTGACTAAATGAAAGATCACTTTCTTTTCTAAAGAACAAAATTCAACAAAGTTTATTTTTACGCTTTTAGCAAACAATTTAGTGAATTTACAATTTTAGGCCTTTGATCAAGATATCTTTCAATTTACACTTTATACCGCGGTTAACTTATCTTTCTTCGTTGATGTCCCTCGTAGACTTCTCAGTCGAAATATCTTGCATCTTGCCGTAGTCCAAAGTTCCACGAAATCCTCTTCTGCCCCTATCCAAGCTGGTCTCAAACTATCAAAATTATCAGTCCGATTACGTCCTATGACATAGTCCGAACTCGATTACCACTCCCGACAAAGTTCCAATTTATACATCAATATTGCTTCCACATGAAAATATCTGCAATATCATTCACTGTCCTTAAAATTTCACTGATAACCCAATTCTATCTAGATTGTACCCGTTCCCTCACGAACCTACGATCAGTTCAGACGCGCGTTTCAGAGCAGAATGAAATCTTCCTGCATGATTCATCCCTCGAAGACTTCGTATTAAACTACCTTAATTTTTTTCATAACATTTGACCGTCCTTCTCTCACCCAGCCAATCCATACGTTTGTTATATTTTGGTGTAGCTGACCTTTGATCGTCTAAACTTCTTCGCCCAATCCCAAATTTTCTACTTTCGGCACCAAGCCATCTCTTAATGCATTTGAAAAAACTACATTGTTTATTGACGGTCGTTGCTAAGCTCTAGCCTCGTGATATTTCGTAATGCATGTTCCACCATATTGTCTACAAATAAATGTTAGTTTATTTTAACGTGACATATCGGTATGTCACAATATATATATATATATATATATATATATATATATATATATATTATATATATATAATGAGACGAGCTCTAATATACGCCCTGGTAACGGACCAGACCATATAGGAAATTTCCCAAACTACCGTCTCCAGCAGTTCGCGAATTTGAACGGGGCGCGAGAACCACGTCACTATCTGACGTCAGCCGCGGCCGCGTCGAGCGAAACGCTTGTCCACGAATAAGAAATTCGAAAGATGCTTGGGAACGAGATCTTATGATTGGCCGGTAACCGAAAAACGAGGGAAGCCTGACTGCAGGAGATTTCGTCCGTTAAAAGTTGAAGGATTCTCAGTAAAATCTCGGAGGAGGACGGATCGCTAGTCGCCAGCAGGGAACTTCACGCGAGATTCGTTTAATCTGAATACGAGAAGAGAACAAACACTGTACTCGTTTTTGCTGATAACTCGCAACGGAGAAGAAACGCATATCCGTGAGAGTGAATTATGTGAATTCAGTGAGGGCTGAATCGGACTCTTTTCTGGCGTACGCCGAACAATTTCTGCATCGCCGCTACGTCACATCACCGAAGCAAGGAGCCAAGGCGATAACCATTCCTGAAAATACCGTCAGAGAAGCATTTGTGTTGGGAAGGACGACGGGCGCAGAGGCGAGGCCGAGGCACTTCCCGGCCGAGAAAATTGGTTCGGAAACGCAGCGGAAAGAAGGAGCGGAGGATCGTGGAGGCTAGCTTACCCCGACACGTCGCCAGCACGAGCCGTAGAGGCCAGCGCAGCGAGTTCCGGAGGTCGCGTAAAGCGAACGCCACGTCCCCGAACGCAGAGGCGCCAAGGCGCCGCTCGCAGCACTCGACTAAGCCAATTCACGTAAAACCCCATTGGAGAAGCGTGAGTACCGTGCGACAGACGGTTGCAGAAACGACAGAAATGTAATTGAACTATGCTAAACCACACTGTTTGTTTCTTAAGAGCTTTCAAGTATTAGGTATTTCAAGCCACATTTGTGAGTATTGATGTGTAGAACTCCTGAATGAAAGCCCTGTTAAGAACAGCAATGAGTAATTCAATTTAAACAAGTCACCCAATTAATCAAGTGTTAAAAAAAGGGTGTTGTAGATAATTTGATTAATTTTACTTTGTGTTGAGTTTTGTTAAAAAGTAGAGATTGAAGTGTGTTATAGATTAAGAACCATTTGTCAGGAATGAAAGCAATTCAAAGTAGGAAGGTTCAACTTTGTATTCTTTGGGTCCTTAAGACCAAGGCATGCCTGCACCAAATGGTGTACAAAGTACAATTCATTAAATGAATCATTCGAAATACTTAATTATTGCGAAAAGAGGTAGCAATAATTGCTCCGGATATTCATTTCGAGCACGAAGGTCACGCTCTATACGTGATTGTGTGTCAAGGGCTATTTTTGTTGAATTTATGTGTGTTCTTTTTTGTTTGTTTCTTTTCATTCCTTGAGTATAGAATATACAGCCTTGTATGCCAGAGCCACAAGTGTTTTGCTTGAGTATAAACCTGCCCGTATTCCTCACCCAGGTGCATTTTCAGACATAAGCCTCATCCAGGCAATCGATTCGAAACAACTCGAGAGGTCTGACGTCGGGACGGCAGTGAACTGTCGAACGACGCCGGTAACGCCCACGCGATCTCACACATCCTTAGGGCTAACGACACCTTATCGCAACAGAGTTGTATTATGCGCGGCACGTCGGAGAGAAGGCCACGACGTGTGTTCCGTTGCAAATATATATATATATATATATATATATATATATATATATATATATATATATATATATATATATATAATTTCTTCAAACCATGCGAACTGTAAGTTTTCTTGTATCTTCCAAAACCTATTTTATTAAAAAAGTAGTGGGGGCTTACAACTAGAAAACTAGGAAGCATTTGTTACTAATTAATAACAAAAGGCTACGAAGATTTGCCGCTTTTGATGAAAATGGGTGATAACAAATCAGTTTTTCATCTCGATTAAATATATAATTTCTAGTTTTTTCTATCATGTACAGTTTTTGCACAATTTTCCGTTTTTTGTATTTCAAATTAGCATGCGCTATGTCTCACGTAAACGCGGAACTGCGTCCATTCGCTGCTTTTGATTTAAAGCATGGTGGCAATGAGTCGGTGTTGCAACGTGATTAAATATGTGGATTTTGTTTCTTCACATTGCCTACAGTTTCTGCGAATGTACGATTTATTAAATTTCAAATAAACGTTGGCAATATATTACTGCAATAACGTAGGTCAGCCATTAGATCCATACCACGTGGTCCTGACATTCCAATACCAAACCCACCTCATGAGCAACCATCTACATCGTCTTCAGACTATTCAGACTGCTGCAATAGTGAAATGGACGTTACTGATTTCCCTAAAGAAGACAGAAGACATCAGTTGTTTAAAGAAGAACAACTTTGATGATGATCTGATGCGACTTGGTTGATTTAATGTGATATCTTGGTCTCTCAAAGGAATCGGCGCAGGTTTTTGGCTCACGGTCGAAAGAGAAAAACATATCCGCTCCAGGCATAACTTTTCACTGGTATCGAAAGAGAGAAGAAGAGTTCCTTGATTATTTTACGAAAAAGGGTCAGTTTAAATACTGCAACAAAATTCATGATGTACTTTCAAACTTTGGGATAAGATACGTCAGGGAGCAATGGAGGTTGTTTATAGATTCTTCGAAACACAGTCTTAAAGCTGTTCTGTTTCATAATGGAAAACAATATGCTTCAGTGCCAGTAGCTCATTCTGTTCATCTAAAGAAAACATGCCAAAAAATAGAGAACTTAAATAAAATAATTTTGAAGAACACAAATGGGTTGTCTGCGGAGACTTGAAAGTTATTAGAATATTGTTGGGACTTCACATATGATTTACTAATTTCCTCTGCTGTTTAAATAAATGGGATAGCAGGTTAGTTAATTGCACTGGGTTAAAGGGATTGGTCAATTAGAAATACTTTAAATCCCGGAGACAAAAATGAAATTAGAAGTTTAGTTAATCATGAAAATATTATTTTGCCACCACTCTATACCAAGCGTGGTATAATTAAAGTTTGTCAAGGCTCTCAATAAGAATGGAGATTGCTTTAAATATATTGGTTCAAATTTACCTTTTTTTCAGAGATCAATCTTAAAGAAAGCATCTTTGTTGGACCTCAAATTAGAAATTGATAAAAGATGAACATTTTGAAATTTTTAAGGGTGATGAAAGACTGGCCTTGTCAGGTTTTAAAATATCTTCGTTAATTTTTAAGGAAATAAAAAACATCCACATTTCAAATCTACAGTGTATGAAATGCTAATTTTCATTAATATTTTAGGATGTAATATGAGCATCAAACTTCATTTTCTCCATAACCACCTTAATTTCTTCCCTTATAATCTGTAGGATTTCAGTTATGAACATGAGGAGAAGTTTCAGCACGACCTAAAATAAACGTTATCAGGGCCGATATTTCGAAGACGACTTAGAGAAAGTGTAAAATTGCACAGAAGACGACCGATGAGGCAAACTTTCACCAAAAGAAGGTGTAAGCCAGAGTCTCTGACATAGCTAGTATAAATGTAACATTATTGTTAATGTAAGTATGTTGTCAATAAGTATGAGATATGCACCGCTTATACATTTATACTTATTTTTCCTTCAGTAGAATTGCGTATATCTAGTTTTAAATCGTTTATTCACGGTGTGTTTCTTGAAAATTTCCTAAATCAAGAGTTTTTGTTTACCAGTCTTTTCTTTGCAATTAAAAAATCTTATAGTTAGGAAAAATGGATTTCAGATCCGTTAATTATTGGCTTCAACGAACTGAAATCACCCATCAGAACCAAAAGCGCAGAGAATTTATTATTTTTTGCAGCCCTGTGTAATTAAAGTGCTGAATGCTTAAGACTTTCAACCGGAAGTCTTTTCAAAGTTGATCTCGATGTCAATGCCAACGAAGTACCGTATTCCTTAGATCGGTTTCGAAAAGTGACGGTCCTGCCGTTAATAACAGTTTTCAGCACGCGTATTTTTTTCAAAATGGATATACTGCCGATATTAGGCTTACTAATCAGTTCTCAAATATTTATAAGATAACTGAAGCTTACCGACATACACATGAAAGTTAGGCTTATAACACTAAATTTTAATTTCTTTAATTTTCGAAATGAATAAATCTACATATCTGGTTTAAACATCAGAGAGATTTTTTATTTTGAGGATTACATAATCGATTTTCAATAAAACAATTAAAAGTTGTTCTTTAATAGTATTTAGGATCGTAATTGTTTTTCCATCGATTGAAATTCTGTTATGAAATTTCTGATATTTTTCAAAACAGAAATTTTGTTTTTTGTACCTAGTGTTGGTAACAAAAATTGCGGCTGCGTTGTTTCAATGTCTGCAATTATTTTTCTATTTTATTTCTCCAATAGACGTAGACATCCTGAAAGGAACATATAAGCAAGTTTTTCCATTCCTGAATGCCAGATTTAGACGTGATCGCTAAGGTAATGAACACTCCTGGGATAGGGTGTTCATTACCGTACCATATGCCTTGCGTCGGTTCTAATCTTCATCTAAATCTTCATCTTCCGTGCTTAGGTGCTAGAGGTCTGTGGTTAAGTCGGAGGAAGAGGCCGGGGTAAAGCAAACGGTGGTTGGTCTGCACCGAAGTTATCGGGGAAGATGTAGCTAAATTCTAACGGTTTTGCTTCTTCTTATAGAAACACAATTCTCATATAACCAACGGTTTGCGCTCTGGAGCCCTCTAGTAGCAAATATTTAGCAACGCCACTATTGGTTACCACTAAATGTTGCAAAATCATCTTGCCGAGAGCTCCAACAGCTCATTTGCGCACGCGAACGCAACAATAATGGACAAGCGCTATGCGCACAAAATTGTTCTGGGTACTAATGGGTTAATAGTGTTTCAATGGATAAATAACATTTAATCATCTGTATTTATATTTTTATTGCGATTTTTGAAATATTCAAATTGAATTGATTTTTAAAATATTAAAATGTTTAAATGTTTTTGAATTTCCGACTAGTCTTGGATAACATTAAATAAAGACAGTATTTATTTATTTATTTTACATCAAAAACAGTTAAAACTGTGTGTACGTGCTATGAGGAGAAGTGAATTCGTGCACGTTTTCAATACTCTGTGATCCCTACTAAGCCATACTACTTGAATTATGAATACAGAAAGAAAATAAGCGTTTATTGCAAGGATTGTTAACAAAATATTCGCTCCAATGTACTAAAATCTATTTTCAAAGGTAAATCAGCCTTAAACTTGGGCTCTTATCCCTCATGTGCTTCGTCAAGGAATAATACTTCCTACAAAGACACCATGGAGAATGATAATTTGAATAACTATATTTCCCACTGAATTCTAGAAGTGCACAGACAATGAAGTTACATTTATGTCCAGAAGCAAAACAAGGGCCCATTTCAGCATTTGCTCAAAGAATCAGGGAAACTGGACAAAAAGCCTGATCAAGAAGGGGGTCATTGACCCAGAGGCTGCGGTACAAGACTTGTTACAGGTTGTTTACAGTTAAAGAGTTGGTAACAATTATACAAATGGTAAATAATATATTAAATATCACTGTTCAAAATAAGGACCTTTTGATGCTCAGTATAGTCTCTAATTGTATAGAAACAGTTATGCAGCAGAAACGATTTCACTTGGGATTTTAACTTTTCTATCGAATTTAATCGTTTAATGCACCTGGCAAAGTGTTGTAAAATAATGTACACGTATTGTGTGTGAATTTTTTATAACGAGCTGTTGATACTGTCACCTGATGAATATGATTACTACGTCGAGTGTTATAGTAATAGACATCGGCATATTCTGAAAATATATTCCCGCCCTTAAGCAAGTTATTTTTGACAAAAAACGTTGATTCGTAAATAAACAGACAAGGTAATGGTAAATTTCCTAGATTAATAAAGAGATGCTTACAAGAATCACGTGGGTGGAATTTGGCTATTATTCGTACAATTCTCCTTTGTAATCTAAAAGTCCTATTTACGGTTTCTTTATTGCAAAGAATGTTCGTATTATCTGCAAAGATAACTGTTCTTCCGTTCCGAATCGTCGAGGGCATATCATATACGTATAGTAGGGTGAGAATAAGTCCTAAAATCGATTCCTGAGGGACTCCATGTACAATTGGCAAAGAGTCAGCAACCAGAGTCAGCACCAATGATTTAATTAATTCAGTTATATAGGCTCTAGCTGTGATCTCTAATGAATACAATGCATGTAAAACAATGATCGTTTAAGCAGCTTTTCCATTTGTTAATTGTGAGCATTAACTTAGTAACATGTGATAACAATAAACAAGAGAATATCTTAATTGATTTTTCTTAGACTTACAAAACTCACTTTATTGAGCACACATACTAAACGAACGCATATTATTTATATATGCGTTTCACCAAGGACGTTTCGCTTGACGATTATCAAAATATTTCTTACATTTTGTCCGATCGGCACCCCCTCCATCGACGACTTCGACGACTCGTTACACTCTTGCTGTGAGGTTAGAGCATGGTGTAACGATAAGGTAGAGTGCATCAAAAGTGTACACTGTATTTCGTTGACTTAGTTATTTTATTCTTTTTCTGTTTAAGTAGCGTATCTGTGATACACAAGCACGGTTCCTTAACCCCTGGAATGCTGATCCTCACTTCTTTACTAGCTTTAGTGGAGTTACTAGCAGTTTCCAGGTTTTTTTACCACCTTGATTAAAAAGTCAGACTAAGAATGTCGCCTATTGGTGACTTTACCTTAATTGCATTATAAATCAGCCATAATTCTCCAGTTTCAAAGACCTCAGTTTGGAAACAGCAGTTGTGGTATTCTCAACACGCAATACATGTCGTTACATTCCCAGCACGATAACAAAATGCATTTTGTATGACATCGTCCAATGTCAGAAGGAGGAAAATTTCAGATTCATTACTAGCGCTTACCGTTCATTATCTTGTGCTATTCATTACCTGCGATAGATTACCTACGAGTATTAAATAGTTCCGGAAAATGTATCTCAAATGGACCATTCATTTAATGGTAATGGGCCTTGTATTCGGGAACATGTCTCTTACAGTTAGCTGGGCGAATGACTTAGCTAAGGCTGTCATTTCACACAATACCAAATTGATGCATGTACTATTAACATATAATGTTGTGTCGAGCGAATACAAACCTACTACTCGACTTCGGAAAGCAAATACATCATTCATGGACGCTGAAATTGAAAAATTATCGTTTTATGTACAATCGTCTGGGGGAGTGTTGACCTTTTGCTGCAGATGTGAGGTCCCTCCGAGTGTATCAGATGTATCGCATCTCCCTGGTGTGGTGCTGATCCTGCTAAACGAGCAACCGGTGGAGGAGTTGCGCGACACTTTGCAGATGTTGCAGCACAATTCCACGTGGAGTCCGCGCGTGCCGCACGTCCTGGTTGGTCCTTCCCAAAGAATGCAGACCCGAGGCGGCGTTGTGCGTCTGCTGAGGGAGCTGTGGACCTACAAAGTGTATCGGTCCGCCGTAGTGCGGGTGGGCGAGCAGCGGCAGGAAGTGTTCTGGTGGAAACCTGTCGGCGAAGGGCGTGATTGCGATGGTCCTTCTATCGGAAGTCTGGAGAGGCAGTTAGACATCCAGAAAATTCCAAACGTTATATTTGGTCGACATCGCAACTATTTCTCTGGGTGCAAAATCATTGCAAGTGCTTTTCTATATCCTCCGTTTACTCTTTCACGGTCAGAATCGGAAGTGAGCGGACCCCCATTCCGAGACGGACTAGAAGTTAGAATGATGAAGGAGTTCGTCAAGCGTATGAACATGTCCTTTGAATATTTAGATCGAGAAATAGCTATGGAGACGGAATATGTGAAGTGACTGTGCCTGTTGAAAACGGTACTGCAAACATTTCGATGGGAGGCTATGCTTTCATGGATTGGTTCTATCCTGCTATGGACCCAGGCATCACGTTTTGGACAGTGAAAGTCACGTGGTTCGTACCAAGCGGAGCACCTTTACCTCCTTGGTTGAGTGTGTTCCTAGTGTTTTCTCGATCCATGTGGCTGTTAGTTGTTCTCAGCTGTACTTTGATCGCAGCCACGTTTTTTGCTATACGGAGAAGCGGCTATCACAATAGCTTGGACGCAATGGAAGCGCCGAAGATATTGCTGGGTATCACTCTTCAACAAGAACCGACCGGTCCTATAGCGAGTGGAATTTTTATCGTGTGGGCAATTTGCTGTGTCGTCATAAATTCGAGCTATCAATCTGCTCTTGTGGGGTTTCTCGCCAATCCTGGAGTGGAAGATCCCATATCTACAATGGACGAACTTTTAGCTAGTAATTTACGCATATCCTTACATCCGTTGCACAAGGCTGTATTTTTAGAATTTGATGAACCAATATTCGATACGCTTCTTCGAAGGTCTGTTCATTGCGTTGACATCTATGATTGTCTGAATCGAGTAGCTTTTTCTCGCGACGTAGCATTGCCGTGTGATTTGCCATACGTCGAAAGTGGTTACGTAGGGCCTGGACGTAGTCGGATCCATGTATTCGGCACTATTAACATGTATTTTATAGTAAATTTCTTCACAAAAGGAAGTCCTTTTTTGGAATTCTGGGATTTTTACGTTTTTAGAATGATTGAGAGTTCTCTGGCGAATGTTTGGTGGAAAAATTTAACACTGAAACTTGGGCCTTTGGGTGCAAACCATTCTCATGTACATAATTCAAATAATGTGGTAATGTCCCTTGTGCATATGCAAGGCCCGTTCGGTATTTTAATTATTGGTTTAATTATATCTAGTTTTGTGTTTATGTTAGAATTTTTGCTTTTTAAAATGTTACAAAATGTATAACCTGTTAAGCAAAAAAATACTATGAGCAAATTGTGATGGAGATCCATGAAGATGACAACTAGAAATGGAGTAACTAGTAATGCCGCACAATGGCATAGACTTCCTCACACTATTTATTTTTCTAATTTCTTTTGTCCGAGCTAGCAACGGACAGCATATACTCTTGTTAGCTGCCATCTATCGCCGCCCAAAGTATTTTTTTTATTTTACAATTTTTCGCATTTGTAATGGTAGAACCTAAATAGTTCTTTATATATAATATATACTAATGTACAAGTGTAAAAGCTTGTCTTATAAGGAAATTTTCGTTGAAAAATTTGCAGCCGTTTAAAGAAAATATTGTTCAAGTTCTTGTGTAAATGGGAAATTTGAAGCTCTTTTTACAAGAAATAATTTGAGTTTTCGAAAAACGTCATTTGAAGTCGTTCGAAGCACTTTCACTCATAAATGCAATAATGTACATATTAACGCCGTGAGAAATATTTGAAATAAATTTTATTTGGTAATTTGTAAAAAAAATAATCTAAAGGACACCTCTTCATATTAAACAGTGCAATTAGCACTATCCGATGGAAAAGTTTGAAGAAAAAAATTTGGAGCCTTTTTTAGAAAATTGCCTTTGAAATTGCGGAATTTGACAGACATTTTCACAGAATACTGTTGAGCTTTAGAAAATATTTACATGACATTATTTAAATAAATGTATTAATGAATTCAATAATGTGAACAAGTTGCCGATAATGCTAACATTATCGACTTGAGAGACAAGTAAAGAAAATTCATTTTGTAATTTTTTTAAATACAAAACAATAGACTGTGGTGTTTATCTCATCTTATACAGTACATTTAGAACTATCCCTACCAAACGTTTAAAGAAAAAATAGGAACTGTTCCCGAGAAAATTGTGTTTTGGTTATTTTTTAAATATATATTATATTTTTATTATATATACACACATATTTCACGCAATATTGCGCGAAAGCTACTATTTTTTTAATCTACATGACTTTATTGACAGAACTAATTATGGAGAACAAATTTCATTTGAAGAAAAAAATCTCTGTCTTCAATTTTGTATTCGAAGAAAGACGCCGGAAAATTCAGTTTTGCAATTTTAGAAAATTCGAGGTTAATAGTGAAAATCGTACCTATGTCTCCTTTATAAGTGGAAACATCTTAGAGTTATTTTTGAGAAAATTTTGAAAATGTCCATAGTGCTTCATTAAAGTACCTCCAAATTTTAGAATATGTTTTTCAAATCGCAAAGCTTCGAGTCGAACCAGATCGACCGGAGAATATTCGAGTTTGGGAAAAATCCTGCGTAGTGTTTAAGCAACAGTAAAGTACACAGACAGACGAACGTTTTCAAAAAAAAAAAAAAAAACTTTTTCGGTATCAGGGTACCCGAAAACATGTTTCCGTTGTAATCCCTAAATCGATTTTCCGCAGTATTACATAACTTTCTCTACACTACGCTTATTACTGCGTATATATCTCGTATATACATATATACGAGAAAGAAAATAGATCAAAAACCAAAAGATAAAATGCAGAAATGCTCCGTGTTACCACACTATTCATCAAAGAACACAATTCTAATTTTTCTTCTGTTATATATTTCTTTTTCCTTTTCATTTTCAAATCATGCACAAGTAATAATGAAATTATATCGTTCAAGAGCTTTATACAGTTTTTTCTTCTCGTATGAAAGGTGCAAGCAGGTATCAATTTGGCGTAAAATAAACTTCGGTGTCTGCACAACAGTGGCGTCCATCTGCAGAAAGGCTTTCTCTCATTCTCTCTCTGAAATGCAGATATTTCGTTCCTCCCTCGCCCATATTGCTCAGTAGAAGACGTGCAACATTGACATCTTACCAAAAAATACCGCCTAGTCTGCTCCTACTGCCTTGGGCGGATTCAAATGTAAAACATGCCCGACGTTGACTGGTGCGAATTTGAAACAAGCCCCGTCTTTCTATTTAAAAACAAGCCCCACTTGGTGCGACATTTTGAAACATAATTATTAATGATAAATGTGATTTGGGCGCCAGAAAAACGTTACACTTGAAACCTAATGATTCCTACGTAATTTAAATATCTCTCATTCCAAAATTATGTTGTTCTAGCTCATTTTATTGAGGTTCGAAGTTCATAATTGTTGCTACCTACTCTGCAACCAATTATTCAATTAATCTAAATTATTCAATCAAAAACACATAGCAAAACTTAAACACTTTATTGTAATTTATTTTCAATGAAACAAAATTTAAACAAAGGAATTGGATGATGGAATTGGAACATGGAACATTCATTAGTCAAAAAAGTGCATAAAATCAGTTGCTATATTAAGAAAAAACTCCTCTAACTCGTGGTGAAGCCAAAATAAAGTTTCTCAAAAACCCAACAATTTTCTGTGGAAAAAAGGTCAAAATTATTAAAGCGAATGCTCCGATTGTAATGTTGGCAGTGCCATTTTTAACGAAATTCCCAAAAAGAATGTAATCGGATTCGACGTCTAAGTATTCAAGGGTCAAGTTCATTCGCTTTAGAGACACTGTCCGAAGGTATGACAACATACGTTGGTTTATTATTAACATGTGGAATTAGGACTTCAACAAAGGAACTCGCCCAGTTAACTGTATGAGAAATGTTCCCTGTTCCAATGCCAATCTTTATGAAAATAAATGTCCACAGGAGATACATTTTAGAGCTATTTAATACGTGGACTACAATAGTGCAGGTAAGGAATGACAAGCATTTGTAAGGTTTCAGATTTTTTCCTCGTTTCACGCTGACCGCTCTCATTAAAAACATATTTCATTAATTTGGAGAAGACATTGCGTGCTAGGAATACCACAACTGCTGCTCCTGAAGAGTGGTTACTGAACGTAAGGAATAACTGCCTAATGGAAAATATAATTGATTTAATCCTTCAGTGGTCGTGTGAAATACAGTATTAGTCCATTAAAAAATACTATTTTTCTTTTATTAACAAAATAATATTTTCGTTAATTTTTAGGCAGGTATGCGTATCTTAATCAGTGATCAGTTGCAAAATTTTGTATTATTTACTAACATGCTGCACAAAATGTATGCATTGGCAAATGTTGCACGAAATTTATGTATTTTGCTTTTAAACAAATATACTCCTGAATATGCGTGGTGATGTGCGTTTTTGTATCGTATCATGTTCTGTCATTTTGTACACTAAGTTATTTCGTCTTGTGTAAAATAAATAAATCAGATTTCCAAAAGTGTTGTTGAAACGAAATTTTCAAATCTCGCCCAAGAAAGTACACGTCGGTAGATATTTTAAGAGACATTAGGCTTTCTGCACAACAGCATAGAGTACAGCAATTTACAGCTATCTCTCGACCATTCTAAACCACTTTTGAGGTGTGCAGCTCGAACTGCGCAGAGGCTCGAGATTGCTGTCGATTTCTGCAAAAAGTACCTATTAGAGGAATCGAAAATTGTCGGTTGCGAGATCGATATTACTCGCATACTGCTTACGCAGTATAGAGAAAGAATTTTAATGCTAACGGAGAAACAGCAACTTTTCTAGAAAAACTCAAACTGCCTGCCCCTAGTACCAAAAACTGGATAAATCTTTTTTCTATAAACGGTAAACAACATCCTCTAGCACCATGTATGGTCAGAATTCACGTGAAATACGCTTGCGGATAAAACATAAACAGGATTTTCACCAAAATTGGTATTCCCCGATCGATCTGAGTGAGGTGGCGGTATTTCATGTGAAGCCTCAAGAACATTTCATATCTTTCACAAAAACGGCTCCAAATTTTCGAATTATTTTTTGCATCTAATAAAGGGAAATACGCATATAAAAATGATGCGGAACCGATTTTCATTGAGTTCACTAATTTCCGAAAGTTGCAAAAAAATTCGGAATTTTCCTTTAACTACAATATTGAAGATAGAGTTTTGTTTTGAAAGTGAGATCTTTTCTTCAAAAGTAGATCTTTAAGTAAGGTCATGTACGTTTTTAAAATTAGTAATTTTTTACGTAATTGTTTACGTAATTCTGTGAAATATAAAGACAATTATATAAATAAAATTTTCTCGAAAAATGCTCCAAGTTTTTCTTTTAACTTTTTGTACAGATAGTCTTAAACGCACTAAATAACATGACATCAATTTCATGTATTACTTTGATTTTTCAAAAACTACAGGAATGAAACTTGTTTGCCAAAAATATTATTATTAGTATTCCACATGAGAATCATTTTATCACAATAGCGTAGAGTGAAGTCCAGCAAATTTCCTGTGTTCACACTACATATACTTGTTTTTTTAACGTGGCAGCTGAGGGTATTATCTTCAAGATGGAATATGGCAAGACGTTTTGCGTCTTTCTCGGTCCTGCCGTAAGATGTCGCATGATCGTGACCGTATCAAGCAGTGCTGCAGATCAAGCGACTCCAGCGGCACGACCGAGAAAGACACGAAAAGCCGTGCCATATTTCATCTTGAAACTAATACCCTCAGCTGCCACGTTACAAAACCCCAAGTATAGTCTTGCTGATTGAAAATCACATTGTGACACCGCCAACTATATCCTAGCAATCGCCAATTACGACTTTACCCTTGATGCCTACTACTGTGAGTAAACAACAAATAAGTGATAACTTGATATTCTGAAGTCTTTCTCATTCCTTTATATTACTTGTTCTTTTATGTTTGCGGATGTTGTTGGCCGCGCTGCGGTAAGTTTACTTGGAGAGTTTATTCATCACTGCTGCAGACTGAAGTGAGCGCCTTCTAGATTATCAAACCCTATAAGCCACATGGGCGTAACATGGAGTGAAATTTGAAACTCACAACAGTTGTAACCGCACACGTTTTCTCGAGCTTGTCGGAAAAATAATCAAACCTCCCACTCCTCTCACATCAAGCGAAATGCGGGCTCAAGAAAAAGTGCGTGGTTACAAAGAATGGAACAATAACGTAGGAACTCTCTATCCAGAGGAATAAGAGTAATTATTATAAATATATAAATGGATATAATTAATGTATTATATAAATATATAAATGGATGTTTGTGTGCACCAGATCCATGAACTCCGACACCGTTTGACCGATCTCCATGAAAGTTGGCATTCGAACGTGTATTTTTATTGGGACGGTTTGTATGCTGTTCCTTTTATTCTAACAGCACTAGATGGCGCTGCAGCACAAGATGGCACTCCAAATCCACCTGGACTTCACTGTTGCTCGGCTCTGCCGTGTGACGCAGGACGAGGCCGAAGAGGACAGGAGCGAGCGGCGGAGGAGGGAGAGACGACAGAAAAAAGAGAGCAGGACAACGTCTGCCCTCCTAGTATAATATAATAATGTAAAACAAATAATAATAATAATAATAATAATAATAATAATAATAATAATAATAATAATAATAATAATAATAATATAGATATATTGTTGTGTTTTTTTTCCTGTTGGTCCTTCATTTATGATGTTGAACTAGATGGAACGCTGGATGTAGGTCGGGACCATATAGTATTAATCAATAGATACCAATAATTAATGTATGTTATTGTTCTTTTATTTTTGTACCTCGACGTTTCGTGCATCATGTGTTCACCTTTTCAAGAGCAACTACAGGTATACAAGGTTAAAACGGATACAACTGAGAATGACAATTAAGTTCATATGATATAAAATATATAAAATATCGTTATTGAAAATTGTTGTAGAAGAAAGATTGATTAATTTGAGGTGGAAGGTTCCAACATTCACTTCTAGAAAAAGGCCTCAAGCATTGTCCTCGCACTCAGTTCAGTAGCACTTACCTTACACAATTGTACATTCAGAAAGACAAAAAACGTGTCCACTTCGATCAACATGCTTCAAGCTAAATATATTACCAAAGCTCTCTCCCGTGACAAATCCATAACCTCCCATAGCAAAAACACACACCAGGAAACGACTGCTGTCAAACAGCTTCTCAAGAAAGACACAGAAAACAACTTGACAATTAGAAAAGCTGACAAAGGGAACACGGTCGTCATACTCGACTCCCAAGATTACAATGAAAAAATTATCAAATTTCTGAATGAAGACATCGAAACATCGAAAAAATTGCTAAGGACCCTACATGTAAACGTCTTGTTAAGTTGCGAACTGAACTCAAGGACTCCCCTCCCCTATTCACTAAATCCATTTTTTTTAAATATATATTTATTCTTCAATTGATTGTTACATGGTTCAGTATAATTACTCGTTCACGTTTTTCGACTGGCTTAGAACTAACTTAATCTAAAACTAAATCTAATCTATCTACTACTCAGATGTAGGATGCTCATTGAGCACCTACGCTCAGTTTACATCGGAAAAAAATTGCAAGAAGGCATGTACCGGATGTCTATTACGGATTCGGGTCGGGAAATCGTTGTAATTGGCTAGGTTGTAATGGGCTATTTGATTTATGGAGAATATATTTGAATAGAAGTTGTTCGAGAGATGAGCATTGTGGTGCTTGATGGATGGTAGATGTAGTTCTCTATGGAGTTGATATTAGAAATGAACCATGGGGCAAGAGTGGCTAATCTTAAATATTTGTTTTGAATTATTTGCATTTGATTGATGTTTGTCTGTGAAGCGTTCGTCCAAATAGGGCAGGCGTACAGCATTAGAGGTCTGATTATTGTTTTGTATAGGGTTACGACATTTTTAAGGAGAGACTGCTTTTTGATTTAGTCCTAAGTATTTAACAGTTTGATTGTATGGGGTCCAGGGGATTACGTTGTTATTAATTTGGAGTGGGGTGGGGGTGGCGAATGTTCTGAGAGAGAATATTTTGGCTGTTGATTTTGATAGGATGAGCTTAATTTTCCATTTTAATGACCAATCTTGTATGTTTTTCAGGTGTAGTTGAATTTTATTGCAAGTGTGATTTAATGAATGATTAGACATTAATATGGCAGTATCGTCAGCAAATTGTGCGATATGTATGTAGGGACAGGTAGGTATATCCGATGTATAAAGGTTGAAAAGGGTGGGTGAAAGGGGGGATCCTTGGGGAAGTCCAGCGTTTATTTTCGAGGGTTTGGAAACATGATTCTCTACATCCAGATATTTTATTCCCTACAATCCCATCCACCTCGCCTCTATGACCTCCCTAATATTCACAAAGAAAACATATTAATTAGGGCTGTTATGTCCTACACCAACACTATCACCCTAGACTTGCTCATAGACTTAACAACCTCTTTTATGAACACGTACATTTTAAACGTCTCCATTCCATCAAACAGAGTTTGTAACTCGTGACCAAACTTCAAGGCATACACATACCGGCCAATGCTAAACTGATATCATTTGATGTTACAAACATACCCTAGCACCTCGACTCAAGACTAAATTACTTTCACAAAAATCATTGACAAAGCCAATTGACGCCCCGCATCAACACGAACAGATATGAGTTTGACCTCGTTCTGCATGACACTAACTACTTTCTGTTCAATAATCTACAAATAAAACTCTGGTCTCCGATGGGTTCACCATTGTCACCACTGCTTGAGACATTTTCATGGATGATTTTGAAACACTCTTGTTTGAGACGCAACATCCCCTTCTACAAAATTTAACATACGTCGATGACATTTTATCTGTATAGACCGGTACAGCAAGACAACTCGACCTTTTCATCGACTTTCTTAATTCCAGACACCCGTCCAAAAAATTCACTACGGAACTAGAAAATGAAAATCAATCAATTAATTTCTTAAACCTAATCATTTGTATAGTAAACAACAAAATCTTCAATGTTTTAGAAAACCATACACGCTGCCTCTGACATCCACAACATATCCCAACATTTATCTGTTCACAAACACGTCGCTTTCCATGGCATTATTCACAGGTTTGTCAGCCTTTCCTTATCACAATTGTCAAAAACAGACACACGCCATCAAATACATAGCTACTGCCAATAGATACAGAATGACTCTCGTTGACAACATACTACGCCGCAAGTTAAATAAAAAAACTGGAAACGTACACAAACCTCGCCTCACTCACCCCGAAACCATCAACATTTATTTATATTCCGTTCTTTGGAAAAATATCACAAAGGTTACTCATACTCTTCACAAATATAATTTTCACCTCTCCTTTACCACACACGAATCTCTCAAACACCTATTTTCACCTCGCAACACCACCCATTAATGGCGAGATCAGGTTTTCATCAACTCCACTGCCACAAATGCCAAGCGAAATACATAGGCGAGACCGGCAGAACTTTAATGCCAGAGTTAAAGAACATGCTCGTTCATGGAAACAATACAAACAGATCGCACTTTGCTACCATCTTATAAACATAGGCCCTTTCCACCCTGTTTCAAGACATTAAAATTCTTGTAACAGAAAATAAATTCTAGAACAGATGCGCTTTAGAAATCTTTTTTCTCCATTCAAGCAGAAATCTAAAGCTGTTCTCAACGAACAAATTAATTTCCCTGTGTCCCCTCTCCTAATAATTTGACGTATCTCTCCCCTACAAATTCACTATAATTTGACGCACCTCACCCCCACTACGTCATTTTGTATTCTCTCTCATATGAGCATCGCGATTGTCGATTTGGTTTGGGGGCACTTTTTACCGCCTTATTCGGCTATACCCATTGATACGTTTATTGCTGGCCATCTCGTTCGGTATGGAAATAAAGGGTCACATTTATATAAAAAGGGTTTAGAAAATGGTAATTCGGAGAATATTTTTTCATTAAAGAAATTGTCGATACAAAATATATTTCCAAATGACGACACTATTTTAAGGCTCTATTTATTGGTGTCTGAGACTAATGCAAATGGCGAACGATCTTTCTCTGCTTTGAAGCGCGAAAATTTTTTTCAGAGATCGAGTGTTAAACAAGACACATTGGATGCATTATCTCTGTTATACATAGAACATGACATATTGGGACGCATAGAGTTTGAAACCGTTAAAAAAATTGCCGAGACTAAAGCGAGAAAACGAGATTCCATATGAGAACGCATATTTTATATTCTAAATGCTATTTTGTAAAAAATAAATCACTCGAAAATATAACTTTTTAAAATTTTATTTTTAATTTATTGACCTAAAAACGTTTGATGTTACAAAAAATGCAAATAATAATCAATTATTTATACGTAACTGTGACGTACACTGGAAATGGAATGATTTCCGCCGCAAATGAGACTTTTCGGACGTTATTTTTTTTTTAAAGAAGCAAAGCCGACTAGTCGCGCCCGTACGGATGATCGCATCGAGAGCTTCGAGACCTTTGACGCCATCATCGGGGATTCTAATCGATGTTCAAAACCTAGTTCGGCTAACTTGCGCCTATGCACCCAACTATACCTGTCTTCTCTCCGACTTAATAATCTTCTGTTGATCCTGCAATTATTCCCCCCTCTTTCCTACCTTATTTTGTGAAAGTACCGGCGGGTTGCTTAAAGATAGAAGACCAAATGGCATTACATTTACACAAAATAAATCAATATATTCATTGGATACAGTTAACACAAAAAAACATGGTATGAAAATCACTTCAAAAGTTTGCTTTATCTTTTTTAGTGCAATATAAAGAAAATGATAAAGAAAAACACAGTTTGCTTGTCCAGATTACTATCCCATAATTCGGGAGCACCAATGTTTCCCCACCTTTCTGTCAACTTTGTCCTTTGTCCCCCTCCTTTGTCAACCCACCCCACCCTGAAATATATACTTCAATGTTTGATTTAGGCCTTTCCTTTGAAACTGACTCGTTTCCACATACGTCTACTAGGGTTGGCATCCGTCTCCATAATGAGACCAATACAGCATCTGTCTCCGCTAAAAAAACAAGCAACACTACGTGAAATAATTGCAGAAATCACGATCAATAGCACAGTACGGTGAAATTTGGCTTTAATGGGCTATAGCAGCAGAAGACCGAATCGAGTACCTTTGATAACAGCATGACATCGCCTACAGCGCCACTCCTGGGCTCGTGACCATATCGATTTGCCCCTAAACGACTGAAAAAACGTGGCTTGGTCAGATGAGTCACGATTTCAGTTGGTAAGAGATGGTGAGGTTCCTGCACCGGCAACATGTTCGCAACTATGGACGGCTATAGAGGCAACAGAGTTAATACTTGTGCAGAAGGCTTCCAACGACTTGTGGAGTTCATACCATATCAAGTCGCTGCACTTCGCCGAGCAAAAAAAGATCCGTCACAATATTAGGAGGTATTCCATGACGTTTGCCACTCCAGTGTATTAATCTCTTTACTTGTAAACACATTATATAAATAAAAATGTCATCACTGACTTGTAAAAAAATACTAAATTCTTGATTACGAAACCTTGCTAATTACAGCAAAAGCGAATTGATTTAGTGCAAATTTAACCGGCTCCTTTACTTTTCACATAGTACGGCCACTTACATATAGGGTATATTTTTACAATTTTTTTTTTTGCCAAAGTTTATTACATGTAGCAAAAACATTTCCAGGATTACCTACTTTTATACCAAATGTTTTCCCCTCTCGATTCAACGGCGCGGTTTACTTCCGGGCTAAGAGTATTCTTTGAGAGAACATTAATTCTCCAACTCTATCAGCTCCACTCTGCCCCATCTTCCCTATCTCCTTCGGGTCAGCCCTTTCGTGACAGTTTCCAACTCTTCGAACAGCCTCTTTCAGAGATCAGATTCATAGCTCCAGTCTGTCATGGTGAGTGCGTCTGTGAGGGCGACCGTCAGCTGCGAACGACTCTTCTTCTCCGTCTTCTTTGCGAGTCGCTTCAGCAAAACCTCTCGTTATGCCACGCCACAGCCTCCGCCAACGCGGCGCCTCCAAAAGGTTCGGCTTCCAAAGATTACGACGTTCGGACGAGAATTTCGAGCTTTAGAATCAGTACCTGAACTTTTTACGGCGAAATGTTTGCGTGAGTTGCCCTATCTACAACGGCATTATACCCGTTGTCAATAGTAATTTTGAAAATTATTACGCTGACTTTTATCATCGGATTCGATTATGATCCCGAATAATGAGATCTAAAACACTTGAATAGAAGTTGGAATTATTATTTAAATGAAGCTTCATCGTTTGCGAGAACAGTTGCCTGAATAATGAAAATAAATGGTTAATATTCTCTTTTATATACATGTCAACTGATAAGCAACTTGCCACTTTGGTGAGACTGATCACGCAAAAAACCTTCTGTATATAGGTTATCTCTTGGCTCAGAGCGAAGTCACTTGCTTTTCATCACAGAAAATCCAGGTTCGATGCCCGTCGATTCTCATGTGAAAATTGTTCCAACAAAACGAATTTGGCTGCTTTACAAGCGCTAGTCCAACACCTGTGAAGTGCCCTAAACACTACCCTTATCCTCATTCCTTCGCAATTCAGACCGCTGGGGAGTGACACAGGAGCGCGTAGTAGGGGGCGACTACACGGAGATGCTAACTGGTGGTCCTCTTTGACAACTGAATGCGACGAGACGTGACATACCATAAAAATATTAACGAAGGATTACTCTCCAAGCGCATTGATTAACAGAGGATTACTCCCTAGCGCAAAGCGCTCAAGGCTCCCTCCCCCCAAGGGGCTTGAAGACGCGTTGCAAACATTTAGACGCAACAAATATCGTTTATCTACAAAATTACAAAAGTTTTTCTTCCCATTAATATTGGAACCGTTTTGTAGCTGATTTTTTTTTTAATTTTTTGTTGCCGTCGCAAATAATAAAATGGTTCATAAAAGATTCTGGTAATATTTGAAACCGTGGTGCTCAACAGCACGTACTTTCTCACTTTATTTCTAACGTTCCCAATTTTTGAAAATTCAGCCAGTTTAATGAAAATGAGAACTTTGCTATTTTCCGAGGAAACAATAATAGAAAAAAATTGAGTTTTTTGAAAGGCTTTTTCGATTTTTATATATTGCATCAACATTAAGCAGAAATTACTCTTTTTGTAAATATATTTTCATGGCCTTTTTTAAAGATTTAATTTTTTACAACAGATATTATTTAATAATAAATCCCTCCCTCAATATTGTACTTTTGTGATGTCAATTTTTTGCAATCTTTCAAAACGCAGAGAACTGGCCGAGAAAGGGACTAGCACCACTTTCTTTGCCTTTCTTTCGAGATATAACAAAAATATTAAGGATAAAATTGGAACATTTTTAAGAGAATAATAGTTTAAAAATTCCTATATTGAATGCAAAATTATGCGAAAATAATAATAGTAATAACAACGATGATAATAATAATAATAATAATAATAATAATAATAATAATAATAATAATAATAATAATAATAATAATAATAATAATACTGCTTAATAATAGAAATTATTTAAAACCTATTTGAAACGTATAAAATAAAAATTGCTAGCCTTCAGGGAATATCAGATAGGAATGCAACAGTGACTTGACAACAATGACTCAGGGCTAATTTTTAAAGTCTTATTGTTGGGACATGATTTACCTGTATGAACAGCAGTTATAATTGTCAAACTTGTATTCATTTTTGCTTGAAAACATTCAGTTTTTGCATTATATTGTAACGTATTGTACGCTCCACTCAAAATGGCGGCGCCAAGGGATTAGACGCAACGGCCAGGCAGGGTGAGAACAATGCGGTATTGGGAGAATTCCGAGAGCTAGGGAAAGGGATGCCCAAAATGCGGGATCGCATTTTTGCGGTGCCGCGTGCAAAATTCTTAGAATCCAGGGAAAGGGATGCCCAAAATGCCTGGCAACGACTAGCGCGGGCGTGTGAAAAACCCAGTGACGTTTCAGGTCACGTGGGTGGGAGCTATATAAGAGCGAACGCAGAGCGCGGGGGTGGGGTTTGTCGAGCTGAGTGGAACCCTCGTGCGAACGCACAAAACTTGCGCCCAGGGCGGTGCGGAGCCGAGCGAGGCTCATATGGCAACCCATGTGTTGGGACGCCGGAGTGGAGATTTTCCACGGGTGACCTACGTCACGGGAGCCACGTGCTGTGTGCATAAGGTTCGCTGAGGAGTGACGCGGGCCACGAGTCAGATTACATTTTTAAGGATCGCTCCTGCGATCAGGGGAGTAAACGTCTTCCAAGAGCTAAAAGTAACTTAAATATTTATTGTACATATTGTGAATAAACCTGTACATATTTATCATTGAAGCTCGTGTCTGTTATTGTGTATTCCCACGAGTCACAATATGTTATACGATTTGTAATGAGCAGGGTTGAGCAGTATTTAATTAAATATTTTAAATGCATGTTGTATTTCAAGCACTGTATTTTTGAGTTTTTTGGGGCATGCATTTTGGAAATGCATTTAAATACCTGAAATATGTGTATTTAAAAATGAAAGACTTAAAATACTTCCAAATACTGACGAAGAAGAAGATAGTTTAGAACAAGAATAGGTTCTTTTTGTTTGATTCCACTAGTGAATTTGATTCCGCTTGCTCATCAGGCTGATAGGTGGCGACAGGTAAATCATGCCGTGTTCCTTTCTTTTCTTTGACGTATTGGCAAAATTCATTTTATGAATTTATATCATAAACCGTTTACAAAAATTAATTAAAAATATATATCTTTGGGGAAAGGTTCCTGGACTTCAAAAGTCAAGAAAAAATAAATTATAGTTACACAATAAATTATTTGACCATCATACGGTTTAAGGCCACGAAACTCGGACTATAAATGCGACAACCACTCAGTGTAGCAACCACAGAATCAAGAGATTGCAACCCAAAGGCGGACTCGAAATCAGACTGATTATCACATGCACTATAAAGATTATCTACGCTCTCTCTCCGCTATAAGCTCTTTTCATTATTTCTTTCAAAGGGACACTTCAGCAATCCACAAACGACCCGCTTCATCTTGTGGGGAGGGGTATGTACGAGGGCGAAACCGCAGCACCTTTGAACGTGTAATGGCAGAGATTTAAAATCGAAACTTCGACGCCGTATATCCGTGGTTAAAGCGCGTGCCTTTTCGTGAAGGGGCCCTTTGCGCCTGCGAGGACGTGTGATTATTCTTTTTGCTTTCGCATCGTTCCTCAAACGCTGTGGCGCATTCACCGCAAAACACGAACCGAAATTAGGTTTACACGACACGCGATACCAGGCGAGCTCGACGGAAAAGCTCACATCAAATACGTCAACTTCAAAGTAAAATAAGAGCAATTCCTCCTATAAAAAGCGCGGTACGTTTTTCTATGATAGGGAATTCTGAAATATTTATGTATGGTTAAGGCATTAGAAAGTAATAGTTGGCAGAAAAGAATAAATAGTACGGAAAGAAGATAGGAATAGACTACAGGAGTATGCGTTGAAAAACAGATGCAATGCAATACAGAAAAACATTACATTTTTGAAGAAAAAAACAATTGAATTAATTGATTTTTTAAGGACAAATAAAGGTATTGAAGTTTTTAGTTCGTGCTGTAATGTACTTTCCTGTATCTCTATATTAATAAAATGAATCGTTGTAGAGAAATTCTATTTAATTTTGACATCACTGGATATAGTGAACCAAAAATGTTAGTCCCCAGAAGTTGACTATAACCGAAGTCGACTGTATTGGAGTGGTGGTTCATCTCCTCCCATTAACTGTTACTTATCTATTTATAACCCTTGACTACATGGTTACTCCTTTCGCGAGAACATCAGCTTTCCACGATAGACCAGCTAACACTCTATTACTCTAGCAGCTATGTGACAATTCAGTCGCTGTCTGGAGGAGTGTTCTAGCGGCCGGCTGCTCTGATCGGTAGTTTTCCGTGGTTTCTCCGAGAAACACCAGGTGAATGCCGGAGCCCTAATAAGCGAAGCGACGGACCGCGCGCGATCATTCCTTCCTCTTCCTTGTCTTATCCTCACCCTTTAC
Organism: Teleogryllus oceanicus; assembly: GCA_964035755.1. Classification (NCBI taxonomy): domain Eukaryota; kingdom Metazoa; phylum Arthropoda; class Insecta; order Orthoptera; family Gryllidae; genus Teleogryllus; species Teleogryllus oceanicus. The sequence goes on from CAXIVR010000003.1 coordinate 40,793,595, forward strand.
ACATACACTAACATGCATTACACTACCACACATGTCGGGAGACCGGTTGGGAGCTTAGAGCTGTACCCGACTGGTGCGGCTGCCCCGCTGTGGGAGATACCTAGTTGAGGGAAAACCCGCTAGTCGACGGTACGTTGGCGCCGGGAAGATCACCGCCACCTTCCGATGAAAATCATACGCTACACTTTCGGGACTATTGACCTCAGTAGTTGACGCGTCCGGAATCACTAACAACCAACCAACCTATGTGACAAAAAAACAATGCAGAAGGCAAAGTTCGCCACCAGAGAAATTTATTTACAAGTACGTTGTGAGCATCACGCCCCGTACGGAATGCTATATGAAACAATTTGCAAACAGGAAGCTCTCATGCTCTTTATGGATTAGTAAACAAACAAATAAAATGTGTTTGAAACCATTCCAGATTGTTTACAATCATATTCCTAACTGACGCTACACGCCGGAGTCTATTGTTGGCGAGCTGGCGGCCTTGGGTGACGTTATCTAGCCTGTTAATCTAAACACAGAGAAAAGCGATCTTATCTGGTATCCCTGCTACAAGGTGTACTCAGGGGTGACTGACATTAAACAATTTGGATTCCCACAATGGTTTCAAATAAGGCTAGTCAATATCACAATGTTTCAAATAGTTTCCGGTTGCACTTTCATTGTTTACATCACAGTCTCGGCGCCATGAAGGCCATCTTACCGAAGGCAACAGTTCAAAGGGCTGCTACAGGAAATATTGCCCGTTTAATTTAAATTCAATGTCAGAAAATCTAATTTTATACTCACATTACGATCAAAATACTAACACATGAAATATCACTGCATTCCTCCTTTTATGATCTATCAGTTACTTGCGAAAAAAAAATAGTTCCATTAAAAAATCATAGAGGATTAAATTTCTAGAAAACTGAAAATATTTCAAACAATATCTCTATGACATATTCTGCATTGTTGAGCGAAAACTGCTCTTCGATATCGTGAACCGTTTAGATGTTATGGAGTGGCCAATAATTGGTGTAACACATTGCATAGGCTCCACGCTTGCGGGTCCTTTGCGCCATTGTGGCGTATTTAATTTTCTTTTTCACGCATTCAATTTAATTCCAGTCATCTTTCCATATACCGTCTTAAATATTATAATTGTACTGACAATATTTTAGTTAAATACTTTAGTGCTTGTTTTTTATGAATTCTTTTAATTTTAACTATTTAAAGTAATGGCGTGATCAATCTTATTTCAGAGTTTATATTACAAATATAGTAGATGTTTCAATACTTACTTCTTATAAGAGTCTTTTGTTAAGTAACATTTTTATAATTTTTTTTACCAAGAAAAACATTTGTTTTGTAAGTAGAATTAAGTTGAGGACATGAGTCATTTTAAGAAATGTTTATGAGGACGAATATGTAATCCCTTTTCGATGATTTAGAGGGTTCTGGGATCTTTAAGTAGGAAATCTCTGTCCTCTTGGACTAGACTTAACGGGATGATATTTTTAACCTGGCGTAATTTTTCTTCCTGATGAGGTCTTAGTGCTCCTCAAGACATGTGTACATTTTATCATTCCGAAGGCGTAAGTGCCACAGGAATAGCCCAAATGTTAATATTCCACAATCACTTTGATTCCTGAGTTCACATTGTCTGCAAATTGCGCGGAAACACAATTTTTTTCGAAAAATGTGTACGACCTAATGAAGAACTAATTATGTCAATAAATTTCATTTGAAATAACATTTTTATCTTCAATTTGTAGTTGTGAGAAGACGCCTAAAAAATCAAACTTTTCCAATTTTCGAAAATTTTGAGTTAACAGTGAAAATCGGACCCATGCCTTCGTAACACTCTATTCTTAGAAGGAATTTAAAGAAAAAAATGGATACATTTTTGAGACAATCTGAGAAATGGCCCTGGTTTCATGTAAAATACTCCCAAAAATTAATGAATGCTTTTCAAAATTCCAGGCTTCAAGTGAGGCCAGATCGTCAGGGGTTTATTTAGTTTAGAAACAATCGTACACATACGTATACAATCGTACATGTAGTTCAGGCGCTAGTGTTGTTAATACATGACGAACGGACGTTTTGGGAAAAAAATCGGTATCAAGGACCCACAATTCTTAAAAGCTGACTACATAACATGTTAGAGGAACTAATTTAACTACATACTGAAACAGGATTTATCCATTTTTTCTGTATCAGGGCCCGAAAATAAAGAGTTTTTCTACCGTAAAAACGCCATTTTTGCCGCAACATTTCATAGCTTTCACTATACGACGTATCCATATATGTATATATACGAAAAAGTAAAAATGACAACTTAAATATTAATGTTGATGGAGGCGTTACACGCGCACGACAGAAACCCTTCGCGCGATTGAAAAAAAACTATCGTTTTTGTAATACTGTCCTGTTATATCGACTTAACTCATGAATAGAGGAACGAAAAGACACAGTTAACGGCCGTGATCCGTTAGGAACAGTTGAAAAAATGGTTGAATTTCAAATGACGGATGAGAACTTATACTCCAAGGTATTTCTTATTTATATTTTTTTCTTATAAGAAGATGATATTACAATAAATATTGTCCACATCACAAATAACGAACTTATTTGCTGAATATCGGCCTAAAGACATTAATAACTACAAGTTTAGGTAAATATTTTTTTCTAATTAAAAAAGTTCAAGATAAAAGGGAATGTTGGGAAAGACGCGTCGTCACATGGCGGTGCGACCGCGTCCGACCAGGAGCGCATGGGCCGCTCGCTACCTCTTCCGAAGGCGATCGATAGCAGTGGCCCTGTGTGGCCCGCTCCCCGAACGCCCCCGCCCCCCCCGCCCCGCGGCCGCGCGCGTCTCCTGGCAGGTTACCGTCGGCCCCGCGGCCCTGCGTGCGCGGTGACCTGGCGCAGGGCCCGCGGGGCGACAGGGCGGGGCGGCGCCGGTCGATGGCGGTCATGCTCCGTCCGGACCGATGCGCCAAGCACGCCATGCCACGCCAACCCCCGGCCCCGTCCTACGTCACGTCTGGGGATGCCTCGCCTGCCCCTCCCTGCGCATCCCGCCCGTTCCCCATCTTCCCCCCCCTCCCCTCCTCGATCGCCATGCCTTGTCCGTCCCGATCCGTCACGCCACGCTTCAACTCAGGCCCCACCATGTCACGTCACGTCACTTACGTCTTGCGGTGCATCGTCCGGGCTCGCCCGCTCCCCCCCACCTTGACTTGCCCCCCCCCCCTTGTCCGCACGATCCGATCCACCACACCCGCCTCACCATGCCCGCAACGTCACCACACGCTTGCGATGCCTCGGCCCGCCATGCCGCCCGTTCCGCTTTACTTTATCACTGTCCTTGCTAATCGATCTCGTCACTTGCCCACCAACTGGTTAGCACGTTTTTCCCCGCATCTCATCTGTAGCTGTATTTCCGCAAAGATTCCTACTTGTCCTAGCGTTTTTCGCTAGCTCTCGCTGCAATACCTAACCCACCACTGCGATACTTGTCACCCCACATCGGCGCTTTCATCACTAATCGACCTATCACTTCCGAACTCTTTAGTTGCTGTTTGGTAAATGCAACTATCCTTATCATTTCATTATTTCTACATAATATGAAAGGGAATTTAAAGAAAGTGATCGGGTGTAAAAGTTGATAAATGCCCGAAAGGTAGTTTTTGTGAATCTACTGTTTGGCACTTGTCATTTGTTGCTCACACAGAACCACCGAAATAGTTCAAGTTATAACTCCGTTGGTCCCCGATTATTGACATTATTATGCAACAAACTTGAATCTTTTAACCAAACTTGCTTACTTCGAACACACAAAGAGTGTGTTATCATGTTTACACTCAAACTCTTCAAATAGTAAAGGCCACTCATAAGTAGTGGGCGAATTTTGATGACCTAAAACATCGCCAAAAATAATCAATAAAATGCTCTTAAAATGTTTTAAAAATGACCTAAGGGCAAAGAAAAATGACATAAAAAATGTGATCAAAACCAGTTCAGATGAACAACTTAAGCTGTTGGATATGTTACTGATGCAATCGATGCTTCATCTATTGTTCAAGTGAACTCAGCTTTAAACTTTTCGTTTGGACTGTTCTTTACTAGAAAACCTCTGTCATTAGTTATCCCGAAATCGGCTGAACCACTAATGACCAACAGGCGTCACAGGAACTTTAAATTACATATAATGGCCGACATTACAACTTCTGAGCGAAAAAATCAAATAGGCTGCCACGTAGAGGTACTCAGGAATTCTGTGGAGAACATTTGTTGCATCTCGTAAATATTACTTGAAGCAAGTACCATTAAAATGACATTAAAATCGATGACGTCTGCAAAAAATGCTTAAAGGATTAAAAAATGACGTATTAGCCGAAATAGATAAAAATTCTTAAAAATGTATAAAAATTAGTAATTTCCTATTGTCATAACATAAAATGAATTTCTATACTACATGGCATTGTTCTAAACTGAAAAAAATGACATTTCATTAAAATCCGCCCCCTACTCATAACAAACGCCGCATTCACTCTCCCCTCGGGGTCGCTTCCATTGCAAAGGTCCACGGCCACAAGGTGCCTGGCGACGAGGGCGACCCGCCGAGCACTGCGCGGGCCGGGCGAGGGCGGGGAGGGCCGGGAGAGGGACGCGTGGGCCAGGCGACCGACCGGGCCCTGCCGGAGAGGCAGGAAAGGAAGGGGGCGTGGGCGCCTGGCAGCGGTAAGGGTCCTCTGCAGGGATAGCAGGGTCGGGGGGGGGGGGGGGGAGAGGAAAGGGGGGACGTGGGCGCGGGGGCCCTGCGGAGGGGTCGGGGCTTCGAGGCGAGGCGGAGGGCGGGCCCTGGGCGCCGCGCGGGCCACCAGGCGAGCAGCCGCGCCGGAAACGGAGCGGCACGCGGAGCGTCGGCGCAGCGCCTCGCCACGCGCACCTCTTCGTACGGCGCGACGCGACGCGGCGCCACGTTCGAACGCCATGAGGCTCTCGCTCCCAAACGCCAAACGAAGAAGCGCAGAAAAATGGAACTCGCTCTAATTTTTCACAATACATATTAAATAATAATAATAATAATAATAACGGTTATTATTATTATTATTGTTATTGTTATTATTATTATTATTATTATTATAGCATTATTAAAAGAGAAACTCAGGTCGTAAGTCACAATTTTGCACCCAACCACACAAATTAAAATTTTCGTCATTTACGCTCAAAAAATTGTATGCACTCCCTTTCTTTAAATGGGACCGAGAGAGATGGCTCAGAGCATCAACTGATGTCACTGAGGTGCCTTTCACCGGGTGGTCCTAGATGGGAGTCCCGACGGTTGCAGGATTTTCGACACTAGAGAGGTGGGTCGAGTTCAGTAGAGGTCTGAGAATTCTAGCAGCCGGCTGCTCTGATATGTGGGTTTTCCGTGGTTACTCCAATAAATACGAGGCGAATGTGAAGTGGTACCGTAACAAACGAGCCTCGGATCGCGCGTGATCTTTCCTTCCCCTTCTTTTTCGTTCCTCACCCCTTACTTACACACACCCGATTGAGAGCTTAGAACTTGTCCGGGCTGGGGCGGTACCCCACGGGTGGGAGATACCTGGGTAGTGGTAAACCCCGAAACCTGATGGTAGGTCGGCGCCGGATCTCTCCATTCAGTGAGGGAAGATCACCACTACCTCCGGCGCTATGCACTACATTTAAGGAAACATGCACTACACTAACGGAACTAATGACCGCAGCAGTTGACACACCCGGAAAACTAATCAATCGTTGCACAAATCAGTACACAATCACTGTACAATCAATTAAACTGTGCAATAAATCAATCTTTCTCTCTTACCTCATTGCAAGTCGACGCATGTACTCTTATTTGTTGTATATTTAATTTAAAGTAGTTTATGCAATTGATTTCTGACCTCCTTAAACACAAGCATTAACTGCGACTCCTTTTCTCCTGTTGCGAAATACTCATAGTCATGCTTAGAATATGTATCTACGATATGTATCAAAAACTTCCAAAATTACTCTTATGAAGAACTTCGTAAGGCAAAAAGGAAAAAAATAACCATGCAAATGCTAGAAAAACAGTGACGGAAAATGTTGTTATCTACTTACGATCCCGCTAGTGAAGAGTTTCACACTATTTCGTTACAATTCTAAATGACCACATACGTACCTGCAGTTATGTTTCTCAAAACTTTTTAAAATGTTCATCAATTGCATTGTGTCAAGTCAACCCACAACCCTCTTCTTGCAAGAACAATCTAATTTCAGGGAAGTGTTAAGCCGAAAAACGCAAAAGGACCGAATGAGGTATTGATGTATTATAAAATGAGCCCAATCACTGACACGTGACGAATAAACACAATGAATCTCTTATGTTATCTGGCGAACACGGCCAGCGTCTGAAGCGATTAAAAGAAATCATCACCGTACACAAACAAATCTTCTCTTATACGGCGATATTTCATCAACGTGTAGCTAATGGTGCATGAAGAAGGTAACGAACTCTCGACAACCACACCGACCGCGAACACACGGTGACGGTAATGGAGCGCGAGCGGCCGAGAATCAACAGACAACGAGTTGAGGGTTGGGAGCTCAATCTACCGCAGAGGAGAACAGAAGGACCTCACATAGCGATCCGAGCGCCACCACGCCCTGAGCTCGTCGTGAAGCCCACACAGCAAGTACCGGCCGCGGCGCCCCGGGCGTCGAGGTGGGGGAGACTGTACTAAGGCAGAGACAGGCGGGTGAGCGCGGGCGAAGGCACGCAAGTCGAAGCAGAGGGAGGAAGGAGTTGATTGATTGACTAGTGTTTTCGAGCGGGTCAACTGCGAAGTTCATTAGTAGGGCTGTGGAAATACGCACATATATGTAAATATATTTGGTAATATATGCAATTAAAAAGAAAAATATGCGAAATAGTGTAATTAAATGTAAATGTAAAAATAATGAAAAGTGAATGTGGAAAATATGTTTACAGAAAAAAAGATACAGAATCATATAAATTGTTACAAGACAAATATTAAGTGAAGCGCTTAAGTGTGAAGAACACTCATTTCTCAGAAAATAATGGGACATTAAGTTAATGTAATTTCACAAAATAAAAAAAGGTATTTCAATATAATAAAATCTAGAACCAATAATCAAATAACTCTTCTGTGGCAGAGATTTGTATCATGATAACTATCTGAGTACTAGTAATAATTCGATAGTTTAAATAAATTAAAACTTGAATATCTTGACTTAAACGTTTCACTTGTGAGCCAACGATATTTGGTTAAAAGAGAAACGTTAGTAAATTGAAAACAATCGGACGTACTTTGAACAAAGTCTATTGATCACTTGCAAAATTGCTGCAATTGCAAACAACCAGTTTTTTCAAGTTCTCAAACAACGTCTATTTGGCCCGAAATCGCTTTAAACGGCTGAATGACCCTCCATATCAACAATCAACAAATAACTTCGAACATCTTTTATTTGATCAAATTAGTTGGAAAAATACTCAGCTGCCTTCAGCCAAGTACCCCATCTTGTGACGACTGGTTGGGGAGGTAGAGGTAGGTCACGGTAATTTGTCTTAAAAATATTCACACGACTTGGAACCTTCAAGAACACTTTCTTGACAGTTGATATCAATTGAAATCTGGGAATTGAAATATCTGAGAATTGAAATCTCAATTTCTCAACAGGATGAAAAGCGTGAGCAAGGCAAGTTAGATGAAGTTTAGCATAAAAATCTTGCATCGCAGCCTCTACTAAAACTTGTATCGCAATGATGAATAATATGCTCTTTTCGCGATAGGGTAAATATGCAACAAAAATAAGAAAATATCACCAAAAAAAAAATATATGATATGTGCGAAATATCGAATTAAAAATAGCTAAATTAATTCTAAATGCTCAAAACATATCAATTTGTTAAACGGGATGTTTTAGTTAACAGAAAAAATTAAATGTATACACAGCTCGAGTCATTAGTCTCGTAAGTGTAGTGGCTGTTTGTATCGCGGGAGACGAAGGTTTTCTGTCCCCGCGGAGATCCGGCGCTGACCTACACGTCGGATTCCTAGGTTTTCCCTTCACCAGGTATCTCTCACCTGCGTGGGACCGCCCTCCCTGGACAATAATCTAATCTCCGGACAAGTGAGATAGTGCAGTGCGTGTAAGTGTGTGTAAATAAGGAGTGAGGAGGCGCGCTGTTCGTCGCGCGTTCGACCAAAGACGTCCAGTCATCGAGGCAGAACGGAACGAATGAATGAAGATGTGTACTGATCATTCATGTCTACTTCATCAATACATTGTGAATTATTTTTCTTTTAGGGCACATGTTTGTGCATGTTATACTGCGAGAGGTAGCGGTGAACCCTCGATGGCATGTGAGATCGGTTTGACCAGTTTTGGCATTCCCAGGTAGGATTGCTTGACTCAGCCTACCACTTCACTTCCCCAAGGAATGTTCGCCAGTGAGGTACAGCCCCAGTCGGGACAAGCTCTTAGCTCCCGATACATGTGGAAATGTAGTGTGTGTAAGTCTATGAGCAAGAGGAGAGGAGTGAACAAGAATGAGGAAAGGAAAAAATTGGCACGGCCCTTCGTTTGTAAGGTACTGCCCCCGAATTCGTCTGGTCTTGACCGATGAAAGCACGGAGAAACTACCGACCAGAGTACCAGGCAGTCGTTTTCTTCAGACGGCGAGCTTCTGAATTCAACCTAACTACCAACGTCGAGAGTAGAACCGTACGAAGAGAGAGACTGCAGTGGCAAGTTGTTCCCATGAGCTTTTTTGACCGCTCCACTTTCGACTTGTATAGTTGATTGTTTTGTGAAGTGAACAGGGAATTCAAGGAAGTGTTAATATTTCATTCTTGAGCATATATTGACAAACAGTAACTAATTCGTTTTCTGTAATAAGTATTGGCTCAGGCGGAGCAAGAGTAAAGGGAGATTTAGGTTAGAGACAAAGTAGTACAAGAAAAATTAATACTAACGGAAATACAGTGCTGGAGGTGAGCAAGAAACTGTGTGAGATAGTAATGCAAGATTACAAGAAAGTGACTGAGAAAATCTGCCACAGTGAGATGTTGTTGCGAAGAAGAGAACGTTTTAAGTAGGTGTTGCAAGTCGAGATTGTGTGATACGATTTAAGGCCCGCCAAGGAAAGTGCCTCGTGAAAACTACTCTCGCCTCGCACTAACACGCGAGACGTGACGCCTGTCCCGCCAAGGATGTGAGAGGAGCAGAGCAAGCAAACACACCGTGTGCCCCATCTCCGGCGAAGTTGCATGGGGAGGAACGAGGCGGGAGAAGCCTGGTAGAACAAGACCAGGGCGCGGCAGAACGCAGTGAAACGGGATAGAGCGGGGCGAGAGGAGCGAAAAGGAAGAGGAGGGGCAAGATACGGAAGGGGGACGGCACAATGGGGGTGGGGTGGGCCGGGCTGGCCAGGCGAGGGGGGAGGAGCGGAACAGGGCGAGGTGGGATGGGCCGGGTGGGGTTGGCCAGGCGAGGCGCCGCCCGGCAGTGGCGAGGAGGGAGGAATGGGTGGGCGAGGCGGGACGGTGAGGGGCGGGGTTTGGCTGATCAGGCGAGGCGCCGGTCGGCATGGGCGGGGCGGGGTGGGGCTGACCAGTCGAGGCGCCGTCCGGCCGGGGCGGAGCGGACGGGGCGAGCCCGGGGGGGCGCGGAGCGGCGGCGGCGGCGGCGCGCCGGGGCAGCCGCGGGGCCAGCACACGTCCCGTTGCGAACAATAGCGCACGCGCCGCCGCCGCCGTGTGCGGTATCAGATGCCCGCGGCGCCCGCCTGCCCTCGCCGCCGCCATTCGGCCTCCCCTGACCGCTGGCCGGCGGCCGCGAAACTCGTGCCGCTCGGGAGATACAAATAGGAAGGCGATGGTTTGTGACGGTGCTGGCGGACGTGCCTTGAGGGGCCAAGATCGGGGCAGAAGTGTGACGAGTGAAAGTGTGATTCCCGACATTTCAACTATTGTGGTCGTTTGTCTGGCAATTGAAGTGCACATTACCTTGGAAAGTTGCGGTTTTCCTCCTCGCTTAATATTCGGTGCCGACCTACACTCGCCTTGGGGAGAGTTTTCCTCCTTTAGGCTTCCCCTCCCCGCTCCATCCAGCGACAAGCTGCCCAACTGCTCAACTGATCTCCCGACAACAGGGAACAAGGATGTGGGAATAAATTGTGCGTTGTTCGCGGCTCGTTTTGTTATGGCATCTGGCATCCTCCTGGTTTTGATCGGAGAAATACCGGGAGAGGTGGCTCAGGAGCACCACTGCAGTGCCTGTGACCCGGAGGTTCTAAGTTCAAGTCCGACGCGAGCAGGATTTTCAACACTGCGTAGACAGGTAGGTCGAGTTCAGTAGCTGTCTGGAGGAGTATTGAAGCGGCTGCTGCTCTGATCAGTAGTATTCCGTGTTTTCTCCAATCAATACCTGGCAAATACCGGAGCAGTACCCTAACAAAAGGGCGTCAGATCGCGCGCGATTCTCCTTCCGCTTCTGATCGGTAGTATTCCGAGACTTTTCCAATCAATACCTGGCGAATGCCGGAGCAGTACCCTAACAAAAGGGCGTCAGATCGCGCGCGATTCTCCTTCCGCTTCTGATCGGTAGTATTCCGAGACTTTTCCAGGTAGATTCCGAGACTTTCCAATCAATACCTGGCGAATGCCGGGCAATACCGTAACAAACGGGCGACACACCCGTGTGATCTCTCCTTCCGCTTCTGATCGGTAGTATTCCGAGACTTCTCCAATCAATACCTGGCGAATGCCGGAGCAATACCGTAACAAACGGGCGACACACCGCGTGTGATCTCTCCTTCCGCTTCTGATCGGTAGTATTCCGAGACTTCTCCAATCAATACCTGGCGAATGCCGGAGCAATACCGTAACAAACGGGCGACACACCGCGTGTGATCTCTCCTTCCGCTTCTGATCGGTAGTATTCCGAGACTTCTCCAATCAATACCTGGCGAATGCCGGAGCAATACCGTAACAAACGGGCGACACACCGCGTGTGATCTCTCCTTCCGCTTCTGATCGGTAGTATTCCGAGACTTCTCCAATCAATACCTGGCGAATGTCGGAGCAATGCCGTAACAAAAGGGCGACACACCGCGTGTGATCTCTCCTTCCGCTTCTGATCGGTAGAATTCCGAGATTTCTCTAATTAATACCTGGCGAATGCCGGCACAGTACCGTAACAAAATGGTAACAGGCCGCGCGCGATCTCTCCTTCCGCTTCCTTGTCGTATCCTCACCCCTTACTCACACTCACACTTACAATGCACTTTACAACCACACTTGCCGGGGTCCGGTCGGGAGCTTAGATCTTGTCCTGGCTGGGGCAGTGCTCGTCTGGTGCGAGATAACTGGTTGAGGAACACCCCGCTAAACCACATGCAGGTCGGCGCTGTATCTCACCACTCAGCTGTGGAGGATCACAGCCCCCTTCATAAGAAGAAAACATGCACTACACTTACGGGACTAATTACCTTATCAGTTGACGCGTCCCGAATCACCAATCAATCATTCAGAGAAATCAAGGAAATTTGTATCTATCAGAGCAGCCGGACGCTAGAATTCTCTTCCATACAGTGGTTGAATTCGACCAAGGTATGTAGCAAGTCGGCCCCCATCGGGCCTCGAGTCTTTGGGCGTAGGAGATACACGAGGCGGGATGGATGGCGGGGTCTTCGGAGGCGACAAGTGCGACAGCGAAAACTGCAATAGCGGAAGTGCGGAAGAGAAGGGGGCAGCGGCGGAAATAGGGCGGTAGTAGAATATGCAATGGTACAATGGGCGAAATGGGTAGGGGGTTCATCGGTGCTTAAGAGGCGGCGGAGGCGACAGATATGGCAGGCAGACTTTAAAGATGCGACAGCAGCAACGTTTTGTGGCCGTGTCCGAAGAGTAAAAATACGCGAAACCCTCATCAATGCGCGATGTACAAGATGCAAATGGTACTCCTTCCCGAATTTTAGTGATCCTACGAGTTCCATACAATGAAAACAATTACTCTGTGTCTTCGACCTGATATGGACTACTCGCTTTTCTAGTATTTTTTCTGAAAAATATTTTAAGAGAGCTGTACTAACGTTCTTTTAGTGGTTTCCCTTTCATGAAATTCTGATCAGATCTAAGAAGTTCATTCAGTTTCCCTTTTAAGGAATCCCGATCAGAAGTAAGTAGTTTAATCAATTCCCCTTTTAAGGAATATCGATCAGAATTAATAGTCTTAATCAGTTCTCCTTTTAAGAATACCACCAGAACGGTTTTTTAAGCAATCCCGATCAGATCTAACTACTTTTAATGGTTACCGCTTTAAATAACCCGATCAGAACATACTAAGTGACTTACACACACGGTTAATTCCAACTTTCCTGTTTGGCAATTTTTCTGTGTATTCTACATCAATAATTTTAGTGTCTTGGTCTGGTTTGTTTATTTTTATCAGCTAATGCTTGTGTTTCTGTGATATTTTTTTATTTTTCTCGAAACCAATGAGTTTCTTGTTCCCAAATCAATTTTCCTGCCAAGATAGACTTGTCTATAACTAATCGAACTTTCATTGTGCCAACCTCACTGTGCTTTCATTGTGCTTTCTCTGTGCTGGCGTATCTAGAACTGATCAGAAATTTGGTATCCAATCCTAAGCTGTTTCCCTATCGTGACACGTTTAGAATCTCTAAAACGTTTAATTTTTCCAGGGCCATTCCTGTGGGGTTTCCCTATCTGGACCTGCCTAGAACTGTAAGATTTTCCCCATTTTAAAACCATGGAATTTCCCTTCTAGTCCAGTCTATAATTGTGTAATTTTCTGGTCCAACTCACGGGCTTTCCGTATGGTGACATATCTGGAACTGATTGAATTTTCCCAGTAGCAAGCGTCAGACCTTTCACTATCGTGATTTCTCTCTAGAACTGATCGAATTTCGCTTTTGGTAGCCGTAACAGGGTACCCAAAACGCCCAATCAGCACGTTGCAACATCACACTCGAATGCTAAACACGTACAACGTGTGTGCAGTATATACTGGTGGATACCACGGTTACGCTTTGTGTTGAAAGACACACATCTTCTATCACGCATTAAAACATATTTTTGTACAACAGCACTATAAACGATCTTTGCTGTTGCAATAAATCGTTCATTATCGGGTACTTTACGGCACAAATGATTACTTATTAGTATTTTACGGCCCAAACGATTGCGTCATCACATTTCACCCAATCGCAGCGAGAGAATCGTGGGGAGATGCACGTAAATGGCACAGCCAGCCAGTTTTCTGGCACAGATATGAAATATTCGAGAAGTCACAAGAAAGTTGTTTCGCAAAATTAAGTTGATTCTCTTAAAAAATTATAATGATGGTATACAAAATTAGCATATGCAACTCGTTTATAATGTTGCTTTATTGTAATCGTAGACATTTGAAAACTCACTCCTAATGTTGCTCGCTTTCAAAAATACTTAAACTACTATTATAAAACCTGATGATGAAGAGCAGCCTCTTCGAAACGATTTAATAAATAGATAATATTAACTGAAAATCTTTTTACTTGATTGACCCTAATATGTGGAGAAAATTGGAAAAGGTGATTAGTTTATTCAAACTCTTCTTAAGAAAGGGAAATATTGGTACAACGGATCATATTTTCTCGTATTAATTGTAACAGTTACGTGATATAATATCGCCACTTGTATTCTAATAATTCTTCATGTATCACTTAAAATATCTTTAGTAAAACAATTGCGGAACATTCTAACTTGCAGTTTTCAAAGATTTCGTGAATGGTACCAGGAAATGGGTGGTCCTAGCGACAAGACGGCAGCAGGTGGCTCTGGCGGGCAGCGGATGGCGGTGGTTCTGTTAGGCAGCAGGCAGTGGGCGGCTCTTGAGGCCAGCGGGTTGTGGGAGTTTCTGGCGGGCAGTGGACGGTTGGTGGCTCTGGCGGGCATCGGGTGGCGGGTGGCTCTGGCAGATAGCGGGTGGTGGATGGGTTTGGCAGGCAAAAGGCGATGGGTGGTACTGGCAGACACCGAGCGTTGGTTGGTTCCGCGGGCTGCGGACATGAGTTGCTCTGATGGCAGTGGGACGCTTTGGTGAGCAGCAGGCATGGGACGTTTTGCGGCAGCGGGCGGTGGGTAGTTCTGGAAAGCAGAGGGCGTGAGTTGCTCTGGCGGGAGCGGGCGTTGGTTGGTCGGGGGCTGCGGCAGTTGTCTGTGGCGTGGGACGCTTGGGCGGGCAGCAGGCAGTGGGGTGTTTGGCGAGCAGCAGACGGTGGTGGCTCTGGCGGGAAGCGGGCGTCGTTGGATCTGGCGGTCTGCGAGCGGTTTTGTGGTGACAAATCTGACAGTGCGAACAGCGGAGGAGATCGGCGGCGAAGTCTTTCAGTTGCGGCCGGTGATGGTGCAGGCGGATCGAGACGAGAACTACGCATGACGATGGCTGGAGAGCACACGGCGTCAGGGCTTGTATGCTCATCGACGCGATGTCGGGTCCCGCGCGCCCAGCCGCGGCGACCATTGCGGCAGCCTTTTGAGACGACGGTTTCCTGCGATTTGCAGCTTCGTAATTATTATTATTTATAACCGCAAATTGCCGATTTGAGATAATAATATGTACGCAGACAATGTCAATATATTGCGTTGTTTGGATCTTGAGGGTATAACGAAGATATTCTGTGATGAGTTCCAAAAATTTTGAACACGTATGGCCCATGACCAGATGGCAATGCAATATCAGCACAAAAGATATAGCACTATTATACTGAAGAATATTATTTCTAAAGTTTTTTGATGTGTCATCATCTCCTATCAACAACTGTTTGATTTCTTCTGGCATATTGCTCGAAGGTATACTTATTTTCCCATTTAAGCAACACAGAGTAAATCGTTTGCAGAATTTCTCTCACATGGAAAGTACAAAGCAGAACAAAACTGACATTTCATAGACAATGACCCAATAGAAAACGAAATGGTCTTACTATCACGACACCTAAACTGACTTTCTCTTTCCCTGCGTTCAGTTAATGTACGTTTGCGTCTTTTGCGGCGCGTGGACAACGATTCGGAATTCGACATAACCTGTAAACAACTTCACTTATGTATTACAACCGAGCAAAACCCACTGTGCGAATGTTCTCTACAAAATATACCACAGAAGAAAATACATGCAAACTGTCAACACCACAATGCAATTATTACGCTGAAACAAAACCTTGACGAATTGTAAACAAATCTCATCAATCAAAACAAAACATCAAGCAGCGTGGACTCACATCTATGGACTCATGTATATCGATTTTGATACGGCCACCCTTTGAAAGAAAACAATTGACTATTGATAAGCGTACTATTAAAGAATGATTTAATTAATTAATTTACACCGTAAATGTAGGTTAATCAACACAATCAATATCTGATAACATATCTAGGGATCATATTCTTTCATTTAAAAGAAAAAATACAACAATCGGTTCAGTAGAAGCTCTAAACGAAGCCATGGCAGAATACCTTATTTATATATATATATATTATTATTATTATTATTATTATTATTGTAGATAAATATTCATTTAAAGATTAATTCTGAATATTTAGGTGCTGTAATTCACTTCCATGAATGTGGGTAGTGGCAAGATTCAAAATCTACAAAATAGCAAAATATTCAAATCAACTCCAGTACGTCTCTTGAATTTTCCAATAGTTGCACCACTACAAACTGATTTTCTTGTCATCTTCTACTTTGTGTTCAGACGTTTAATCTACGCGCACGAGATGAGAAACAAAGACATCTCACATTACAGTCTATGACTTCCTGTCGTTTTGTATTTCAACTTCTACCTGTCTCCAGAAATCATTGGACATCTGTTTTTGAAAGCACATTTTCGAAGTGGCATCTTATTCTGTCGCCAACTCAACTGTAGTTATAGTGAATAAGTACGAAAAACAATTTACACCTCATTGTGCTTCATTTTCTTGTGGGTTTTCTATTCTTTAAAAATATTTATGGACTTCAGCTGGAACCATACTTGAGAAGGCAATAAAGTAGGTCTAAGCACTTTTGATATTAAAGCGTTAACCAGTTTGATACATGTCCGCGATGTACACGCAAAGTTGTTCATGTATCCTAAGGAAGATATTTTACCATGTTATGGTGCCACTCCACACCATTTCTAACATACGCATCCTCAAACCATGGCCCTGTGTGACTTAAAACATTTCACATAAAAACGAATTAACTTCCTAGCTACATAACTACTTTGAATAGAGAAAAAAAAGATGAACATTTCAGTCCAGAAATATTAAACCAATTGCTGTTTTCTATAAACAACCCGAATGCACGCAACGAGGACTTCTTCTGCCGTTTGGAAATTGAAAATTAGGAAGACTAAAAGCCAATACTTGGCGAAGAATTTTAAACGCTTCTAAATAGGTCACATTATCGAAAATATTTTACCCGCCAGGTCTAGAGTAATGGCAAGTACCACACTAGTCATTAGGCCGGCGTGATTTGCCTTATTGGTCTAACGAGGGGCGATTTTGTGGCCGGCAGGGACGCATTTCATGAAGCGTGCAAACGCAAAATGATCTGGGTTTTCGCATTTTCTTCATACCTAAGATTTTATGCTGATTGGCCAGTCACGTGTTCGTCGAAAAATGTGATAAATATTTTAAGCTGTGTGTTTCAATGTCCTTTAATCAATATCCTCTGATAAATGTATCGATCGTACTAACCACTTTGTTTCGGTGTTGAAATATACCTCAAATTGTCAGTAATAATTAAGTATGTGTCGAAAAAAGGTTTTAAGGTTAATTGTAACAATTTATTGTGTAGGAAAAGCATGTATGTTGTAACCAAATAGTTTCCTAGACGAGTAATCAATCTAACATATTTTGAGAAAATTCACAAAAAAATTCTGTTTTGGAATAAATAAATACTCTTAAACATTTGACATCGATATTATTAAAAATAAACTCTTTTTATTGCAAATTAGAAGCAGGAATAATATGATTTATCTTTCCTTTAAACAATAATGAACTAAACAGTCGAATAAACAATGACTTCAAAATCAGACAGTACTTGAGATTGTTTACTTTGGATCATTTAAATATAAGGAGACAAGAATCAAAATTTGAACAAAGTCTAACATAATTATGATGTTGTTTCTAGCTCTAATGGACGAAATAAATAAGCTCTTTAAGAGTTTTTTTTATGGCCATAGTATGTCAGAATGATTTATCAACCAATCAGTCAAATGATCCCTGAGAGCAAACAGTGGCTTACTGAAGGTCGCTTTGTTATTTTATTATTCGTCATTACCTGTGCATTGCTCAATGGAGCTCGCGTGCGAATGAATTTCTCATGAACGACCCAATGAAGTGACTGCGAAATGCAGTGCGTGACGCTAACCAGGCGGTGGCGGTGGCGGTGGCGGTGGCGGTGGCGGTGGCGGTGGCGGTGGCGGTGGCGGTGGCGGCGACGACGGCAGCGGCGGCGGTAGCCGTCAGCAGGCGTCAGAAGGCAGCTACGATTGCGAATTGAGGTTGCGCATTCATCGAGTCCTGCCGTGCCGTTGCTCTGTTTCGTGTTGCGGAGCTTTCATCAGCATCATGTATCTCAATCAGCGAATATGAAACGCGCGAAATCTCCCAGGAGCATTCGGCCACACGAAATTTGGCGGGATGCCGTCATCATATAATCAGGAGATCATGTTTATTTTACTTGACAGGCTTAAAACATTAATTACATGTTAATTATTTTCGAAGAAAACTACACGATTCCAAATGGTAGCTGAGAAGTATCTTTAAAAAACCGAATAATTAGTGAGTCGAATTAAAACGAGGACGAGGCTGTAATAACATTGTAACGTTTCGGGGTACTTTCAGCATTTTATCACTCACCATAAAATCTCACTAACATTTTATCCAGCCACATGTAAATCTAGATACCTTATTTTGCTTGATTTATTATTTTGATTGAAAGGAAACTTGCTATTTTGGAATGTTTCCGTGAATTTATAAATGCCATCAGCCCTTCACTGTTACGTATCAACTTCTTTTAGAGATAGATATGCCTCTAGAGTAGCAGTTCTTCTAGTAATAATAATAATAATAATAATAATAATAATAATAATAATATGTATATCGCGCATCGTCTAAATTCTCGGAATGTTGTTTTTTTTATTTTATGACATATTCTCAATAACTTTTGGCAACAGGGGCAAATAACCTAAAAATACTGTCTCATCAGCGCAATACACACTGTTATATAATTCTAAAATACACCATAAACATTTTCATATATTTCTCGAGATTTTACTGGAAACCACTGTCCGTAGCTTTGTTAGTTTTGAGAATTTCCTTCAGGAACTACATAACTTTCATTTTGTAGGAACAAATCAATCCAACAATGAATATGCAATAGTAATTAGATACACACACTGTTTTTTTATCTGACGTCATATTGACAAATGACTTTTACAATGCGTCTTTTCACTTTTGACGCAAGAAAAATAATAAAATGATACGAATTCTCGTTTCATTCAGTAACGAACCAGTAAGCCATAAAATTGTATATGCATCACGGGCGTTACTAGATGTTTCTGGTCCTCAGGCGACTTCCAGCCTCTCGAACCAGAGGACCTCAGGTTTAGAAGCTGCCCCCGGGGCAAAAGCATCTACTTAACGTCCTAAAAACATAAATATAACTATTAAATCGTATTCGTACATTGTGGTTCGAGAAAGATAGACGCGAACGACTTTGTACCTAAAGAAATATCAGACATCGCTGCATAATCTACACGGGATTTGATCTCAGAAAAACCACTCACGATATGAAAAGGCAAATCAAGCATGGCAAACATAAAGTCACGCAGACGTTACTACAGAAGACACAATGCTTACTTAATTTAAAAATTTGGCAAGCAAATTTACACTATTCCTTTTATAAAGACAAACCTTTTTCCTATGTTTTGTTTTACAGAGCCACAGGCACATAAGGCATCCTCAGTACAAGTTTATTTTTCAATGCTGAGATGCACAATATGTGTAAATAAAAATGTGGGCTTGAAAACATCCCGTTGGTATGAAAGCATAAAAAGCGAAAGTTTTGTAATGGTGATGCAGGAAGTTCTTAGAAGCTGGGGATAAAGGATTTTTTTAACGATTACTATTACATCAGTATTAAGGAAAAAAAACAACGACCAGATTTCGTGTAAAAGCAGTCGATGTTTTTGTATGTTCTAATATTTGGCTTCTTCAGTGCTTGTCGCTGTGATGAAATATACTAGCTTGGTGTGAAGAAAGAAGGTTCCATTCAAATTAACTAAATTGAAGCACGGGCCGTAACAACGTTTTAAGTAACTTTTTTACAAGTTTACAGAAGTCACAAAAAATTGGCTCGAGACCATATTATATTTTTGTATTAAATTGCTGGATGAGAAATAATGAAACATATTTCTTACTTCCAAGGATAATTTTAGTTTTCCAGCAAAATATACTAGAAATATTGCAAGATTGACATGTAATTTCATGTAACAACGTTGTATACACAGAGATACACGTTATCACACGATCAAATAATAGGATGGGCAACACATTTTTCAAAGCCTTGCAGTTTATATTTAGCAACTAATTTCAAATTTTAACACCAAAAGGTAACTGTGTTGCTCAAACATTACAATAGTGTG